>JARFIW010000927.1:1880242-2055107 GCA_036346225.1 Platerodrilus igneus | reverse complement strand
GTCCAAGTCTCACTACCGTATAGTAGAACGCTCCATACGTACGACTTTAAGAAACTTTTCTATTATCTAAACTAATACTATTAGCTATTTGTAAGTTTTTCTTTTTTAAAAACATTTTTCTAGCTTGAGCTATTCTAGCTAGTATATCCCTTCTGCTACGTCCATCCTTTGTAATTATACTACCTAAATAGCAAAATTCATCTACCTCCTCTAACTCGGTATTACCTATTTTTAATTTTGGTTTAGAACTAGGCTGTAACTCACTTGTCATTATCTTTGTCTTTACTGAGTTAATTCTCATACTATAGTTACTTCGTAGTATCTCATCTAAAATATTTAAAAACTCTCCTAACTCTTTTCTAGACTCTGCTATAATGGCTATATCATCTGCAAAACGTAACATGTCTATTTTCTGTCCCTGTACACTAATACCTATCTCTTTTCTCTCTCTAGCTAAGTTTAAAGCTGTTACGTGCCAATTGCCACATAGTAGTGCATTTGCGCAGTGTGCGTGTCCCTAGAGGGTTGGGCGAATACTAGACAAAGAGTGGGGAAAAGTGGTGAGAGTTTTCCTTTTTTCTCGAGAACGTGGCCTTTTGCCTTTGTTCTTGGAGTGGAGTGATCGTTTTGTGGTGACGTATCGTAGCTTTACCTATGTAGATTTCCTTTTGATTATCTTTGTTTTGTCTTTACCTAATTAACCTCTTCCTTATCGTTCCCCTGCATATAAAAATATGGTACGACCCTGGAGCATCCCGCGACCCGAGACGAGTCGGATGTCCATACTCCGCTGAAGCACCGGAGTCACCATCTTTATTTATCGCAAAAGGGCTTTGGGTAGCCTGATGGACTTCAATAGAGGCCTACCGTAGCGCAATTTCGTGCGAATGCAGGATTTCTGATGTAAGTAATCCATTACCTAATTTGTTTGCCTTTTTCATTATCTTAAATTTATGTAAATTTCCGATTACGGCGCAATATAAATTATTGGTGACGTCATGGTAGTTGGCCACGCGGAACCTGTAAAAAGGGTTCGCGCTGCCCTCCGCTAGAGGCGTCACTCGCTTTATTCATTGCGCTTGCGCGATGTATTTTATGAACTTTAGTAACTGTATTACCGACTTTTAAGAACTATCACCAAGTAACATGTAATAAAGGTTCCTCAATATAAACATTAAAAATCAAGGGAGACAGTATACAACCCTGTCTAACACCATTTCTAATCTTAGCTTCCTTTTCTATTTCATCAAATCTAATTACTACGCTTTGGTTTTTATATAGACTGTAAACAATTTTTCTATCCCTATGAGAGATTCCTATTTTTCGCAAAACCCTGAACATAACAATCCAATTAACCCTATCAAATGCTTTTCTAAATCTACAAACGCGAAATGAGTCTTTTATCTTTTGTAACCCTTTTCGATAATTACCCTAATCATTAGTATCGGTTCTCTAGTCCCTCTGTCTTTACGAAAACCATATTGGTCTTCGCCTAAATAATTCTCAGTTAAAGCTTCTACTCTATTTTTAATTATTATTGTTAGTATTTTGGAAGCATGAGAAGTTAAACTAACCGTTCGAAAATTCTCACACCTATCAGCTCCTGACTTTTTGGGATTGGGATAATATTTTTTCGAAATCTATTGGAACCTCACCTGTGTCATATATTACTTTTACTAGTTCATATAATCTGTCTAAAGTTTTCTGACTTGCATATTTTATTAATTCTGCGTATAGGGATAAAGGGATGAACCAATGATATGGAATTCACCTACCTTTAATGACTGCGATCTTGATTCAACGCTGGTCGATCAATGTAACGAAACTATTAATTGATTGCGGACTGTGGTAATGTTAATTAGCACACGAACCGATTGTACGGCACTAATTACTGCAAAATAACCACGACAACATATTGCGTACATGTGACGCTTGCTACGACTTTCGAAGCACTGAAATTTCTGTCCTTTCTCACCATTTAGTCCCTTTTCTTGTAGGTAGGTAGTGGATAAAACCGGATTATAGGAAGGGGTTAAGTACTGTTAGGTTAAAGGATAAGCGACATTAATTAATATCTATAAGCTTAAGGTAAAACGTGTAAATAGGGTAAATAAGCTAAACATACCGCCCACCAAAATAAGTGTGAAGCAACTTATTTTAAAAGTAAACGGCAACAAATACTTATACGTATACACTTACGAAAAATACTAAAACTAGTTTTACAAAGGAAGAGGACATAGTTTAACAAGTGGTCTTTTGAGAAAACCTTGCATTGTTTTCACCCTGCCACGCGGCTAATGTTGTCTGAACCAACATACAGTTTTTCTATGCGCCCTAATTTCCAATGTAAAGGTGCGACTTGATTGTCATGAATTAAGACTAACGTTCCAATTTTCGCCTCAGAAGTAGGGGTAAACCATTTTGCCTTCTGTTGCAAAGAATGCAAATATTCATTACGCCAACGCTTCCAAAATGATTGTTGGATGCGTTGAATAAGTTGCCAACGATCTAATTTTGATATTTCCAACTCAAGGAGAACTGGATCGGGTATGACAGAAGCAGGCTCTATATTCAAAAATGGGACGGACTTAAAATGAAAAATCATTCGGATCTGAGCTCATGGGGCACAGAGGCCTTGAATTTAAAATGGCTTCAACCTGAATTAAGACCGTGTTTAATTCCTCGTATGATAATATCTGGTCGCCGATCACTCTTTTTAAATGTGTCTTGACAGACTTAATTCCAGCCTCCCACAACCCTTCAAAATGAGGAGCTGAGGGAGGATTGAACACGAATTCAATTCCTTCAGCATGCGCTGATTGAGTCATCAGTTGCGAGATTTCGTTCGATGCTTCAACAAAATTAGTACCGCAATCGGAATAGAGTTTCAGGCATTTACCCCGGCGGGCTATAGAGCGTCGTAACGCGGCTATAAAAGCATCCGCCGACAAACTTGACACAAGCTCTAAATGAAGAGCCTTTGTGCTGAAGCAAACAAATAAACAAATGTAAGCCTTTAGTGACCTTACACCTCGATTACGGCTCATGAGAATACAGAAAGGACCTCCAAAATCAACCCCCCGTGTGTAGGAAAGCCTTTACAGAGGTAAACCTTGATGCAGGCAAATCACCCATCGGAGGACAATAAGCAATTGGTTTCACTCTAAAACATCGAATACAAGATTTTAAACATTGACGTATGACTCTTTTGCTGACAAAATCCAATAATTTTGGGTTAGTAAAATTGTGTGGCTTTAAGACCAGGGTGTAAGTATGTTTTATGGCAGTCCAAGATGATTAATTCTGTTAATCTGTGAGTGCGAGGAAGTACCAATGGAAATTTTGTTTCATATGGTAATTCCGAGTTTCTGAGCCGACCGCCCACCCTCAACAAACCACGCGAGTCGATAAAAGGGTAAGAGGTTGAAGATGTTTACTAATTACCTTACCCCGTTTAATATTTTCTATATCCTGACCAAATGATTCTTGCTGAATTCTCTTAATCAATAATTCCATAGCGTGTTGCTGAGACACAGACACGTTATCCAAATTCTCACCAACTGCCTGTCTAGAAAATTGTAACTTACGAACAAACTGGTAAACATATGAAACAATTCTACATATTTTTGTAGATTTGAAAATCTCTAGTAATGAATCTAAAAATTATCTGTCACAACAACATTTAATACCAATGTACGTTTCTCCACATCTATTGGAGATGTATCGATTAACTTTGGCATGTGGGTAACCGGCCAATTTTCTTCTGGAAGTGACAACCATGGAGGGCCTGTCCACCATAACTGATGATTGACTAAATCTGATGCTAACATCCTCTACAGGCGCAGTCTGCGGGGTTATCATGTGACCGAACATGGTTCCAAGATGCAGGAGGAACGCGATCCTGAATATGCGAAATCCGATTACTTATAAAGTTTTCCAGTTATAAGATGACGATCGAATCCAACACAGAGCGACTGTAGAATCGGACCAAGCAACTATACGATCTAACGACAGACGAGTTTTATATGTATTTTGGACAAATGCCACTACATCAGACAATAACACAGCACCGCACAATTTGAGTCTTGGCAACGATATGCGCTTTGTGGGCGCAAGTCTAGATTTTGCACATACTAAGGCAACCTTTATATCACCCTGTATGTCAACAGTACGAAAGTAAATCACAGTAGCATACCCTGCCTCAGAAGCGTCACAGAACGCATGCAGCTGTAGATCTTGAACATCATCAGAAATAATCCACCGAGGAATTTTAAGGTCTGATAATTGCGACATTTGTTGCAAATAAATTTTCCACTTTGAACTTATGGTCAACGGGGGACTGTCATCCCATTCAAATCCTAAAATCCATAACGATTGTATTAAATGCTTGGCCAAAAATACTAAAGGCGCTAATAGCCCTAACGGATCAAAGATCCTTGCTACTTCGGACAACATATTTCTTTTAGTACATGGTCTGTCTATGATATTTGTATCATAGAAGAATTGATCAAGCGACGGTTGCCAACGCAAACCTAATACCTTTTGGGTAACATTGTTAGATTCCTCGAAGGAAACAGCTTGTTGATAACGATAAGATTCTGGTAAATCATCAATGATACTAGCAATGTTACTATTCCATTTTCTCAATGTAAAACCTCCAGCCTCACAAATCTGATTTAATTCAGAAACTAGACGTTTAGCTTCATCAGGTGAACTGCACCCGGTAATCAAATCATCGACATAAACATCAGACAACAAAACCTTGGCAGCGTTTGGATATTTAGGTGCTTCAGCATTCGCAAGCTCCTTAATAACACGCATTGCCAAGAACGGTGATGAAGTAACTCCGTAGGTAACAGTATTCAATTGATACTCGACTATTGACTATGATGACGTTGGTCTCCAAAGTATTTTTGATAAGCCCGATGATTCGAGCAACAAAAATCTGCCTGTACATCTGTTTAATATCGGCAGTTAATACAATGGGATATAAACGAAAATCCAACAACAAAGCAAAAATATCTTTCTGAAGCGGAGGTCCTGGCATCAAATGTTCATTCAATTAACCACCACTGGGACAAACCGCGGATGCGTCAAACACCACTCGAATTTGTGTAGTAGTGCTTTCCGGTTTCATAACCGCATGGTGCGGAATATAATATTCCGGAGATGGAATATTGCTACTCATTGAGGCATTTACTGGTGTCATATGCCCACTGTCGGAATAGTCTTGCATAAATTGTTTATACAAAGTGTATAATTCCTGATCCTTTTCAAGCGACGTTCTAATAATAAAAACCGATTAAGTGCGACATCCGAGACCCAACAAACAACGGTTCAGGACCACTAAACGGCAACGATACAACGAAACGACCTGTTTTGTCTCTCGAATAATTGCTACGAAAGTGTTTTTCACAAATTATTGGTGACGTCATGGTAGTTGGCCACGCGGAACCTGTAAAGGGTTCGCGCTGCCCTCCGCTAGAGGCGTCACTCGCTTTATTCATTGCGCTTGCGCGATGTATTTTATGAACTTTAGTAACTGTATTACCGACTTTTAAGAACTATCACCAAGTAACATGTAATAAAGGTTCCTCAATATAAACATTAAAAATCAAGGGAGACAGTATACAACCCTGTCTAACACCATTTCTAATCTTAGCTTCCTTTTCTATTTCATCAAATCTAATTACTACGCTTTGGTTTTTATATAGACTGTAAACAATTTTTCTATCCCTATGAGAGATTCCTATTTTTCGCAAAACCCTGAACATAACAATCCAATTAACCCTATCAAATGCTTTTTCTAAATCTACAAACGCGAAATGAGTCTTTTTATCTTTTTGTAACCCTTTTTCGATAATTACCCTAATCATTAGTATCGGTTCTCTAGTCCCTCTGTCTTTACGAAAACCATATTGGTCTTCGCCTAAATAATTCTCAGTTAAAGCTTCTACTCTATTTTTAATTATTATTGTTAGTATTTTGGAAGCATGAGAAGTTAAACTAACCGTTCGAAAATTCTCACACCTATCAGCTCCTGACTTTTTTGGGATTGGGATAATATTTTTTTCGAAATCTATTGGAACCTCACCTGTGTCATATATTACTTTTACTAGTTCATATAATCTGTCTAAAGTTTTCTGACTTGCATATTTTATTAATTCTGCGTATAGGGATAAAGGGATGAACCAATGATATGGAATTCACCTACCTTTAATGACTGCGATCTTGATTCAACGCTGGTCGATCAATGTAACGAAACTATTAATTGATTGCGGACTGTGGTAATGTTAATTAGCACACGAACCGATTGTACGGCACTAATTACTGCAAAATAACCACGACAACATATTGCGTACATGTGACGCTTGCTACGACTTTCGAAGCACTGAAATTTCTGTCCTTTCTCACCATTTAGTCCCTTTTCTTGTAGGTAGGTAGTGGATAAAACCGGATTATAGGAAGGGGTTAAGTACTGTTAGGTTAAAGGATAAGCGACATTAATTAATATCTATAAGCTTAAGGTAAAACGTGTAAATAGGGTAAATAAGCTAAACATACCGCCCACCAAAATAAGTGTGAAGCAACTTATTTTAAAAGTAAACGGCAACAAATACTTATACGTATACACTTACGAAAAATACTAAAACTAGTTTTACAAAGGAAGAGGACATAGTTTAACAAGTGGTCTTTTGAGAAAACCTTGCATTGTTTTCACCCTGCCACGCGGCTAATGTTGTCTGAACCAACATACAGTTTTTCTATGCGCCCTAATTTCCAATGTAAAGGTGCGACTTGATTGTCATGAATTAAGACTAACGTTCCAATTTTCGCCTCAGAAGTAGGGTAAACCATTTTGCCTTCTGTTGCAAAGAATGCAAATATTCATTACGCCAACGCTTCCAAAATGATTGTTGGATGCGTTGAATAAGTTGCCAACGATCTAATTTTGATATTTCCAACTCAAGGAGAACTGGATCGGGTATGACAGAAACAGGCTCTATATTCAAAAAATGGGACGGACTTAAAAATGAAAAATCATTCGGATCTGAGCTCATGGGGCACAGAGGCCTTGAATTTAAAATGGCTTCAACCTGAATTAAGACCGTGTTTAATTCCTCGTATGATAATATCTGGTCGCCGATCACTCTTTTTAAATGTGTCTTGACAGACTTAATTCCAGCCTCCCACAACCCTTCAAAATGAGGAGCTGAGGGAGGATTGAACACGAATTCAATTCCTTCAGCATGCGCTGATTGAGTCATCAGTTGCGAGATTTCGTTCGATGCTTCAACAAAATTAGTACCGCAATCGGAATAGAGTTTCAGGCATTTACCCCGGCGGGCTATAGAGCGTCGTAACGCGGCTATAAAAGCATCCGCCGACAAACTTGACACAAGCTCTAAATGAAGAGCCTTTGTGCTGAAGCAAACAAATAAACAAATGTAAGCCTTTAGTGACCTTACACCTCGATTACGGCTCATGAGAATACAGAAAGGACCTCCAAAATCAACCCCGTGTGTAGGAAAGCCTTTACAGAGGTAAACCTTGATGCAGGCAAATCACCCATCGGAGGACAATAAGCAATTGGTTTCACTCTAAAACATCGAATACAAGATTTTAAACATTGACGTATGACTCTTTTGCTGACAAAATCCAATAATTTTGGGTTAGTAAAATTGTGTGGCTTTAAGACCAGGGTGTAAGTATGTTTTATGGCAGTCCAAGATGATTAATTCTGTTAATCTGTGAGTGCGAGGAAGTACCAATGGAAATTTTGTTTCATATGGTAATTCCGAGTTTCTGAGCCGACCGCCCACCCTCAACAAACCACGCGAGTCGATAAAAGGGTAAGAGGTTGAAGATGTTTACTAATTACCTTACCCCGTTTAATATTTTCTATATCCTGACCAAATGATTCTTGCTGAATTCTCTTAATCAATAATTCCATAGCGTGTTGCTGAGACACAGACACGTTATCCAAATTCTCACCAACTGCCTGTCTAGAAAATTGTAACTTACGAACAAACTGGTAAACATATGAAACAATTCTACATATTTTTGTAGATTTGAAAATCTCTAGTAATGAATCTAAAAATTATCTGTCACAACAACATTTAATACCAATGTACGTTTCTCCACATCTATTGGAGATGTATCGATTAACTTTGGCATGTGGGTAACCGGCCAATTTTCTTCTGGAAGTGACAACCATGGAGGGCCTGTCCACCATAACTGATGATTGACTAAATCTGATGCTAACATCCCTCTACAGGCGCAGTCTGCGGGGTTATCATGTGACCGAACATGGTTCCAAGATGCAGGAGGAACGCGATCCTGAATATGCGAAATCCGATTACTTATAAAAGTTTTCCAGTTATAAGATGACGATCGAATCCAACACAGAGCGACTGTAGAATCGGACCAAGCAACTATACGATCTAACGACAGACGAGTTTTATATGTATTTTGGACAAATGCCACTACATCAGACAATAACACAGCACCGCGCAATTTGAGTCTTGGCAACGATATGCGCTTTGTGGGCGCAAGTCTAGATTTTGCACATACTAAGGCAACCTTTATATCACCCTGTATGTCAACAGTACGAAAGTAAATCACAGTAGCATACCCTGCCTCAGAAGCGTCACAGAACGCATGCAGCTGTAGATCTTGAACATCATCAGAAATAATCCACCGAGGAATTTTAAGGTCTGATAATTGCGACATTTGTTGCAAATAAATTTTCCACTTTGAACTTATGGTCAACGGGGGACTGTCATCCCATTCAAATCCTAAAATCCATAACGATTGTATTAAATGCTTGGCCAAAAATACTAAAGGCGCTAATAGCCCTAACGGATCAAAGATCCTTGCTACTTCGGACAACATATTTCTTTTAGTACATGGTCTGTCTATGATATTTGTATCATAGAAGAATTGATCAAGCGACGGTTGCCAACGCAAACCTAATACCTTTTGGGTAACATTGTTAGATTCCTCGAAGGAAACAGCTTGTTGATAACGATAAGATTCTGGTAAATCATCAATGATACTAGCAATGTTACTATTCCATTTTCTCAATGTAAAACCTCCAGCCTCACAAATCTGATTTAATTCAGAAACTAGACGTTTAGCTTCATCAGGTGAACTGCACCCGGTAATCAAATCATCGACATAAACATCAGACAACAAAACCTTGGCAGCGTTTGGATATTTAGGTGCTTCAGCATTCGCAAGCTCCTTAATAACACGCATTGCCAAGAACGGTGATGAAGTAACTCCGTAGGTAACAGTATTCAATTGATACTCGACTATTGACTATGATGACGTTGGTCTCCAAAGTATTTTTTGATAAGCCCGATGATTCGGAGCAACAAAAATCTGCCTGTACATCTGTTTAATATCGGCAGTTAATACAATGGGATATAAACGAAAATCCAACAACAAAGCAAAAATATCTTTCTGAAGCGGAGGTCCTGGCATCAAATGTTCATTCAATTAACCACCACTGGGACAAACCGCGGATGCGTCAAACACCACTCGAATTTGTGTAGTAGTGCTTTCCGGTTTCATAACCGCATGGTGCGGAATATAATATTCCGGAGATGGAATATTGCTACTCATTGAGGCATTTACTGGTGTCATATGCCCACTGTCGGAATAGTCTTGCATAAATTGTTTATACAAAGTGTATAATTCCTGATCCTTTTCAAGCGACGTTCTAATAATAAAAACCGATTAAGTGCGACATCCGAGACCCAACAAACAACGGTTCAGGACCACTAAACGGCAACGATACAACGAAACGACCTGTTTTGTCTCTCGAATAATTGCTACGAAAGTGTTTTTCACAAATTTCCTCTTGTGGGGATAACTTGTGTGTTGGAATGTCTGGAATGTTTTCCAGTTCCCAGAATCTAGTGATCCTAGACTCTAAGGGTTCTACGAATGCACACAATGACGTGCCACTTGTCACTGGAGACACAAATTTGCCTGTCAGTAACCAACCAAATGAAGTGCGAATTGTAACTGGTTCATCAGGTGAACCCGAACGAGTTTCATTACCCAAAGTGCGGGCAAAAATATCTGCTCCCAACAACAAGTCTATATTACCTGGTTTATCAAAAGAGGATCGGCTAAGTCTAAACCTTTATATGTATCCAATTTTTCGAGGAGATTGGAGCCGTTGGTAACTTTCCACAAATTTCTGGCAATACAAATGCTTGAACTGAATATTCTGGCATTGTGTGTCCAACGGGTTTAATTTTACAAACTACCTTTCCGGTAATATGAGATGACGCTAACCCCAACCCTTCTACCTTTAATGCAACCTTTGATTTATTTAATCCAAGCCGTTGACGGCATTTTCCGTTATAAAAGATTCCATACTTCCACAATCCAATAATGCTCTTACGATTTGCGCTTGTCCAAATTCATTGCGAATTGAAACTTGAACTGTTGATAACAATGTAGAAGCACTTGACAATTTCGACGAGAACAATGTACTACAATTTGAAGTAGAGGCAACATCTGAAACATCTGCAGCAGCAGGTTTTGTTTCAACAACAGAAGCAGAATTTTCAAAATGAAGGAGGGTATTGTGACCCTTTTTGTGACATTTTTTACATACCGATTTTGAAGGGCATGTTGCAATTTTATGTGTATCTTGAAGACAATTGATACACAAATTTTATCCTTTGCAGTATTATACCTTTCTTGAGGAACCTTATCCAAAAAATTTGACAACGATAAATCTGATGATTACCATTGCAAACCAAACATTTTACCGCGTTTGAAGTTGTAAGTAATGAGGTTTTAACATATGACTTCGGATTAAAAGAAAAACGCTTTTCCTTAATGTTTGTATTCAATGTGTGTTTTGAACTTGACTTCAATGGTTCGGACGAAATCATACTACTAATTTCCAAAGCTTTACACTGTTTTTCAAGAAATGATTTCAATTGCTCGTATGTAGGTATTTCTTCATTATTTTCAACCTCAAATGCCTTTAAGAGGTCAGCATCAACCTTTTGCTCAACAAATTAAACAATATTAAATTAAGTAAATCAATTTTTATTTGACGTAAACCTGACAAATTCTCTGTAAAACAATTCAACAAATCCTAAGTTCTGTATGTGATTTTGCTTTCACCTTAGGACAATTTTCAAGAGCTGACCAATATGTATTGACAATCAAACGACGTGAGTCATAGCGTTGTACTATAACGGAGTATGCAATTTCATAATTGTCATTATTTATTGGTAGATGACGAATTAAATTTCTGGAATCTACATCCAACGCTTCAGTAAGAAATAAAACTTTTCGATTGGTAATAACTGTGTATTTAAATGAATGAGATTTTATACAAACTATGAAACGATTCCCAATGCTCTATGCGTCCAGAAAAGCTCCCAATTGCGACCTTTGGAAGTTTTAAATTACTGGTGATACCTATACCAGCGGTATCATACGACGATCTACTTGTAGAAAACGGTTTCGCTTCCTGCTTACTTTCAACCAAACTAACAAATTTTGCCCCAATAACTTTAATTGATATTAAAGTCTTATCCAATTCAATTCTGATTGCTGTAATTTGACTCAAACTGTCCGAATCATCCTCGTCTAACACACACCTTTTGTAGGATGCATCAAATTCTTCCTTTATCTCTACAGCTGACTGTACCATCATTGAAGCGATTGCTTGGTTTTCAAGATTATATTCCAACTTTGAAATACTTTCAAACAAATACTCCCTGTATGTTTGTTGTGGTTTGTTTAGTATTCTTCTGGATCTTCTTTGGGGATTAAACCACTCATAGTTTTTAAAATCTATTTTATTTACGTTTCGATCCATGACCTAGGGTCGTTGTCAAAATAATAACTTCAAGTTTAACGTTTATGACATAAATTGAAGGTTACTTTGATTTATTGATGTTTGAAATATTTGGTTTGAGTATACTAAGCAAAAATTTTTAAAGTTTAAAAGAATGATTGCCTTCAATTTGTGTTGCGACCTGGGATCGACTTTCTTTAGGTAGCCAATACGCTTAACGTGAAATCAGCTGATTAATTTTTATTGGTGAATTTTATATAAATTCAATAACTTGGAAATTGGCATTTTTTAACATGTTTCTATTTATACAATTGAGAGATTTCTGATTATATGTCTTATTTTACCGAGATTCAGTGAAAGGGGTTAAGCAACCTGTGGCTACCAAGATCCCCCAACATTTATAATTTGCCGAAATAATGGTTTTCTAGTTGATATGCTTATTGTTATGTAATTAGTTATTGTATGTATAAATAGAAATCATGTATGTAGGCTGTATTTCATGTTAATATCGCAAGGAAAACCCAGGAAAAACTTGCAATGCTACCTAGATATTGTGGGCATTTGATCTTCATTTGTTATTTCTTTTGTTATTTCTTTTAGTAATGGAATGCATTGTTTACTGAAAGTCACGGATTCGTTTGCAACGCAGTTATTTTATGTAGGGTTATATAGGCAGCTTCTTTGATTTTGCGTTTTGGTAGTTTTCTTCTTTGTCGATAATTTTGCATCTTCCATTTTATTTTATGACTGAGTCCCATGCATGTTGGCAAATCATGGATTTTCAAATTTTCTATTTTTATATATGATTTATGTTCTCTTAATCGAACTTCAAATGGTCTGGAAGTTTCTCCTATATAAAACTTATTACATTCGCACGGTATTTTGTAGATACAGTTTTTGAATTTTGTATTGCGTTTTGGGTTTTGTTTTGTTAATTGTGCTCTTAGTGTATTGTTGGTTTTAAATACTGTTTTAATTCTAAATTTGTTTCCTATTCTTTGAATTTTTCGAAGAATCCTTTTATGTATGGTATTGAGAGCATTTTGTGGTGTGTATCGTTGTTTTGTTTTCTTTTCTTTATTTTAGGGTTTTATTCATTTCTTTCTCTATTATTCTTTTAGGATATTTGTTTTCTATTAGTGTACATCTGATTAAGTCTTTCTCTTTCTTTAAAATTTCTTCGTTTGATGATATTAATTTTGCTCTATCATACATGGTTTTGATAATTCCTCGTTTGACACATTGTGGGTGGTTTGAATCGAAGTTTAAGTATCTGTTTGTGTGCGTTGGTTTTCTATATACCGATGTATTAATTGTTGTATCGTTTTTGCTAACTAGAATATCTAATATCTAATATCAAACCACCCACAATGTGTCAAACGAGGAATTATCAAAACCATGTATGATAGAGAAAAATTAATATCACCAAACGAAGAAATTTTAAAGAAAGAGAAAGACTTAATCAGATGTACACTAATAGAAAACAAATATCCTAAAAGAATAATAGAGAAAGAAATGAATAAAAACCCTAAAAATAAAGAAAAAGAAAACAAAACAACGATACACACCACAAAATGCTCTCAATACCATACATAAAAGGATTCTCGAAAAATTCAAAGAATAGGAAACAAATTTAGAATTAAAACAGTATTTAGAACCAACAATACACTAAGAGCACAATTAACAAAACAAAACCCAAAAACGCAATACAAAATTCAAAAACTGTATCTACAAAATACCGTGCGAATGTAATAAGTTTTATATAGGAGAAACTTCCAGACCATTTGAAGTTCGATTAAGAGAACATAAATCATATATAAAAATAGAAAATTTGAAAATCCATGATTTGCCAACATGCATGGGACTCAGTCATAAAATAAAATGGGAAGATGCAAAATTATCGACAAAGAAGAAAACTACCAAAACGCAAAATCAAAGAAGCTGCCTATATAACCCTACATAAAAATAACTGCGTTGCAAACGAATCCGTGACTTTCAGTAAACAATGGATTCCATTACTAAAAGAAATAACAAAGAAATAACAAATGAAGATCAAATGCCCACAATATCTAGGTAGCATTGCAAGTTTTTCCTGGGTTTTCCTTGCGATATTAACATGAAATACAGCCATACATACATGATTTCTATTTATACATACAATAACTAATTACATAACAATAAGCATATCAACTAGAAAACCATTATTTCGGCAAATTATAAATGTTGGGGATCTTGGTAGCCACAGGTTGCTTAACCCTTTCACTGAATCTCGGTAAAATAAGACATATAATCAGAAATCTCTCAATTGTATAAATAGAAACATGTTAAAAAATGCCAATTTCCAAGTTATTGAATTTATATAAAATTCACCAATAAAAATTAATCAGCTGATTTCACGTTAAGCGTATTGGCTACCTAAAGAAAGTCGATCCCAGGTTGCAACACAAATTGAAGGCAATCATTCTTTTAAACTTTAAAAATTTTTGCTTAGTGTACTCAAACCAAATATTTCAAACATCAATAAATCAAAGTAACCTTCAATTTATGTCATAAACGTCAAACTTGAAGTTTTTATTATTTTGACAACGATCCTAGGTCATGGATCGAAACGTAAATAAAGGTAATTTTAAAAACTATGAGTGGTTTAATCCCCAAAGAAGATCAAGAAGAATACTTTCAAACAAATTTTCTATCCTATCCAAACACCCTTTTCCATCTACTATAAGACGGTCCATAAGCATCTGAGTCATTTCGAACAAAATAGCTATTCCCCTAAACACGAGTACCCTTGTCACAAAAAATAACAAATCTTAAAGATGTAAACCCAAACTAATGATAAACATGTAACTACTCTACCAATTTTCAGAAACTAGCAATTATGTAGCTAATCCTGAGTGACACTTTAATTTAACGTTAAAATGAGACTTGTGTTGACCACAACCCTTAAGATACCTCGAGGAATAACGGTTCTTTAAGCTCTCACCAAAATAGATTAGTGCAACTTCAGGTATACAATGCAAGTTCTTAGAACAGGGGTATCGCAATGATGTTTTTCCTATTTGTATACGCTTAATTTAACTTAACTGCTTTTTTAATGCACTTAAATTTTAAGAAGTAACTTTTTACAATGCAACGGCATGCACAATATTATGAAATAAGCCTAACTGCAATTACTATTAATGTGTAAAACTGACCTGATTACTCTAATTGTTTGATTAGATAATCAATTTTTATATGCAAATATTAATTAATGCGGTCGAAAGGAACCAAAATGTAGGGATAAAGGGATGAACCAATGATATGGAATTCACCTACCTTTAATGACTGCGATCTTGATTCAACGCTGGTCGATCAATGTAACGAAACTATTAATTGATTGCGGACTGTGGTAATGTTAATTAGCACACGAACCGATTGTACGGCACTAATTACTGCAAAATAATCACGACAACATATTGCGTACATGTGACGCTTGCTACGACTTTCGAAGCACTGAAATTTCTGTCCTTTCTCACCATTTAGTCCCTTTTCTTGTAGGTAGGTAGTGGATAAAACCGGATTATAGGAAGGGGTTAAGTACTGTTAGGTTAAAGGATAAGCGACATTAATTAATATCTATAAGCTTAAGGTAAAACGTGTAAATAGGGTAAATAAGCCTAAACACTGCGGGAATATCGTTTATCCCTGGCGCTTTATTTAGTTTAAGATCCCTAACAGCTCTATCAAATTCCTCTCTTAATATTGAGAACCCTATTTCTACATCCTCTTCTTGGTCGTTCTCTAACTCATCCATATCGTCTCCCTTATATAAATCTTCTAAATATCTTTTCCATCTATCTGCTATCTCAACTTTATTTATTAGAAGCTCATTATTCTCGTCTCTAATACCACTATATTTTTTCCTATCTTCCCCAAAAAACTTTTTAACTGCCCTGTAAGCCCTGTCTGTGTTACCTACTCTCAAATCATCTTGTATTCCCTTACAATTCTCCTCCATCCATTCATTTCTAGCTTTTCTACACTCATGTACTATCTTATTTCTAACTGTATTATATTTTTGCTTACTTTCACTATCCACTTCGCTGAAAGGTTTAAGCTTTCTTCTATTCTCTATTAAATCTAATATCTACTCTGTTACCTAGGGTTTTCTCGCTTCTATTTTTTTCTTACCTATAGTCGGTGTTGCTGTATCATGTACAGTCAGTTTTATTTCTTTCCATCTATTTTCTACGTGCCCTCCTACAGCTATCTCTTTGCTCTTATTATCTAATACTTGTTTATATTCCTCTTTTACCCTACTATCATTAAGCTTACCTAGATCCCATCCCTCTCTTTTAACCTTTCTCAATTTTTTGAATTTTAGTTTACACTTCATTTTAACTAAGTTATGATCGCTATCTATGTCTACCCCTGGATAACTACGACAGTTTTTAACTTGGTTACTAAATCTTTGTTTAACTAAAATATAATCTATTTGGTATCTAGCCCTATCACCTGGCGCTTTCCAGGTATATCTTTTCCTAACATGTTGTTCGAATAGGGTGTTTACAGTTACTAATCTATGTTCCTGGCAAAACTCAACTAATCTTTCTCCTCTATCATTTCGGCCGCCATACTCAAATTTTCCTACCATTTTTCCCTCACTACCTTCTCCCACTGACGCATTAAAATCGCCCATAATTATTAAATTCTCATCTCCTTTTACTTTTCTCACTATACTATTTATATCCTCGTATACCTTTTCTATTTCCTCATCCTCGTACTGAGTTGTTGGCATGTAAACCTGTACTAAAACAGTGTCTGTGGGTTTTGTACTCGATCTAACCATAATTATTCTATCACTAAATTGTAGGTACTCTTTAACTTTATGTCCTAATCTTTTACCTAACACTATTCCTACCCCTGCCTGTCCATTAGTTGAAGAAGTTGTAATTATTCTATAATTATCTTTCCAAAAGTCATCACTATCTGGCCATCTCACCTCACTAATTCCTAAAATGTCCAGCTTTCCTTTTCTCATTTCGACTAATAAATTCGTTAACTTATCTACTCTAAGTAATGATCTTACATTCCAAGTCCCTATCACTAAATCGAACTGTTGTTTTATATTCTTACGATGACGAGCCCAAGTACCCCTCCCGGAGATCCGAATGAGGAGTATTTTACCTCCGGACAAGAATTTTACTTGTGAGCTCTCCATCATATGTATTTCGTGTTTTAGGCCACGCACACCTGGGAAATATTGTGGTAGGCTTCCATATCTTTCCACAACGCAGTTTTAAAGATTTTAGCAAAAGCCGTATCCGTCACGGCCAACTCCAACAAGCTTGTAAATTATTGAGGATCGCCCGAGACCAACCGACTCTCTTCCAATATCGTTTAGCCAGCAAGGCTGCTGCCCCTTGCTGCGCCTTTTAATCGCCTTTTACGATAAGTAAGCTTACTATAGTACTATTCCTTATCCCCTACTATAGGGATATAAAAATATATATGTTTCATGTATATTGCTGTGAAGTTGAAAAACTTGCACCTCCTGTATTTCCTAAAAATCACAAAAAATACCGCTCTCAACACAACAATCGCAGAATCTCAAACCTAAATTCAAGGATTCTACTTCCTCAACTATCTCAGTTATTGGAACATTAAAAAGACGCCCGCTCTGATAGATTGCTGTATTAAACTTTTTTTAAGATGTTTAAATCACAAATATTCACAATTAATCAAAAAATGCAAATTTTTATGATATAAGATCAAATAAAAATGTCAAAGTTTTAACTTACACAAAAATTGCTCTCACGCCGCCAGAGTATACTCATACAACCACTTTTTGTTCTTTAACTTACCTTTTAAAAATATTCCTTTTCTCCCCAACATGTGTAAATTGCCCTTTTTTGTATAAATAACAAATTATCTAAATGACAATCGCGAGATTTACGTTTAAATTGATTAATCACAAAGGTTAGTACCTCTCACAATGGTAATTTTATAAAACTTATTAAATTCGAAAACACACAACAATAACGAGCAAATTTCTACTTTTGTAAAAAATTATTTAAATATCCAAAGTTTATTTAAATAAATTCTCTTATAATAAAATCTGGATCATAAGGCACAAAGCTTAATTGCTATTCTAACCTTCAGTCTCCTGTGTTTTGAAAGAATTACTAATTCACATGCACTTCAGTGATTCAAATCCAAAATAATACAAAAATCCAAAATTCTAATATTAAGGATACATAAATAAGTGCCGCATCCTCATATCAATACATAATGTAACTTGTTTAAGAAATGCTTGTATAACTTTAATAAAATTAGACTAGAACTTAAACCGAAAATCCCAAAGAATAATCTCCCATTGCTTAAATCATTTAAAAAAATATAGGTCTACTTACAATTTTTCAAAATTGGCAAAGATTAGAAAATAGAAGACACTTGATAACAATCGTAGATGCTTTATAATCTTGGTAGTGGGTTATACGAGTCACTGTTTAACCTATAGTATCGTCGCTTGTCTTTACAACATTACGAATTCACTTTCTTAAGATGACACGTCCCATTTATAACGTAACCCTCAAATTATAACACCATAACATGGTTCAGGAATTTTACAATGCTCCAAAAATATAAAACATGCTAAAAATAACGCAAACTGCTCCGATAGTAATGGTTATTTCCACAACTAAGTACATGATTAGTTTAGTGCACTCAATGATGTGAAAATAAGCTTTCAAAGCCTCTATTCATAAAATAACGTAATAGATATTTACATAGCCAATTATGAAAAACTAATTTTATTTGACGAATGTAATATTTGCTAAAACGAGTGAACACAGTGAGAGGGTTTTGCAAATTACATGAGTCAAATAAAATTAGGGTTTTAAGACGTGTTAAGTACAATATTTTATCTAACCCCACTTTAAAATTTAACAAAACGATTGTGCAGTTCCAAATACAGAAGACAGCTGCATCGCTTTACTTGAGCGTTGCTATGGATTGATTGATATTTATGTAAATATCTGTGGTTACCTAAACAGAAACTTGAGTATAGTTACTTAAAATTTCATTACATCAGCAGCGATGCACTGGACAGTTATAAAAAATGTTTGACGTTACATAACGTCAAAAATATATTTAAAGTTTGACATTTCGTAATGGTATTAGATAAAGTTAAATAAGTCGAATTTTAATAATGTTTAAATGAGCAAAGCTAGAGTTTGTTTATGTCCACTGCCGTAACTACGCCCCACTCCACAACAACATTCCTCTGTGGTAGAATAATTTTTAGTCGATAGTTACTCATCATAACGCATTGCATCGGTGTCGGTCGAAATGTGAAGTCATTTATTATGCAGTGTGCGATTTGAATCTCAATTTCTTTGTGATGTTTATTTCTGGCTTTGTTGTAACTACTGTGAACTGTTTTTTGATTGATAATACTAGGGTTGGTTTTATTTAGTTAGACAGTTGTAACAGGTTAAAATACACGAGTCAGTTAGGAACAGAAACGAGCGAAATAAGGGCCCACACAAATCATGGTCATGTATACAAGGTAAAGGAAATTTAGAAAGACCGGGGTAACTACAAATGCGGAGAGTGGAGTGGTTCACATAGATAAAAAAGTACATCGCCGTCGTTTTTTTATATTTGCAATAAAAATTAAAATTTCTATTTAAAAAAAGCAATTATACTCTAGTAGTACAAATACAGGCTAATCACCACCACATTTCCTCCCAAATCCCACATTTCCTCCCAAATTTACATGTAAATCCCCATAAGGAGGAAATGTGGTGGAGGGACTCTCTCCCTGTGGAACTCTTTGTGGAATTTTTTACCCCGACCATTTTGATTACGTCATACCCGCATTCTTTCCACCCGCGAGATAAATCTTTCTCCGCATTTCCACCCACAAGATAAATGTACCTTGTTTGGTATCAATTAATATTAGAATTTTCTCAGCTACCCGAATCTCTAAGAATTTTTCAGATAGCATCATCCCCAAGGCAGCTACCCATTTTTAAGATTTCTTACCTGTTGCGATTTCTGACAATCCTTAAACATTTTTTTAGTCATGCGATACATTAAATTAGCTTAGAATTTTACGCAGAATTCGAATCTGTAAACAGATTTGAAATCGGACCACGCCCTGCAAAGTTATACCCCTTTAAAGTCCTGATCTTCTAAATTTTGCTCTTTGCTCTATAAGCAAACCTAACAAATAGTTTTCTTCGTCAATCCATTGCATCTTTCGAGATAAACCTATCTTGTTTTGTATCAATTAATATTAGATTTTTCTCAGCTACCTGAATCTCTAGGAATTTTTTAGATTGCACCATCCCCAAGGGAGCTACCCCAATTTTAAGATTTCTTACCTGTAGCGACTTTTGAGCGTTCTTATAAATTTTTTTATACATGCGATACATTAAATTAATCTAAAATTTTATGTTGAATCCGAATCTGTAAACAGATTTAAAATCGGACTACGCCCTGCAAAGTTACACATATACCCTCTGCGAGATAAATCTTTTTCCACATTTCCACCCACGAGATAAACCTACATAGCTTAGTATCAATTAATATTAGAATTTTCTCAGCTAGAATCTCTAGGAATTTTTTAGATAGCTCCATCCCCCAGAGAGCTACCCCCATTTTAAGATTTTTTTTGCTGGTAGCGATTTCTGACGGTCCTTATAAATTTTTTATACATGCAATACATTTTGTTAGTCTAGAATTTTATGTAGAATCTGAATCCGTAAACAGATTTAAAATCGGACCACCCCTTACCATTTACACACACCTCTAAATTATAAATTTCCTGCGGCTCATACCTAAAGAAAATCTAAAACTATTCTTAAAACTTTTTATTACAGACAATTTTACTAATACAGTTTAAATTTTGTAAACCACATTTCTAAATACATATTTACAATTTTTATTCTTAATCTATAACTCATATCGGCTTATACTTATTAATATTTATTTCTAAATAGAGCACCTTTTCCAAAGACCAACCGGACCCGCATGTTTCAAATTCCTCTGATTTTGTTCTTATGGTTTCGCTTAAGACTTCGTACATATTTTCCAGATTACTAGAAGACGTTATAACCACATTTTTTGTGTTAAAGGATTTCACATCGGTAGTCTCTTCCCCCATTTTGGTGTAAACGCCGTAGAGTTCGCAGTAGACTTTTACTGCTGTATGTTGTATTCTTTTTTCATTTATTAATCGAATAAATCGCTCTTTCTGCTTCCAAAGAAACTCGGACACTCCATCGTCGACACTGGCGTTCTTTATGCGATAGCTAGCCATACGGTTGTTAAACGCAGTGCTAACCATTTCTACACAATCGTCACTAGTAGCGGTAACTGATGCATTTTTATGTCTGTTGCTCCTTAAGTGGGCGGCATACGTAGTTTTTTCCATTTCGAAATCGCATACTTTACACATAATTCGTGGTTGTTTCGTACAAGGCCCTTTAACAGCTGGCGAAGCTGAACGTTTACGGCTTAATGACATGCCGTGCTGTTTTTCCTTGTGTCGCTGTAAGCTGTCCATTCTCGTAAAAGCGATACCGCAAGTCCCACAGTTTAAGTACTTTGCCGCAGACGGATGTATAAGCTTAACCTTGGACGATGTTACACCACGACATTTGTTCTGGTGCCGTTTGAGAGCATCCCTCCTGGTAAAGTAGACGTGACACAGCTCGCATTTAAAAACGTTTGCAGATACTATTTTAGTACAAAACAAAATCCGCACTATAGCACTTTGGTTAAACTTGTAAGCGAACTAACTTATAACTAAAGAGTTTACTCTTGCGCACCTGCTTTATGTACCCTATAGAATGCAAACCGAAGGATTCCGAAGACACCCGAACGAAGTTGAGGATTCAGCGGGGAACTAAATGACGTCATAATCCTTGCTGCTCGTCCAATACATTTAGCGCCAATGCATGCACCTGTTTCGCATCGTCGATAGTGCGAATGCCGCTAGTAGAAACACTGGAAAACGTCTTCCATGTTATACGGATCGCGTGCATATTAAAAATCCAAAAGGGTGATAGCACACGCACACAAATTGTGTGCAAGTCGTGCTATAGACAACAGGTTGGTATTTCCTTAGTAATGGTTTAAAGTGTTTTTATTAAGTTTTTGGTTATAGTAGCACTGCATCTTCTACAGCACGACTTGCACACAATTTGTGTGCGTGTGCTATCACCCTTTTGGATTTTTAATACGCACGCGATCCGTATAACATGGAAGACGTTTTCCGGTGTTTCTACTAGCAGCATTCGCACCATCGACGATGCGAACCAGGTGCATGCATTGGCGCTAAATGTATTGGACGAGCAGCAAGGATTATGACGTCATTTAGTTCCCCGCTGAATCCTCAACTTCGTTCGGGTGTCTTCGGAATCCTTCGGTTTGCATTCTATAGGGTACATAAAGCAGGTGCGCAAGAGTAAACTCTTTAGTTATAAGTTAGTTCGCTTACAAGTTTAACCAAAGTGCTATAGTGCGGATTTTGTTTTGTACTAAAATGGTATCTGCAAACGTTTTTAAATGCGAGCTGTGTCACGTCTACTTTACCAGGAGGGATGCTCTCAAACGGCACCAGAACAAATGTCGTGGTGTAACATCGTCCAAGGTTAAGCTTATACATCCGTCTGCGGCAAAGTACTTAAACTGTGGGACTTGCGGTATCGCTTTTACGAGAATGGACAGCTTACAGCGACACAAGGAAAACAGCACGGCATGTCATTGCGTAAACGTTCAGCTCCGCCAGCTGTTAAAGGGCCTTGTACGAAACAACCACGAATTATGTAAAGTATGCGATTTCGAAATGGAAAACTACGTATGCCGCCCACTTAAGGAGCAACAGACATAAAAATGCATCAGTTACCGCTACTAGTGACGATTGTGTAGAAATGGTTAGCACTGCGTTTAACAACCGTATGGCTAGCTATCGCATAAAGAACGCCAGTGTCGACGATGGAGTGTCCGAGTTTCTTTGGAAGCAGAAAGAGCGATTTATTCGATTAATAAATGAAAAAGAATACAACATACAGCAGTAAAGTCTACTGCGAACTCTACGGCGTTTACACCAAAATGGGGGAAGAGACTACCGATGTGAAATCCTTTAACACAAAAAATGTGGTTATAACGTCTTCTAGTAATCTGGAAAATATGTACGAAGTCTTAAGCGAAACCATAAGAACAAAATCAGAGGAATTTGAAACATGCGGGTCCGGTTGGTCTTTGGAAAAGGTGCTCTATTTAGAAATAAATATTAATAAGTATAAGCCGATATGAGTTCTAGATTAAGAATAAAAAATTGTAAATATGTATTTAGAAATGTGGTTTACAAAATTTAAACTGTATTAGTAAAAATTGTCTGTAATAAAAAGTTTTAAGAATAGTTTTTAGATTTTCTTTTAGGTATGAGCCGCAGGAAATTTATAATTTAGAGGGTGTGTGTAAAATGGTAAGGGGTGGTCCGATTTTAAATCTGTTTACGGATTCAGATTCTACATAAAATTCTAGACTAACAAAATGTATTGCATGTATAAAAAATTTATAAGGACCGTCAGAAATCGCTACCAGCAAAAAAAAATCTTAAAATGGGGGTAGCTCTCTGGGGGATGGAGCTATCTAAAAAATTCCTAGAGATTCTAGCTGAGAAAATTCTAATATTAATTGATACTAAGCTATGTAGGTTTATCTCGTGGGTGGAAATGTGGAGAAAGATTTATCTCGCAGAGGGTATATGTGTACCTTTGCAGGGCGTAGTCCGATTTTAAATCTGTTTACAGATTCGGATTCAACATAAAATTTTAGACTAATTTAATGTATCGCATGTATAAAAAAATTTATAAGAACGCTCAAAAGTCGCTACAGGTAAGAAATCTTAAAATTGGGGTAGCTCCCTTGGGGATGGTGCAATCTAAAAAATTCCTAGAGATTCAGGTAGCTGAGAAAAATCTAATATTAATTGATACAAAACAAGATAGGTTTATCTCGAAAGATGCAATGGATTGACGAAGAAAACTATTTGTTAGGTTTGCTTATAGAGCAAAGAGCAAAATTTAGAAGATCAGGACTTTAAAGGGGTATAACTTTGCAGGGCGTGGTCCGATTTCAAATCTGTTTACAGATTCGAATTCTGCGTAAAATTCTAAGCTAATTTAATGTATCGCATGACTAAAAAAATGTTTAAGGATTGTCAGAAATCGCAACAGGTAAGAAATCTTAAAAATGGGGTAGCTGCCTTGGGGATGATGCTATCTGAAAAATTCTTAGAGATTCGGGTAGCTGAGAAAATTCTAATATTAATTGATACCAAACAAGGTACATTTATCTTGTGGGTGGAAATGCGGAGAAAGATTTATCTCGCGGGTGGAAAGAATGCGGGTGTGACGTAATCAAAATGGTTGGGGTAAAAAAATCCACAAGGAGTTCCACAGGGAGAGAGTCACTCCATCACATTTCCTCCTTATGGGGATTTACATGTAAATTTGGGAGGAAATGTGGGATTTGGGAGGAAATGTGGTGGTGATTAGCCTGTATTTATACTACTTACTCTACAGACAATTTTTAATAATTGATTTACAAAGTGCGCATTTCGTAGCGTAACATATAAAAAGGATTGGTAACGAACAAAAAAGTAAAGCTCGTGATTTCTTTTGGACAAACACTTTAAAGATAAACATAGTACATTTAAAAGCTTTCAATATCAATTTAAAGTATCAACAAGGTAGTAGATTCATTACGAACGAGCTGTTAGCCTAGATTTGCAGCTTTGAAGTTCTATGAATACAAATTTGTCTTTATGTACCCCATTAAAGGCCTTCGAAACATGCGTGATGAAGACATGATGAATAATTGTAAGGACCTACAACTTTCATTGGGCGACGGAGATAAGCATGATATCGACACTAGAATTGTATGAGGTGCTAAAAATGTTGGTCCTTGTCTACTATGGAGATCAAGACGATGTATTTTCACTTCTTAAGTATATTGCACAGAACAGCTTGAAAGATGTTAATGTCGTATCAAGAGTAATATGTACAATTCCTGTTACAGTAGCGGCTGCTGAGAGAAACTTCTCCACGTTAAAGCTTACCAAAACCTACCACCATGGCACAAAATCGACTATCATCTTTAGTCCTTCTCTCCATAGAAAACGAGTTGGCAACCAGTCACGATTTTAGTGAAGTGATAAAAGACTTCAACCGAAAAAAAAGATGCAGGATTACACTTTACTGAAGTACATTAATAAGCACAATATATTGTGTTAAGTGATTAATAGGTATATGTAGTGATCCAGGTTCAACTGGATGGATGTTGTTCAAGTAACCATGGAAATAATATAAGTTATGTCAATGTAATATATAGTTGAAATATAATTATCCAAACAGAAGGAATTCATTATATTTTGTATTCAATTCTATTCATAAGGGTCACAACAATTGGCGACGAGGATTAAACTGAAAAAAAAAGAAAGAAAATGAATCCAGAACAGTTTCAACAAATGATAGAAATTTTTATTAAAAATCAAGAAGTATTAATCAGTCAATTTCAAAAAGTCAACATCCAGAATGCAAATACTGAAAATACTACACAAAGTTATATAAGTTCAATTCCAGCATTTAAAAATTTGGATGGCAAGAAAGAAAAGTTCAAGTGTTATTTAGAGAGGTTTGAAAATTATCTGACCATTAAAAACGTTTATAATCAACAACAGAAAGCACAACTTTTATGTATATCAATTGGATGTATACATTACAATAATCTTTCAGTGTTTTTGGGTCCAACAAAATCAATTAAAGAGCTGCCATACGCGGAACTAATAAATGCCCTTCAATCAATGTTGAGTCCTCTCAGAAGCACAATAATTTCTCAGCATTATTTCTTGAGCACCTATCAGCAGGAAAATCAAAATATTGGGGAGTTTGGTGCGACTTTACAAAAAGATTTGGACGAATGCAAATTTCAAGTCAGATGTGAATGCGAAAGAGTAGTATCAGTTACCGATATGTTCCTACGAGCACAGTTTGTAAGAGGAATAAAAGATAATTGGATACGAGAACAGTTACTTCAAGCAGAAGAAACCCAATTTAGCAACGTCCTAACAAAGGCCGTAGCTTTAGAAGCATCTCGAATAGAGACCAAGGAAATTTCAAACCAGAAATCCATGCCAATTAGCCAAGTAAATAGAATAGGTAATGGTTCAAGCAAGACTTATAAGTCCAGTCGTGATGGGAAACATCGCTTACATTCAAGATCAAATCATAAATAGACGGGTCAAAACTTACTGACAGCTGCCAAGTCTATGAATAGTCAGAATGAACTAATTTTATTTTCATAATTGTTTTTATCTTTAAATATATATTTTTCCTTTTTTATTTTCGTTGGTAAACATATGAAGATTGTGCATAAGTGTTTGTGTTACGTTCCTCAAGATACAATTAATCTGACATCATCAAAAGTTAATTTTATGGAATATATTCGAGCCGTCGCCGTTCGTTTAATCCCCGAATCCGATGTCGTGCTACAGATGTTGCAAAGGATAATATGATTGCCACAAATAAACTGCACTACGAAGAGATTCCTTAAACCTTGAAACATATAATCAACAAGATGTCATCAATCAATTTGACACTTTTACCTGCCCAATATGTTTAAAATCAGATGACATTTCTAATTGGATCGGATGTGACGGCTTATGTGGTAAATGGTTTCATGGCACATGTGTAAATCTATCAAATACACAAATTGTAACTTTAGGATGTACAAACGAAGAATGGTTATGTCCAAATTGCTCACTATCCTCTACTCCTACAAAACTATCTTGCCCTCACTGCCCTCCAGACTCCAATAAGAAATTTCACGGACAATTAGGATTAAAAATCCATATAAAGAAAATACATCCCTCAGTCAATTCCCAAGACTTCGGATCACTCTTATCATCCCTTAAGATAAACAACAAAATCGTCAAACGTATCCCAAGAGGAGCTCGTTCTAGTGTCGCTACAAAACTCTCAGCCGTTATTCAAAATACTATATCTCAAAATTCAACTGAATCATGGCAAAATCTTTTCTTGTTTGCGTATAACGTACTCACATTCCATCCTCAGGAAAGAAAGGCAAATTGAAATCTTTGACTGCTGCAATTAAACAAAACACGACATCTGTAAATCCTGTAACAATTGAGAAGAAGAAACAAAAAAATACGTCCCTAGTTAGATTTATCTATTTCAAAGTCTCAGATGGTGATTTAAAAGGAGCGATTAAAATTCTCTCAGTGAAGACCAATTAGCAGATAACAATGACGCAACTTTTGAAAATTTTAAAAATAAACACCCAACTCCCCCAAACATTGCTATTCCTCCTGTCTCCGAAGAAGAACGGACTTTATATTTAACCGTTAAAAAGGAACAAGTTCAACAGGCAATTTTTCCTTTCCAAATGGGAGTGCAGCTGGATTAGACGGTCTTAGACCTCAACATTTGAAAGATTTGATAACACAAAATAACGGAATAGCAGGACAAACACTTCTCAAACATTTAACTACCTTATGCAATTTCATGTTTGAAGGCAATGTAAACGAAAACTTCATTCCCTACATTTATGGAGCATCCCTTACTGCATTAACAAAAAAAGATGGAGGTATAAGGCCAATTGCGGTTGGATCAACTTTACGTCGTCTTGCTTCTAAATTGGGTTGCCGAGCCTGTAGTAATGATCTCGTTGCTGAGTTCGAACCACATCAAATGGGCTTCGGCATAAAGGAGGATGTGAAGGTACCGTTCACGCAGCGAGATCATTTATCGAAAAGGGTTCCGGAGAAATATTTGTCAAAGTGGATGTCAAAAATGCCTTTAACTCCGTCAACCGCGCCAACATGCTGGATCAAACAAAACGAATCATTCCAAAACTTTATCCTTATCTCCATCAATGCTACTCTGAACCTTCAAATTTATTCTACAACAACAAAATTATTAAATCGTCCCATGGCTGCCAACAAGGAGATCCTTGCGCTCCAGCAATTTTCAGCTTGACTATTAATCCAGTTGTTCGGAGCTTATCTTCTTGTTTTAATGTATGGTTCCTGGATGATGGAAGTTTAGGTGGTAATGGCGAGGACGTAATACAAGATCTTTACAAAATCAAAACTGATTTTCAAAAAATTGGTCTCCAATTAAACACTGAAAAATGTGAAATCTTTTTCTTCCCATCAATCTCTCCAGAGAAAAGAAGAACTTTATTCTCAATTAACAACAGTACTTGATGGCTTTAAATGCCTTTCTTCTCATGATTTTAAATTGTTAGGATCACCATTAACCGAAGACAACATCCCACAAATCTTCAATGAAAAGAATCTCAACTAACTTTGTTTCTCCAACGCCTCGAAAGTCTAAACCCACATGTCGCCTTCTACCTACTCCGACACTGTTTATGGATACCCAAATTTATTTATTTACTGCGAAGTTCTCCAATTTATAAATACATCAACCATCTAAGAACTCTGGATTTCAAAATTAAGCTATTCTTGGAAAATCTTTTCAATATAACATTTACCGAGGAAAGTTGGTCACAATGTTGTTTACCCGTAAAATATGGAGGAATTGGAATTCGAAAGATAGAAGATATTTCACTTATTAGTTATATCACATCCACCTATTGTACAAAACCCTCATGGAATTAATCTTATCCCAGTCTGTCACAGACTCTGAGATTTTGTACCTAGACGATGCTGTATCGAAGTGGAAGTTAGTCTCTAACATTGAGATTCCGGAATCCCCAAAATTCAAGCCAACTGGGATGTCCCTATTATTAAGCTAACTCTTGATAAACTGTTAAATAGTTCAGAAAATGCAAAACCACGTATCCTGGCTGTTTGCCAACCAGAGTCTGGAGCTTGGTTACATGCCTACCCTTCCCACAATTAGGCACTTTATTGGATAAACAATCACTACGTATATCAATATCACTCAGAATTGGTGCAGATGTCTGTCACCCCATATATGTGTTTGTGGTGAGAAAGTAGATGCTTCAGGAGTTCACGGTTTATCGTGTAAAATGAGTGCTGGTCGTTTTAGCAGACATGCTGCAATTAACGACATTCTTAGGAGATCATTAGCTTCATCAGGATTTCCATCAACTCTCGAACCGAATGGTCTATTTCGTGAAGATGGTAAAGACCTGGTGGAATGACCCTCATTCCTTGGAACAAAGGAAAAGCTCTAGTCTGGGATGCTACTTGTGTAGACACTTTAGCTCCCTCTCACTTACATTTATCATCAAACGAAGCTGGATCTGCTGCAGATCATGCTGCTGTATTGAAGATTAATAAATATAAAACAATCATCGAAAATTATGACTTCGTCCCTCTTGCTGTTGAAACTTTAGGATCTTTTGGTTCAGACGCAACTAAACTAGTCAAAAAATTGGAAGATTACTCAACATTACTTCCGGTGATCCTCGTGCCAGTAGTTATTTAAAACAAAGAATTAGTCTAGCTATACAACGTGGAAACGTTGCCAGCATATTAGGAACTCTTCCTTCAACCTTTTCCATGGAGGAAATATTTTATTTGAAATAACAAAATTTTATAGTCTTTCAGTAATGAATTTATAATTATTTGCATGTTCTTTTGAAACGCAGATTTTAGTTAAAGCATAAATCAAAAATAGATTATAAATCTCTGGGGATTGCAGATTTGTGCATCAAATGCGGCAGGAATAATCATTGTACTCCAGACTGTTGTAGTAATCGAGATCATCTACATTGTTCAAGCTGTCATAGAAAGGGACACGTCGCAAAAGTTTGCATTACCACACTCCTAAGGCATAAAAATTATTCAAATAACAAAACACATAATTACATTAGTGCGAATGATGATAACCAATTTGGAGTTAATTCAATTAGTCCAGGCGACTCCAAACTTTTCGAAGCATTACAAATAGTGGAAATTTATGATCATCAAGCGATTAATGCTCCAATTCAAGATTGTCAAAAATACATTATTACTGTAGAAGTGAACCATAAACCAGTCGAATTTGAAGTAGATTCAGGGGCAGGATTTACACTATTACCAGAAGACAAGTTTAAGATGTTAAATCTAAAATTAAATCAAACGTCAATTTGTTTCCGTGCATATACAAACGATGTATTTATTCCTAAAGGAAAGGTTACAAAGACATTAGTTCAATAGAAGAAATGTTCATAGTACCTAGTGGTCGTCCGGCAATTCTAGGGCGCACTTGGATACGCCACCTTCAAATAAGCTTGCAAGAGATCGACAACAATGTTAACACTGCATCTTCAAATAATTCAACACATCAAGTGGATAGTCTTTCTATAGAGCAAATCATATTTCAATATTCAGAGGTATTCGAATCAAAAATTGGATGTGTACCAAATTATTATGCCAAAATAACACTACGCAAGGACACACAGCCAGTTTATATAAAAGAAAGGAGTATACCATTTGCATTACGTGCCAAAGTCGAAGCAGAATTAGATTCATTGGAAGAGGCAGGAGTAATTTCTAAGGTAATCACCAGCGATTGGGGTTCACCTTTGGTGGTAATACCAAAAGCAGATGGAACAGTTAGATTATGTGTCGATTACAAAACAGGAGTCAACGAATGTCTGGTAAATGCTACATATCCAATCCGAAGGATACCAGATATTTTGCATAGTCTAAGGAATTCAAATTACTTTTGCAAATTAGACATATATAAGGCATACTTACACATCGCAGTAGATGAGGCCAGTAGCGAAATTCAAACAATTACAATTCACAGAGGGATATACCGCATGAAGAGATTGAATTTTGGTATAAAGACAGCACCAGCAGAATTCAACCGCATGCTGGGTAGAGTTCTTCAGGGTTTAAGAAAAACGGAATATTATTTCGACGATATCATTGTACATGGCACTACAAAAGAGGAATGTTTAAACAATTTAAAGGCGTGTTTGTCTTGTTTTCAAGAAAATAATTTGCATGTAAACACGAATAAATGCACATTTTTAGTCCAGAAAATAGAATATTTGGGATATGTTGTTGAGAAGAATAAAATTCTGAAATCACAAAAAAAGGTAGAAGTAGTGTTAAAAATGTCCAGGCCTAAAAATGTGGAAGAAGTTCGCAGATTTTTAGGATTAGTGACGTATTATTCTCGGTTTATATATGATTTAGCAACTAAAACCGCACCATTAAGGAAAATTTTACAAAAGAATGGTTCTTTTAGGTGGACATCAGAGTGTGATAAGGCATTTCTGAATCTAAAAGAAGAAATAGCAAGTGAAAAAGTTCTTGTACCATTTGATCCACACTTACCAATTGTCCTAGCGTGTGATGCAAGTCCAAGTGGCATTGCTGCGGTTCTTAGCCATGTAGTTGGGAATGAGGAAAGGCCAATAGCTTTTGCTTCAAGATCATTAACAAGCGCAGAAACAAATTACAGCCAGTTAGATCGGGAAGCCACTTGCGATAATGTTTGGCGTGCAACATTTTTTCAAATTTATTTACGGACAGCATTTCACTCTGGTTACAGATAATCAGCCACTTACGAGAATATTTCATGAAAACAAAAATTTACCAGCGATGTCTTCAACCCGTCTTTTAAGATATGCCAGTTTTTTTTATCACAGTTCGATTATAAAGTTCAATTCAAAAAGGGGAAGCATCATGAGAATGTTGATTGCTTGTCTAGAGCAACAGCGAGCCAGTTAACTAGTTCAACTGATATAGTTATTAATAATGAAGTTTCTTCAATATACATGGAAGCTGTCGTGGACATAAGTTCTCTAAAGCTTAACTCAGAGATACTTGTTCAAGAAACGGCAAAAGATGTTACATTAGCAGAAATTCAAAGGAATTTACTTACAAAATCAATCGAGTCTCCATATACTTTAGAAGGGGGAATTATATTTTTCAATGACCGAATAGTTATACCTCAGAGCCTTCGTGAGTTAACACTTCAAGAACTACATACAACTCACGTTGGAATAACTAAAATGAAGCAATTAGCAAGGCGTTACGTTTATTGGCCAAAAATAGACAAAAATATAGAAACTTTAGTAAGATCATGTGAAGCTTGTGCTTCAGTACAGTCAAATCAGTAAAAGCTATTGTACATCCATGGTCTACACCAGAAGGCAACTGGGAGCGTGTACACATTGACTACGCTTCATTTGGGAAACATAATTTATTTATTTGCATAGATGCAAAATCGAAATGGGTTGAATACAAATCAATAGCATATGCACCAAATTCAACAAACACAATGGAATTACTTGAGGATATATTTTCGTTAAATGGTTATCCGAAGGTTATAGTATCTGACAATGCTACCATTTTTGTTAGCGAAGAGTTTAAAAAATACTGTAAACAACATGGAATATTCCAGAAACTTAGCTCCAGGACATGCTGCAACAAATGGATTAGCAGAACGGACAGTACAAACTATCAAAAGAAAATTAAAATGCATGGGTAACTGCAACGCACCTATATTATCAAAATTACGAGCTATTTTGTTTCGATATCGTGCCACTCCACTAGCTTGTGGGAAAAGCCCAGCAGAGATGTACTTCAATCGTAAATTTCGTATTAGTTTAGATGCTTTAATACCACATAAAGAAGAAAAAATTCAAAACAGTTTATTTCATTCAATAGTTAGAACATTTCAAGAGGGAGAGAGAGTACAGTCATGCGAATTACGTAACAACAAATACGTATGGATCTTGGGAACAATTCAAAGAAAATTAGGTACCCGACATTACGTGGTAAAATTAGATACCAGTTATACATTGAAACGTCACGTAAATCAATTGAAAGGTACAAATGTCAAGCAGATTATGTCTCATTCGGACATGATGGACACACCACAGAATGAACGACAGATACAAGGGATACCAACATTGAGACGTACAGTAGAATTGCAACCGCGTTCACAAGAGATGGCGACTGATGTTCATGATCCCAACAATGCAACGTTCGCCGAAGTTGATCCACGAATCAGACGTTCAGAGCGCATTCGTAGACGCCCAACTTGGCTAAAAGATTTCGAGTGTAGGTAACAGTCATGGTTACAAAAGGAATTGGAGTATGATCCTTCTTAGGGGGGAAGACTGTAGTGATCCAGGTTCAACTGGATGGATGTTGTTCAAGTAACCATGGAAATAATATAAGTTATGTCAATGTAATATATAGTTGAAATATAATTATCCAAACAGAAGGAATTCATTATATTTTGTATTCAATTCTATTCATAAGGGTCACAACAGTATAGGTATTCTAATCTCTTATTTTTAAATTTGTAGTTGGATATTTTCCATTCAAAATATTTTCACTCCTGATGTAAAATCCCTTTCTTATTAACTTCAGTATGTTTATTTATTTATTTAGTATACATCTGATCAGAATAAAGATATCTGTGGAAAAAAATAGGAGAAATATAAGGGCAGAATATGTTTTAAGGCATTTTTGGGGAATAGTATGGGATATATTACAAGCAGAGATAGGAACAAAAAGGTAGATGTAGACCTAGATCAGATAGTGATAGATACAGACTGTGCAAATTTCAGAGAAATGTGTAGATTAGTTCAGAATAGGAAACAATGAGGGTACACATCTAACCAGTTTCAGGACTGAAGACCTAATGATGATGATATCTGTTCAGACAGAAAATCCAATAATAGAGCAAGATTCAAACTTGATACATAGAAAATAATAAAATATAACAAATTACATAACTAAAATTTAAATTAACTAAGACTTATTTAAAATTACTCTTTTAATAGTAGTCACAGTTGAACAATAAATGTCAAATTTGGTCAAGTACAAATTATAGTTATTGCACATCTCAAATATGCGCGAGAATTGGAGGGAGTTAGTTTATAAAACTCGTGGGTAGAATGGAAAGTTACCTCGAGACTGAAATTGTGGCACCTTGAATTGTATATAATTAAAGATCTCAAAACAATCAATACCACCATGAAGAAGTTTAAATAAAAAGAGTACAGAAAAATACTTTCGCCTCAACTCTGGATCATGTTCGCCAAATCTTACCTATAAGTGTAACTGTGGAATTCCTTGAATAGGGTAAACACCATCACATTTGAAGCACAAAAATTTAAGGAATCTCCGTTGTACTCTGTCTTGACATTGATATGGTTAACAAAAGTAAGTTCTGGATCAAATGCAACTCCTAAGTCAAGATATGTATTAGATTTTTCTAATATAACATTATCTATAGAATAATCGAAAACTATTGGTTTTGTCCTTCTTGTGATAGACATGAAGAAACATTTATCAGTATTCAGCTTCAGTAAGTTATAAATACAATAATTGTTAATCTTATCCAGGTCGTTTTGTAATGTCATGCAATCTTCGAGGCTATCGATACTTTTTAAGAATTTAAGGTCATCGGCATAGATTAATAGCTTGATACTAATTTTTTCTAAATAGCACCAGCCCCACTCATGGGCGCTAGTGCAACATATGCCCCACATTGGGTGGCAGTGAAACGTTTTTCCTTATTATGTCTTGCACCACTTTGTGTGCAAGTATAACGAAGTCTTCCGACATAACTAGGGGTCTATTCCTTGGGCAGAGCTATGAGAAATGGGGGGGTAAGTCGAAATCTGTTTGTAGATCAAACTTAATCTAAACCAAATCGGCGCCACCAAGTCCTGACTTAATTATGATAATAGCATGGCATATTTCTAAGGGCGGAGGTGGAGACCCAAAGAAAAAAGATCGCCTTCGCTGACAAAAACCTATCTTAATCAAATAAGACGCAGCTCCTGTAAGAAATTGTAATAGTTAAATACATAAAGAAATAATAAAAAAGTATTTCCAATATAAGGTTGGCATCAAAGACCTACTCATAAGGATGTTAGCTTTGTGTGATTAGATTTGATCATTCTTGATCAAAATAAAAAAACTTTAATCCTGAACCAATTGTTTACTAAAAAAGAACCTCTTTTAAAATAATATGATTTATAACAAAAATTTAATCAATAACTGTATCAATCCATTGTTTTCAACTTCAGGTTTATCTTAATTATTTTTAGTCAAATACTTTACAGTATAATATAAGTTTGTTACACAAATTGGGCTCCGACCTGTGCAGATCTGTTCAGGCAGATGACAAATTAATTACTTCTAAAAAAGTTAGTATTCAAGTTTTTCATTTTTTAAATTACATATGCAAGTTTTAATTTATATAAGGCAGATCTCAAAAATAGTCGTGTTTACATCATTTGTACTAAAGCTGTTCGGGGCATTTGCTTTCAAAAATACATCTGTCAGCAGTATACTGCAGAAAAATATATGACGTCAGTAACACCTGTTGACATTACTAACAATTCCTAATGAACCAAATACTTGAAGCTTTTACAATATTCATGCTTTTACGCATTTAAACAAATTACCGTGTTCCTAGTGTGAAACACATAAAAAGAACTTAAAGCTATCTACGAACCAAAACTGCATTTCTCGCCTTGTTGCAAGGAAGGATGAGATACTCGTTATTTCATGCAAAGATCACAGCGTCGTAGTGTGAACCAAATTCATACAAAACAACTTCTACTATGAAGTCGTTCCACGTGTCGAATCAAATACGGTGACGATTCATTCTGCAGCCGTTGCAATCCTGTAGTTGAATTACGCCGCCTTACTAAAGTAGTAGCATCTTTACATTGTCCTTGTGTGTCTTAAAAGTTTGCATAACAAGTGTCGTCCTCTTAAAATTGCCTCCTAAATTTTATATTCTAAAAGTTACATCTTAAGTTGTAGCATTATACGTCGTCGCGCTAAATAAATTATCTCAAATTAAACAAGTTAATAAACTTTATACATTACCAACCGTTATTCAAAGATGTGCTAACTCATCGAAGTGGATTCGCAAATTGCCGGCCTGCAATCTATGGTACATGTTATTGCTTCTTTCACATATGGCCGACTGACTACAAAACTAGCTCGGGCGGCCGAGGCGTCCGGGGGGACCGTCAAACATATTGTAAATAGCTGTAGATGACACAGATATTTAACCACAAATAGAATACCAAAGGACGATGCGGCTTTAACGTATTACTTTTGTTGTTGAATGTAATTTACTATTCTTTTAATAAAATTGTGAAATTATTCTCGCAATTTTATGGAGGGATTTATTATCAAAAATAAAATTGTTACAAGCTTAGAATTAATGTTTTGATTGATGTCGTTAATAAAAAGGTTGAAAAGCAGTGGTCCCAAAACTGAGCCTTGAGGACACCCCTGTCTCCTAAAGACATGTAAATTTTTTGAAGAACCATCTAGTGTAATAATTCTCAACCACAATGCCATGGCACTTTTGTGTGTTGTTAAATTCTTGAAATATGCTACCAAATTTTACATGTTCAAACTATAAAAATTATTTTGTATATACTTTTACACAGCAATTTATTGGAACTGAAACTCGATGGACAAAAATATATCTAATGGGTTATGCCGCAATCATTACAGTACGTCGTTGGCATTATTGTTATGATGGCTCAATTATTCTGCTGAACCTGTAACGGGCATTTTATAATTTCACATTTTACGCTATCCTCAATTCATAAATACATTTCTACAAATTACTATTTTTATATTTGATATTTATTAACTCGTGTGTAGTAATTTAAAGTAGATAAATTGAAAATTATAAAACCGCTTGTAATTAATTATAGATTACATCGTTCTGGTCTGGCCGTTCGTATAAACGTTGTTCCTTATGTGATTATTAACAAGTCTAGATAAGATACGATAAGCGGTTGTAATAGAACGAGTTGAATAAACAGACGAAGAGTCGTGTTTTGTTCTTCATTGCGATATACTAAGTACGTGAAAAATACTGTTTCCTCTTTGCTGTGACTAGTGAGAATTAATGCGGGATTTAATTTTCGTATTGTTCATGTACGAGCACGGCACGATTTTTTTTAGTTGTTTTCTTGTGAAATAAAATTTGTATATTAACTTTACAAAAGTGTTTTACGGAACCTTTTGACGGACGTACTTAAGTGATCCACGTGCTTTACCCATTATGGTTCTTTTTTTAGTGTTTTGTCTTTTGATATTTAAACGGTGTGTGCAATCTAGTTTCGCGGTCCTTTTCTTTTCAAAGTAGCGCATACTTTGAATTATTTAAATACAGTGCTACTGTAGTTTCTGAATTTTCTAACAACAAAGAACCTAAAATAGATCATTGCTTGAGCAAATTTCCTTATTTGTGAAACATAACAGATTACCGGCTTACAACGTTATTGGTTGAAGTTTCTGACTGCTTTTTGGGATGTTTATGAAAATAATATACCTTTGGCCTCAGTTGAAATTAAACTAGTGCATCAGAATATTTCGAAATTATTGTCTTAGGAAATAGAATTACCAAGAAATTTATCAAGGCTACATAGTTCCGACGCGTGATAATGTCTGCTGCTAACACCAGTGAAATATGTAGGTGTGATTAGTGTAACGTGTGCTAAGTTCCATCAACACCCTCACAGTCAAGGCCGAAGTGCTTCGTTAGTGCAGGACATCGTTGAATCCCACCCTTCCGTTGCAAGGAAGCGTTGCTGAAGGACTTTTGTAAGTTGAACTATTCCCTACTAGTTATTACTGTAAATATCTATCCGTTGCTTTACCATATCTTTGTCGTTCTGATACCTTTTACAATAGACTTGCATGCTATTTTAAAACATAAAAACAAAAAAAAAAGAAAGAAAAATCAATACTATTGAATGACTCATACCAATTGTGTCTTATCTATTTATCTTTTGTCAACATTTTGTCTGATTTATGTTTAATTGGTGTGTGAGGAAACGTTTCTGCTACTCCCCAATATTACCTCACTTTGGAATAAACATTTTTCTGTATTGCTTTTACCGTTGTTATATTATATAGATTATTCAAACAGTTTCTTTTTTTTTCATTCTACAAAGTGCTGAATAATTTAAACTTTTCATTGCTGCTATACTTATTCTTTTTTTTCAGGTTTGCTTAACTATTTTTTTTTTTATTACAGGTACTGTTACTAATTTCTTACAGCCGCATACATTATATGTCAGTCTGCTTTCTACAACCCCCTACTCTCCGATTGAGCCCGGTCATTTTTTTTCTCTGATTTTCTTTTTGTTACGCACGGCTACGAGCCAATGTAACATTTTTGGCGCCCAACGTGGCGGCCACGAAAAAAAAAACGTAACAATCCTAATCAAATGTACTGATTTTACACATTGTATTATAGATAAGTAAAATTCTTGTGAACTTATTTTATTGTCAGTGTACCGCCAAATTTTGAAATTGTTAAAAGTGTACTGCAACAAAAAAAAAGGTTGAAAATCGTCGATCTAGTGCTTTTTAGTTTTAGATTTTTGCTGTTTCAATAATAATATGTATGTAAACTGCATCAAATCATCTTGACTAAACTTGGAAGTTGGAATAACTTTTTAAGAGCTATTTTTGAAATTCTTTTTGTGTTTAGTACACAAGATAACGTGGTATCTTTTGCTCTATTTTGTATGCATCTCAAAAGTGGTTATTATGATGGCACATTATTTTCATGGGTAAATGCCCTTGAAGAGCATTCCAGTGTATCAATTAATTTTTATAGTTAATTAACACTAACATTTTCAAGGTCATGCTTGCTGAACGAAAAGGCACTGATGAGCTATATGCAATCAAAATTTTAAAGAAGGACATAATTATTCAAGACGATGATGTGGAATGCACCATGGTAGAGAAACGTGTGTTAGCATTATCGAGCAAACCACCCTTTCTTGTTGAACTACATTCCTGTTTCCAAACTATGGTAAATATACACTTTTTTTTAGATAACATAATACTAAGAAAGTTGAGGCCACTTTTGTCAAAGATTATGTATATATCTGTGTATTTACTTACAAGAAAGTTCAGGACTTATTTCGCCCTTTAAGAGTATTCATTTATCGTATCAAAATCTTGCATGCAAGAGTAGGGTATTTAGTGACGTTCTGGAACCACATTTGCTCCCAAAACCCACATTTGCTCCCAAATTTACATGTAAATTCCCATAAGGAGCAAATGTGGAGATGAATGATAGTTTCTGTATGTTTGTTGTGGTTTGTTTAGTATTCGTCTTAATCTTCTTTGGGGATTAAACCACTCATAGTTTTTATTATTTTGAAAACGATCCTAGGTTATGGATCGAAACGTTAATAAAGATAATTTTAAAAACTATGAGTGGTTTAATCCCCAAAGAAGATTAAGAAGAGTGATAGTTTGGTGGAAATGAGGAGAATCCCACATTTCCTTTGCTCCGCCTTGTGGACCGCCTTGTGGAAATGAGGAGAATCCCTCATTTCCTCCCACATCTGGACCAAATAGTTTTCTTCGACTAACCATTTTTCATCTTTCGAGATAAACCTATAAACCTATCTTGTTTGGTATCAATTAATATTAGAATTTTCTTAGCTACCCGAATCTCTAGGAATTTCTTAGATTGCATCATCCCCCCAGAGAGCTACCCCAATTTTAAGATTTTTTTTATAGCCAACATTCTGAATCAAATAGTTTTCTTCGACTAGCCATTTTTACCCACGAGATAAAGTTACATTGTTTGGTATCAATTAATATTAGATTTTGCTCAGCTACCCGAATCTCTATGAATTTCTTAGTTTGCATCATCCCCCAGAGAGCTACCCTAATTTTAAGATCTTTTACTGCTAACATTCTGAACCAAATAGTTTTCTTCGACTAGCCAATTGCATCTTTCGAGATTAAGTTACATTGTTTGGTATCAATTAATATTAGAAGTTTCTCAGCTGAAATTTTTTAGATAGCATCACCCCCAACGGAGCTACCCTCATTTTAAGATTTTTTACCGATAGCGATTTTATGGTCGTCCTTATAAATTTTTTAGCCAAGCAATACATCTTGTTAGTCTAGATTTTGATGTAGAATCCGAATCTGCAAACAGATTTAAAATCGATCTAACCCTTACCATTTTACACACACCTTCTAAATTATAACTTTCCTGCAGCTCATACCTAAAAGAAAATCTAAAAGCCATTCTTAAAACTTTTTATTACAGACAATTTTTACTAATACAGTTTAAATTTTGTAAACCACATTTCTAAATACATATTCACAATTTGTATTCTTAACCTAGAGCTTCTCATATCGGCGTTTACTTATTAATATTTATTTCTAAATAGAGCACCTTTTACAAAGACCAACCGGACCCGCATGTTTCAAATTCCTCTGATTTTGTTCTCATGGTTTCGCTTAAGACCTCGTAGATATTTTCCAGATTACTAGAAGACGTTATAACCATATTTTTTGTGTTAAAGGATTTCACATCGGTAGTCTCTTCTCCCATTTTGGTGTAAACGCCGTAGAGTTCGCAGTAGACTTTTACTGCTGTATGTTGTATTCTTTTTTCATTTATTAATCGAATAAATCGCTCTTTCTGCTTCCAAAGAAACTCGGACACTCCATCGTCGACACTGGCGTTATTTATGCGATAGCTAGCCATACGTTTGTTAAATGCTGTGCTAACCATTTCAACACCATCTTCAACAGTAGCGGTAACTGTGGCATTTTTATGTCTGTTGCTTCTCAAGTGTGCGGCATAGGTATTCTTTTCCATTTCGAAATCGCATACTTTACACATAATTCGTGGTTGTTTCGTACAAGGCCCTTTAACAGCTGGCGGAGCTGAACGTTTACGGCTTAATGACATACCGTGCTGTTTTTCCTTGTGTCGCTGTAAGCTATCCATTCTCGTAAAAGCGATACCGCAAGACATACAGTTAAAGTACTTTGCCGCAGACGGATGTATAAGCTTAACCGTGGACGATGTTACACCACGACATTTGTTCTGGTGCCGTTTGAGAGCATCCCTCCTGGTAAAGTAGATGTGACAGGGCTCGCATTTAAAAACGTTTGAAGGTACCATTTTAGTACAAAACAAAATCCGCACTATAGGACTTTGGTGATACTTGTTAGCGAACTAACTTATAACTAAAGAGTTTACTCTTGCGTACCTGCTTTATGTACCCTATAGAATGCAAACCGAAGGTTTCCGAAGACACCCGAACGATGTTGAGGGTTCAGCGGGGAACTAAATGACGTCATAATCCTTGTTGCTCGTCCTGTACATTTAGCACCAATGCATGCGCCCGGCTCGCTTCGTCCATGCTGCGAATGCAGTTAGTAGAAACACCGGAAAACGTCTTCCATGTTATACAGGTCGGCAATCGCATCGCGTGCATATTAAAAATCCAAAAGGGTGGTAGCACACGCACACAAATTGGTTACAAGTCGTGCAGTAGAAGATGCAGTGCTACTATAAACAATAACTTAATAAAACATTTTAAACCTTTACTAAGGGGATACCAAACTTGTTGCCTACAGAATACTTACTAATAAAACAATTTAATTTTAAAAAACTTCTACGTTATATTTTCGGAAATGCCAGACTTGAATATTTTCTTTGGAAACAATCGAAGATTGCTCAAGACACTCGAAGAGTGCACAAACGCAGTCGCTAAACCAATTAGCATTAATACCAAATATTCCGTACTTTCGTAGGTTGTTCATTTCCTAGAACCAAATCTTCCGCATAGCGGTCGGTATCACGTAATTATTTCTAGAACCGGTAAGTACTCGATATCGTCCAAATAGAGAATTAGATGCTTGATGTCCGTCAACCCCCGATTCCCTCGTAAAAGGTAGAAAAAATCAGGGGTGCGCACGCGCAGGGGTGCGCACGGGCAGGGGTGCGCATGGGCAGGGTGCGCATGCGCAGGGGTGCGCATGGGCTGGGATGTGTCTGGGCGTACACGAGGGAAGCGGATGTTAACAGTCACCAAGCATCCAAGTCTATATTTGGTGTGGAGTACTTGCCGGTGTATGTATCCGGAGTAAAAACACGATTTGTACACGCAGATAATTAATAAAATCAGTTTATCGAGCGAAAATGACAAAAGGTATATAATTCCTAATAGTACAACAATCTACGCATGGGGCGTAAAGATATAAAATAGTTGTACAGATTTTGTAAATCTATTGTGTATATTAGTTTTCAAATTCCATAATTTTTAAGTTCTTCGTCCACCTTCCAAATCTTTCCTGCTTCTATCTCGGTTGACAGAGTATACGTGATACCTCCGCGTAGTGTTCGCGGAACTCATCGGTTTTAGAATTCTCGGGAAATAGTTGGTTAAAGCATATGTCTTGGGTAGCGAAAAAGGGTTTTAAGATGTAGTTAAATTAATATGGGCAAAAATCAGTGATTTGGGTCTTTAAAAGGCATAACTTTGTATGGTGTGGTCCTGTTAATAAAATTTATTTACAGATTTGGGGTCTCTAGAAAAATTCTAGAAAAATGGTTTAGAAAAATAATAGTTTTCGTGGACTAAATAAAATAGCTTAGGAGCTCGGATTAATGTATAAGGCTACAGTTAAATTCTCGTACACATCCTACAAACATCTGTATTACGTCCACAAGGGTGGCAGATACCGGTAGTTTTTGTTTAACAAATAGTAGGACAACATACGTCAGGTGTTAGTGTGCGGAAGCCCATAGGATCGTTGGATTCAAAAAGATACGGTCGCGTATGCGGAGTGTAAAATGTCTCAGCCCATTCATCGAAAATGTATTGTATAATGTATCATAAGCTGGAGTGAGTCGAAGTATAATGGATGATTTATTCTACCTTTACGAGGGAATCGGTGTTGACGGACATCAAGCATCTAATTCTCTATTTGGACCGATATCGAGTACTTACCGGTTCTAGAAACAATTACGTGATACCGACCGCTATGCGGAAGATTTGGTTCTAGGAAATGAACAACCTACGAAAGTTACGGAATACTTGGTATTAATGCTAATTCGGGTTTAGCGACTGCGTTTGTGCACTCTTCGAGTGCCTTCGGCAAATCTTCGATGTGTTTCCAAAGAAAGATATTCAAGTCTGGCATTTCCGAAAATATAACGTAAAAGTTTTTAAAATTGAAATTGTTTTATTAGTAAGTATTACTGTACGGCAACGAAGTTTGGTTATCCACCTTATGCAAAGGTTTACAAATGTTTTATTAATGTTATTGTTTATAGTTAGCACTGCATCTTCTACTGCAATCGACTTGTTCAAACAATTTAGTGTGCGTGTGCTACCACCCTTAATTGATTTTTATATATGCACGCTGATGCGATTGACCGACCTGTATAACATGAAAGACGTTTTTCCGGATGTTTCTACTAGACTGCATTCTCGCAGCATGGACGAAGCGAGCCGGGCAGCATTGCATTGGTGCTAAATGTACTGCGACGAGCCGAAACAAGGATTATGACGTTATTTAGTTCCCCGCTGAACCCTCAACATCGTTCGGGTGTCTTCGGAAACCTTCGGTTTGCATTCTATAGGGTACATAAAGCAGGTACGCAAGAGTAAACTCTTTAGTTATAAGTTAGTTCGCTTACAAGTATCACCAAAGTCCTATATTATTTTTTTTATTTATTTATTCTAACATTACAATTAGTCTGCTACCTAAAAATTACAGCAAACCTGTTACTCCTAAGAAATCTAACAGAATTATTTGCTACCTTAAATTATATTAGTTAGTTTTATATTATTTGCGTTTGGAAATACTCGTGTGTGTGTGTGTGTGTGTGTTTGTGTCTGTGGTAATGTCCTTGGGACTGCTTTCCTTCCCAGCTTCCGACCGCCGGCAGCCGGAAATCAGAAACCGAGAAGTTCGCATTCCTGTACGTGTCCTGGCCGTCGGCAGCCGGAAACCAGGGGAACCACGTACAGTCCCTGGTGTGTATGTGTGCACGTGTGCGTATATATCTGTGTCGTATGCGTGTGCGTGCAGGTACGTGTACGTGCGTGTTTGTGTGTGTTTTGGTGTGTGTATGTGTGTGTTTTGTCGTGCCAGTGTGCTATAATGGTGTGTGTTTATTGTTTTCATGGTTGTTTGTGTGTGTGCTTATGTCTGTAGTGTGGTCCTTGGGACTCTTTCCCTCTCCCGGTTTCCAACCGCCGGTAGCCGGAAATCAGAAACCGAGAAGTACGCGTTTCTGTACGTGTCCTGGCTATCGGCAGCCGAAAACCAGGGAGGCCACGTACAGTCTCTGTTGTGTGTGTGTGTGTGTGCTTGTGTGTATTTTGTCGTGCTGATGTGTTGTAATTATGTTGTCAGAATATTTCCCCTGTAGTAATTTTTAGTTGCGCTACAACATTGGAAATATAAACATTACGTTACTGAAGCTAGGGTTAGATTTCTTAAAGCAATTACAAATTTGGTTAGTATTGTCTCTTGTTTATTTTAGTTAGTTGTATTTTTTATTTTAGATGGTTAGTATTGAGTCCTTATCCTACTAGTGTTAGTATTCTAATGCTAATAAGTGTTCTGGGGGAAACTTGTGTTTGAGGTACGTTGGCCGTACTTTTGCCGTTTTCCACTATTTTCACTTCGTTTTCACTGGTATCACTCCCGGTCGTCAGGATTCACGAGCCTTCTGGTAGATATTCAGGAGACACGTGGTTCCTGGTATGTCCTTGGGAGAATGCCACTTGTTTGTTGTCGGTTCCCATGTGTGTTGGGTGGATTGTGCTTTTGTATTGCACGTTCGATGCGTTATGTCAAACTTCTGTGTTTCGTGTGATCTGTGTTTGTGGTATTTGTGATGTGTGGGGTTTGTATGGTGTTTGTGTGTGTCCTGTCAGAGTCCGTTTGTGTACCTTTGGTGTAGTATAGTAGTAGTTTGGTGAGTGATTCTGTTTAGGTAAGGAAATATGTTTTCGTTCCAGAGCATGTCCGAGAGGGGTATGTCCCGTAGAATTGTCCTGTCCATTCCTAGGTCCTGTTGCAGTTCGGTGCAGTGGAACACCAGATGTTCCGGTGTCCCCATCTCACCACATGTGCAGTTGTTGTTGTCTTGGAAGTCGAAGCGGTTCCTGTAGGTTGGATAAGGGCCATGCCCCGTGAGAAAATGAATGAGCCCTTGTGAGGGAACCAAGTGGTGACAGTTTAGTCTGTCTCGGATGTTTGGGACTAGTGCGTATACCCTCCTCCCATTTGTGCTCTGGTTCCATCTATCTTGCCACTCGGTTAGTATTGTGTCCTGAATTTCCTTTTTTATCCGAATTTCTGATGTTACTTTTAGGATTTCCCGGATTTTTCTTTTTCGTTGTTTTTTAACCAGTACGTCGCCGCTCTCTTCCTGATATACAGATCAAGAGGGAGGACTCCTAATATCACATAGAGGGCGTCGTGTGATACGGTCCGGTATGCCCCAGTAAGTCTTATTAGTACCCCCCTTTGGATGCTGTTGACTTTTTGTTTGGGTTTTACTAGATGTAATCTGGTTGCCCAGGCGCTCGGTGCATGGCTTATTATTGCTGCAAGTACGCTGGATAAGTATAATCTTACACAGTTTAGGGGAATATTGTACATACGTTGTGCAAGAGTTGCTATGCATTGCATAGCTTTACTGGCACCTGCAGTCACTGTGGCAATGTGTTTTTCATAGTTCAGTTTTTCATCAAGGGTTAGCCCTAGGTATTTGGCCTCCCGTGTTCTTCGTATTCTGCCTCTGTTCAGTTTAATGATAGGGTCTCTTTCTAGAGAACCTTTAACTATCATATAAGTTGTTTTGTCATGTGCTACCGTCATCTCATTTGCGTTGCACCATTCTAGGGCTTTGTTCATTGCGGTGTTTGCATTGTGCTGTAGTTCATTTCTGGAACCTCCTTCCACCACCAAGATGTCGTCCGCATAAGCTACTACGGACCTCACCTCATTTGCGGTTTCCAGCTGCTCCAAAAGCTCCTCAGTCGCAATGTCCCAAAATATGGGACCGCAGACTGACCCCTGTGGGCATCCTTTGGTGATTGATTTTGTGATGTTTTTAGTACCAGACAATGTTACAAATCTATCCTGGCAATAGCTTCTGAAGGTATGATGTAGTTGTTTTGGACATTGTATTTTAATTAGCCTATGGAACAGTGTTGGCCACCATAAGTTGTTGAAGGCTCCTTCTATGTCTATCATGATTAAGGCCACGTATTTTTATTTGAAGTGGTTGCAGAGTTTATGGCTTTGTTTACGGCGTCTTCGGTTGATCGTCCTTGTCTAAATCCGTACTGCGCCGGGTGCATGCCTTCGTCTTCCGATGTTCTTGCATTCTCGTACACAGTAGTCGCTCGAAAGTTTTCCCGAGCGAGTCTAGAAGGCAGATGGGGCGATACGAACCCGGATTTTCGGGTCTTTTCTCGGTTTTAGAGAGTATGATTACGTCTGCTTGCTTCCAGCAGTTTGGAAACTTTGTTTGTCTTAGACATTCGTTGTACAGTTTAGTAAGTTTCGTGTGAGTTTGGTGTCTAGTGCCTTTGTGATTTCTGCCTGGATCCCGTCTGGCCCAGGAGCTTTTTGTTTTACTTGAACGGATAGCGTGTCTAATCTCGTCTTCAGTGAAAGGTGTTACGTCGTCCTGTGTTCTATTCCATGGTGTATTCCCATTCGCGTTTTGTTCGGTGACTCTTTGTCGTTTGCGTATTTGTTCTTGTGTGTCCTCTTCCCAGTTGTCATCAGGGAGGAGTGTGTGTAGTAGTAATGTCGCGGTTTCAATCAAGTCTTTGGTTTCTGTTCCGTCGGGTTTGGTTAAAGTCGAGTACGTTGTCGGTGGTGCAATTTTTCCTGATACTATCTTGTACGGTACCCCCCAAGCATCCGTCTGCAAATGTCTTTCGACAAAAGTGTCCCACGATTTTCGTTTCATGTTGTATAGTTCCTGTTCGTATGTCGCCTTGCGTTGTCTGTAGTTGGTCAGCTGGAAGGCCCTTTCTGCCGGTGTTAGGGCTGCTTGATAGCGTCTCCTTGCCTTGCGAGCTTTGCTTTTCAGTATCTGGACCTCTGTGGTCCATTTTAGCGGTTTTTGTGGCGCAGTTTGTCTTATTGTTTTTAATGTTTGTTTCATAGTGTCTTTAATTGTTCTTGTTAGGGCTTGGGCGTAAGCGTGTACGTTGTCGTTGCGTTGGATATCAGGGGGTGGATTGAAGTTGTCCAGTAGTCTTTGCCAGTTGGCATTTTGTATATTGTATTTTAGTCTTTTTTTGCCCGTTTCCGCATGTAATGGTATGTTATCCTTGTGTATGTCAAAAGTTATGAGGTTGTGATCGCTTATTGTTAGTTGTCATGTACCTTCCAGTTTTGTATGTGGGGTGCGCTAGTCCGTTTGCTATTGTGACGTCAATATTACTCTCGCTCCTGCCCGATGGTTTCTGTGGGTGGGTGGATTGAAGGGACAGTTCATCACTTCAAGCTGTAGCTCGTTGATCATGTCCTCTACCCTCTCCCCACGCGCATCAGTGTTGCTACAGTGCCACATTGGGGATTTTCCGTTTACATCTGCCATAAAAGTGCAGGCTGGTTTGAGTATGTACGTGCAATGTTTTTAATGTTGGTGATGTATGGATCGGGTCCAACCGAAATTGGAAGTATGTGTTGGTCAGTATCCAGTTGTGTATGTTTTGTCCGTATATTTCTAGACAGACGTTGTGTTCTTTCGTGTGTCTTTGTATTGTGGTTGCTTGTATGTTAGGGTTGAATATTATAGTGGCTGCCATTGGTCTGTCTCCTTACATATCTGTCTGGCTGTCGTTGGCATTCCGGTAATTTTCCGTTTTTGCAGTATGGTTCTTGTATGCAGATTATATCTAGTCGTTGTGTTTCGGCCAAGTGTCTGATTTCCTGTGTTACGGTGGCGCTACGCATGGCGTTTAGCTGTCCAATTTTAATTGTGGTTTCCCTATGCGTCTCAGTTTTTGTTGTTCCGTTTCTCGTGTTTGCGGTCGGTATTGTTGTTTGGGATTGAGCGTCGATCTCAGCAGTCCGTGTTTCCAGTAGGTATGTCTTAGTTTGAATTCCTCGATAATTGTTGGTTGTGTGTGTGTTATTGTCCATAATCAGTTTTGTGTATAAGTCTGTCTAGTAGCATTTTATACGTCGGACAGTCCTTTGAGTTATCGGTACATTTTCGGTGTCTTTTTTGGCATGGAATGCAAGCTGGTTTCATTTCCCTTTTTGGACAGTTTAGCTTTTTGTGTCTGGCATCTTGTTCCCCACAGTGGCTACAGGTGTCCGTCTGAAGTGGGCAGTATTTTGAGATATGCCCTAGATCCTGACATCTCATGCATCGTGGGACGACGAGATGATCTTTTACTGTTATGCATCTGTATCCTATGTATAACTTGTGTAGATTTATGAGCATATTACGTAGTTTATTGCTGACGGTTGCCACATGATGTACCGTGGGTTTGTCTTTTGGTCCAGTTTTGAAGCTGAGGACGAATTCTTTGTCGAATTCATTCCAACTTAACTTCTCTTCTAGGTTCTGCTTGTATATTAATGTTTTGACTTCTGATTCCTTTAGATACGTTGGGACATCACAGTCCTATAGTGCGGATTTTGTTTTGTACTAAAATGGTACCTGCAAACGTTTTTAAATGCGAGCCCTGTCACGTCTACTTTACCAGGAGGGATGCTCTCAAACGGCACCAGAACAAATGTCGTGGTGTAACATCGTCCACGGTTAAGCTTATACATCCGTCAGAAGCAAAGTACTTTAACTGTATGTCTTGCGGTATCGCTTTTACGAGAATGGATAGCTTACAGCGACACAAGCAAAAACAGCACGGTATGTCATTAAGCCGTAAACGTTCAGCTCCGCCAGCTGTTAAAGGGCCTTGTACGAAACAACCACGAATTATGTGTAAAGTATGCGATTTCGAAATGGAAAACAATACCTATGCCGCACACTTGAGAAGCAACAGACATCGCTACTGTCGAAGATGGTGTAGAAATGGTTAGCACAGCGTTTAACAACCGTATGACTAGTTATCGCATAAATAACGCCAGTGTCGACGATGGAGTGTCCGAGTTTCTTTGGAAGCAGAAAGAGCGGTTTATTCGTCTACTTAATGAAAAAAGAACACAACATACAGCAATAAAAGTCTATTGCGAACTCTACGGCGTTTACACCAAAATGGGGGAAGTGAAATCTTTTAACACAAAAATATGGTTATAACGTCTTCTAGTAATCTGGAAAATATCTACGAGGTCTTAAGCGAAACCATGAGAACAAAATCAGAGGAATTTGAAACATGTGGATCCGGTTGGTCTTTGGAAAAGGTGCTCTATTTAGAAATAAATATTAATAAGTAAACGCCGATACGAGAAGCTCTAGGTTAAGAATAAAAATTGTGAATATGTATTTAGAAATGTGGTTTACAAAATTTAAACTGTATTAGCAAAAATTGTCTGTAATAAAAAGTTTTAAGAATGGCTTTTAGATTTTCTTTTAGGTATGAGCTGCAGGAAAGTTATAATTTAGAAGGTGTGTGTAAAATGGTAAGGGTTAGATCGATTTTAAATCTGTTTGCAGATTCGGATTCTACATAAAAATCTAGACCAACAAGATGTATTGCTTGGCTAAAAAATTTATAAGGACGACCATAAAATCGCTATCGGTAAAAAATCTTAAAATGAGGGTAGCTCCCTTGGGGGTGATGCTATCTAAAAAATTCCTAGATATTCAGGTAGCTGAGAAAATTCTAATATTAATTGATACCAAACAATGTAACGTAATCTCGAAAGATGCAATTGGCTAGTCGAAGAAAACTATTTGGTACCACCACTAACCAAAATATATAACGAATGCCTCCGACAAGCAGTGTTTCCGAACATCTGGAAGCAAGCAAATGTCGTAATAATACCAAAAGGCACAGGAAAGGATCCAAAGCTACCAAACTCGTACCGCCCAATATGTCTATTGAACACCTTGGGAAAGACGTACGAGCGACTACTAAGTAAAAGACTGCAAGAACACCGCAACATTCAGGGCACCCACCCACACCAGTACGGCTTCACGGCAAACAAATCAACAGAGGGCGCAATCAATCGAGCCCTTCAGAACATCCAAGACACAACCGCGAAATACTCAATAATATTAATGGTTGACATAGAGGGAGCCTTTAATAATCTTTGGTGGCCCTCCCTTTTTGCACGACTCAGTACCATACACTGCCCATCCCAACTTTATCACTCCCTCAGGAGCTACTGTAGGGACAGATACGTAACCCTGGACGATACAACTCGAATAACAAAACATATAAACAGGGGCTGTCCACAGGGCTCGGTCCTTGGTCCACTTCTCTGGAACATTGTAATTGAGGAACTTTTGGAAAAGCTGGATACCATCAGGGAGGTTTCGACGACGATAGCATACGCCGACGATATCTTACTGTTGGTCGAAGGTAACTCCAGAAGTGAACTCGAGAACAAATCAAGCAATGCCCTGAATGAAGTCCAGAACTGGTGCAGAGCAAACAAGGTGAGTATTGCACTCAACAAAACCAAGTATATGCTTATAAAAGGAGCACTAAAGCGTGATCCCATAATTAAACTAGAAGGAGTCAACATCAGGAGATCCCCTTCATACAAATATTTAGGTATAACCCTAGACGAGAAATTAAATTTCACTGAGCATATAACAACCGTGTGCAATAATGCAACAAAGGTCATGCAAAACATCGCAACACTGGCGCAACGGCATTACAAAATCCCCCTTGCCTGTGTGAGGTTATACCTCAACAGCGTGCTCGCGGCAATGGTTTCATATGCTGCGAGCGCTTGGGGCCACCGCCTAAACATAATAAAGGTAAAACAAAAACTATTGTCAACCCAAAGAAGCATAATCCTAAGAATGACAGGGGCATATAGAACAACGGCACATGACGCTCTCCATGTGCTAATCGGAACAATGCCACTCGACCTAATAACCAAGCAAAGAGCAGCAATATATCATTTAACAAACAACGACCAAAATAAATTAAAACAACTTTTAAAAAACCGAAAATCCCCCAACCACCAAAAAAAGGGATAAAAGAAAGTATAATCGCGGAATGGCAAGCTAGATGGGACGGCAGCGATACTGGTAGAAGGGTGTACGCTGTCATTCCTAACATAACACAAAGACTAACAAACAAACATCTCATACCTAGCAGAGGACTGATCCACTTCCTCACTGGCCACGGCCCGTATCCGACCTATCGGGATCGTATGCACTTAGCACAAAACGACACCTGTACATGCGGAGAGGTTGGTACGCCCGACCACGTTGTGTTTGAGTGCGTAGACCTTACCCAGGAACTACACGGATACAGAACAATACTACAAGACATCCCTATCAACGAAATGATATGGAACGAACAAATCTTCCCATACCTAAACGCACTGACTCAAAAGACTACGCAAGTATTACACAACCGCTACCTTGAACAGGCCTCTTAAAAACGGCACGCAATAGTACATACCAAATTGAGACACCAAGGAACAACTGCTCTAGGATCCCGGGGGCTGCACCCCCGACGCCAGAGTCCGTCTTCTGGAAATTCCGAGAACAATAGCTCTCGAAGACCGAAGAAGGTACTCAAACCCAATCAAAACCTACCGACCAATTATGTCTCTAGCAATAAGGACTAACATTAGTATTAAGTTAGGCTAAGTTTTAGGATAAGTAGTAGAATAGGAACTTTTTACGCTAACACCACTGTATGAAATCAAAAAGTAACAGTAATTGAGGCAACAAAATGTCAAATTGAAGTATTTATTTCCACCCGACTGTAACCTGTACCATTCAAACATGCATAAAAGAAATTAATCTTTTGGAAAACGAACACACACAACCACACAAACACGAGCGTAAACACAAACACACACACACACACACAACACACGCAAAACAAATGTGCCCTTCATTAATCTGGATTTCCGGCTGCCGATGGTCCAGATCGAAGAGTACAAATTCTGCGTAATGCTTTTTCTTGAAGCCTGGGATTTCCGGCTGCCGATGGTCCTGGACAGAGAGCGAGAGCACGAAGCACAAACAACACCAACACCACCACAACTACAAACACAAAAAAAGCAAACCCATACACACCAACACAACACATACAAACACAAAGTGTGCCCCTTAATAATCCGGATTTCCGGCTGCCGATGGTCCGGATAAAGGGTACAAATTCTGCGGGACTCCTTTCCTCAAGACTGGGATTTCCGGCTGCCAATGGTCCTGGTCAAGAGCGAAGGTATAACGTAGAAACAACATCAACAATAAACACAACAATTAACCAACACAATAAAACACACTAGCGCACACACATAAGCACACACAAACATCGACACTTACTCAATTATACACAACAAAGAAAAACACCCAAACACAATCCGTACAAAAATGATAGTAATCAAGCACAGGTTACAATGGGGGGAAACAGGTCTGTCTAAAATGTCAGATGACAGACGACTAGAATGTTAGATTTAAAAAAAAATAAAAATTTGGTTCAGAATGTTAGCAGTAAAAGATCTTAAAATTAGGGTAGCTCTCTGGGGGATGATGCAATCTAAGAAATTCATAGAAATTCGGGTAGCTGAGAAAAATCTAATATTAATTGATACCAAACAATGTAACTTTATCTCGTGGATAAAAATGGCTAGTCGAAGAAAACTATTTGATTCAGAATGTTGGCTATAAAAAAATCTTAAAATTGGGGTAACTCTCTGGGGGATGATGCAATCTAAGAAATTCCTAGAAATTCGGGTAGCTAAGAAAATTCTAATATTAATTGATACCAAACAAGATAGGTTTATAGGTTTATCTCGAAAGATGAAAAATGGTTAGTCGAAGAAAACTATTTGGTCCAGTTGTGGGAGGAAATGAGGGATTCTCCTCATTTCCACAAAGCGGTCCACAAGGCGGAGCAAAGGAAATGTGGGATTCTCCTCATTTCCACCAAACTATCACTCATCTCCACATTTGCTCCTTATGGGAATTTACATGTAAATTTGGGAGCAAATGTGGGTTTTGGGAGCAAATGTGGTTCCAGAACGTCACTAAATACCCTACTTGCAAGATTGATTGTGCTACTTTTTCTAACTAGAAGAAGTTAGAAAATGACTACGAAACTCAGTTGAAGTTTGAGTTACTATTATTATACGTACTTTAGCTTTAACATCACCTAGCTAAAATTGTGTATTTTCTTTGCCAGGATCGCTTATACTTTGTAATGGAGTACGTTAATGGAGGAGACTTAATGTTTCAAATTCAGCAATGTGGCAAATTCAAGGAACCGGTAGCTGTGTAAGTATTTGTAGTTCTATGAAATAAGTCGATTTTGTGATTAAGTATCCTTAACGGATATACTAGTTACTCTTTATTCAGATTATTGTTAATCTTATACTATACAGATTTAAAAGAATTAAAAATTGGTAGATACAAATTGTATGACCTCTTGAGTAAGTCTGATTCGAACCACTATGTATTATTTATTCTTTTAAAACAGTTGCCTTATAAATGGTAAAAGTTCATAGTTAAATCATGAATCCATAAAAAATTTCAAACAGGTGTGTTCCGTTTATATTGTAAATTTTACTGCCAATCTTATTAATACATCGAGTTTGTTGATTATTTAAATTCGCCGTGGTATATTTAAATTTATTAGAGTGGAATTTCCTTGGTTTACTAAAGCACGCGCCAACCAGTGCCGCGAGTGATAAGACGTTATTCCGCATGTGCAAACAGTGTTGTGACTGGGAAATCCACGAAGCTCAACGGTCGAACGGTCCGCATCGCTATTTTGATACCTGAATCGCTTTTCTTTCGAACACCGCTATCGTCATAAATGTGCTTCGCTACACCCGCCAAAGGAGAAGAGTTGAATTTGTTACATCGTTTTTTTTCGTTGGCATGGCTGCATAAATCATCAGGTGAGTGTTTTAGTAAACATTTGATTTGTTTAAAAATTACGAGTTGTTTTCAACGCTTCCGCTAAAACTCTGTCTCAATCGTCCTTAAACGATCACTTGTTTGTTGAGCCGAAATTGCAACCCGATATCACCGCAATTTTGTAACAATTTCGTTTACATCCTTATGTTGTCACTGCCGATATTCGTCAGATGTACATACAAATTCTTGTAAATCCCGCTCAGTGTGACTATCAACGAATTGTTTGGCGCTTTTCCCTTGAGGAGCCCATTCAGAATTTTAAATTAAATACTGTTGCGTATGGAATCAATTGTGGTCCTTTCTTGCCATACGCACGCTTCAGCAGTTGGCCGTGGACGAAGGGAATTCTTATCCGTTAGCCGCTGTCGCACTTCGCCACCATACTTATATTGATGACATCGCTACTGGTGGTGATTCTATTGACTCAACCCTTGCTCTACGTAATCAACTAATTGCTCTTTTAAAACTTGGTGGTTTCGACCTTCATAAATGGCCAAGTAACCATCCCGAATTGTTAACAGATCTTTCCGCTATGCAGCAATTCGCGCAAACCCGCTCCTTTGAGGATCCTGATACTCAACCCCTAAAAGTTTTAGGTCTTCAATGGAATCCCACTTCATATAATTTTTGTTTTCTAGTTAAGCCACTAAGTACCTGCTGTACCAAACGCAACGTACTTTCTAACTTAGTCCGTATTTTCGACCCCAGGGGATTTTTTATCCCCCCTTACTTTTCTGGTAAAACACTTAATTCAACGTGTATGGTCGTTAAAATTAGAATGGGATGCTCCCCCTTCCCCTGAGCTCATCGGTTTGTGGGAGAGATACTTGCATAAGTTACCGCTTCTTTCGGATTTCGCTTTACCCCGCATGCTTATCCCGCCACAGTTTACTACGTGCGAAGTTCACAGATTGCTGACGCTTCCGAACGTGATTACTGTGTTGTTGTTCATTTTCGCTTTGTAACTCCTTCCGCCGTTGAGGTTCGCTTCTTAGTGTGCGCTAAGTCTAAGGTCGCACCCCTTCGTACAATCTCTTTACCCCGTCTCGAATTGTTGGCCGTCACACTGACATCAAAATTATTAATCTTTGTCCTCAAAACTTTTGATTCGAACCTTACTTTACATAAAATTTACTGTTGGTCTGACTCCATGGTAGTACTTTTGTGGAGTTGTCCTCGCCGCAGCGTTGGAAGACTTTCGTTGCCAATCGTGTGGCTTATATTCAGGAAAACACGTCTCGCGCCTCTTAGCATCACATTCCCTCCACCGAGAATCCTGCCAATGTCGGGTCACGTGGTTTGCTCCCTACCGACTTGTGCCAATGTTCTCTATGGTGGACGGCCTCACCAACCTTGTATTGGTCTTTTGAAAACTACCGTCCATATAATCCGCCTTCAGATATTCCTGAAGTTCTCACTGAACAACGCTCTATTGTTTTATCCGCTGTCGTAACATTCTCTTGGATTCAATCAATTCTAGAAAATCACTCTTCCTTTCTATTTATTGCTCGCATTGTTGCTTGGATTCTCCGTTCTCGTCATAATCTACCTCACCCACTCGAAAGGTACTCCGGACCTTTGTCATCTTCTGAGTTGCACAAGGTTTTGTTCCCTTTGCTTGCGTATACTCAACGATCTTATTTTGCTATCGAGCTTGGAGCCATTCATTCTGGATCCCCTTTAAAAAAGAGTTTTTGCAAATTGTCCCCTTTTATTCGTGATGGAATCTTGCGAGTCGGAGGTCGCCTGGATCACGCGCCTTTGTCCTCTGACCGTAAATTTCCCGCTTTGTTACCCAGCAAAAGTCGATTCACTGATCTGTATGCTACTTACGTTTATTTAAAAAACTTCCACGCGGGTGCTCAAATGGTCCATTTTCTCGTCAGTCAGCACTTCTGGATTATTTCTGGAAGGCAATCTATTCGTCGTATTTTGAGTCACTGTCTAACGTGCTGGAAGACCAATCCGGTCTCATTGCAACCTCCCATGGGCAACCTGCCTTCATGTCGAGTTCCTCAAGTCAAACCTTTTTTGTGTTTGGGCGTCGACTTCGCTGGTCCCTTTTCTAGTACTATGTCTCGAAAACGGGGCGCTAAAGTTTTCAAATCATATTTGTCTTTTTATCTGTATGACTACCAAGGCGCTGCACCTTGAAATCGTATCTGACTTATCAACGGACGCCTTTCTAGCGGTTCTGCGCCGATTTATTGCCAGACGTGGCCGTTGTGATTACCTCTATAGTGGTTGTGGCACAAATTTTGTGGGTGCTCATAAACAGTTAATTCATCTCGCCAAGCTTGTTGCTTCCAAGGACCATATCTCGTGGCATTTTATACCGCCGGCTTCACCTCATTTTGGTGGAAGCGGGAGTGGAATTTGTTAAGACCCTGCTATTACGTACTATCTTACAATTAAAAAAGTCGATAATTACCGTTAAAGAGCGTCGATAAATACAGTTGAAAGTTCATAAACACATCGCGCAAGCGCGAAATAAACGACCGACACGGGCTGTTAGTAACGCTAACCTTATTACAGATTTGCGCGCCCAACTGCCAATGACGTCACCAATGCACAATTTATATTGCGCAATAATCGGAAAACATATAACTTTAAAGACAATTGATTATATCCGCGAACAAATTAAACTAGGAAGTACTCACATAATAGGTCCAGATTCCCGCGAAGTACGCCAATCGTCCTTCAGGATAGGTTAAGACGGCGTCAGCACGTCGATAAGGGCGGCATGCTGGCCCTTTTCAGGCAGTTAAAGATGGTTCTGCTCCGGTGCTTCGGTGGAACATGGACATCCGACTCGTCTAGGGTCATGCAGTACGGTTCGCCAAGACTGCAGATTACCTACCTATGCAGGGAAAGACGGGAACATGGTAAAGGTCGACAAACAAGATTATCAGGGCAAGGAAATCTACATAGATAAAGATAAGGCACGATACGATACCTGACACGACCACACTCCTTGAAGATCAAAGGCAAACAGCCACGTTATAGAGAGCACAGGAAACTTGTCCCCACTTTTTGTCTTTTACACGTCGGCGCGAAGTTATTCGTCCAACCCACTTTTGACGTGACGTAAATACGCGCACCCGACTTTTGAATTTATGGCGCGAAACTTCCGCACATCAAAATTATCCTAAGACATGTTTAAGAGCCACTTTGGCACGTAACAACTATTGGCGAGCAAGCGTTAACTTTTGAAGAGTCAGCCACTGTCTTTATCCACATTGAGGCCATCTTGAACTCACGTCTCCTCACACCTTTGAACACTGACCCCAATGATTTGGGCTGTCTTACACCCGGTCATTTTTTAACTTTGGCCCCTTTAATCGCATCCCGGACTCTGCACTTTCTCACCTACCGCTTAACCGTCTCTCTCGCTGGCAATTGCTCCAGCGCATTCACCAAGATTTTTGGTCCCGTTGGTCCAAAGAATACTTACACTCGCTATAACAGCGCTCGAAGTGGCACACCCCGTCACCTCAAGTTGATTTGGGCACCTTAGTACTAATTAAGGTAGTTAATGCTCCACCCCTTCGTTGGTCCCTTGGCCGTGTTGTGGCTTTTATTTATTTTTATTTTTTTTTATTTATTCATCTAACATTACAATTAGTCTGCTACCTAAAAATTACAGCAAACCTGTTACTCCTATGAAATCTAACAGAATTATTTGCTACCTTAAATTATATTAGTTAGTTTTATATTATTTGCGTTTGGAAATACTCGTGTGTGTGTGTGTGTGTTTGTGTCTGTGCGCGCGTGTGGGTGCGTGAGTGTGTGTGTGTGTGTGTGTTTCTGTCTGTGGTAATGTCCTTGGGACTGCTTTCCTTCCCAGCTTCCGACCGTCGGCAGCCGGAAATCAGAAACCGAGAAGTTCGCATTCCTGTACGTGTCCTGATCGTCGGCAGCCGGAAACCAGGGGGACCACGTACAGTCCCTGGTGTGTGTTTGGGTCTGTGCGCGCGTGAGGGTGCGTATGTGTGTTTCTATCTGTGATGTTGTCCTTGGGGCTGCTGTCCTTCCCAGCTTTCGACCGCCGGCAGCCGGAAATCAGAAACCGAGAAGTTCGCATTCCTGTACGTGTCCTGGCCGTCGGCAGCCGGAAACCAGGAGAACCACGTACAGCCACGTTGTGGCTGTACATCCTGAGACTGATGGTGTTGTTAGGGTGGTCACACTTAAAACCGCTCATGGCGAGCTGAAACGTCGTGTGTCAAAGCTCTGCCCTTTGCCCGCAATGTAGAAAAAAGAATTCTTTTTTCTTTTGTTTTTTGTAAATCCTTTGTTCTATTTGGCTTTTTTCGCTTGGTCATTCCGCCCCCCGCCCGCCTTATAATTATTTTTTCTTTAAAATGCGTTGCATTTTGGTGGGCGGTATGTTCCGTTTATATTGTAAATTTTACTGCCAATCTTATTAATACATCGAGTTTGTTGATTATTTAAATTCGCCGCGGTATATTTAAACTTATTAGAGTGGAATTTTCTTGGTTTACTGAAGCACGCGCCAACCAGTGCCGCGAGTGATAAGGCGTTATTCCGCATGTGCAAACAGTGTTATGACTGGAAAATCCACGAAGCTCAAGAGAGAATCGATTTGTCTTTCGAACGGTCCGCATCGCTATTTTGATACCTAAATCGCTTGTCTTTCGAACACCGCTATCGTCATAAATGTGCTTTGCTACACCCGCCAAAGGAGAAGAGTAGAACTTGTTACATCGTTTTTGTCGTTGGCACGGCTGTATAAATCATCAGGTGAGTGTTTTAGTAAACATTTGATTTGTTTAAAACATTAATTATTTGCAGTTTGTTCAATAATACTTAACAATTTTTATACAGTCCATTTTCTCTCCTAATTAGCTATTCGAAATTCACTGCAAACATTTTACAAGGTGTGAAAATATTTTAGATAAAAACAGATATTTAAAGTAAAGGTTCTCGCAATAATCGGCTGTATAATCAATACCGATGTAAGTTTGTAATGTAACCGACCTGGTCACTGCTACACATCTGTACTCTAACCAACCTGAGGACGAACAAACGCCCTCTCTCGGCAATACTTGGCCTCGTGATCTAGTCGTCTATGGCTGTGGCTAGTGACACCTACGTTGTGTGACCGCAACAACTCAAATATACATACTGAGATGGCATTAAGGCGGGAAGGTTAAAATGTTACGTGCCAATCAAATTGGCCCTTAAACATTGTTTAGGTTAATTTTGATGTGCGGAAGTTTCGCGCCACAATTTTAAAAGACTAGGCGCGTTTTTCCGTTACGTCACAGTGCGTTTGCGCCAGATCGCGCGACGCGAGTGGAGTAGGGAGAAGTGTTTCCGTGACTCTTTTTAACGTGGCTTTTTTGCCAGAACCTTCGAGTGGAGTGGACGTTTTCCGGTAACGTATCGTTAGCTTTATCTATGTAGATTCCTTTGCCTAATTGTCTTTGTTTGTCGCCCTTTACCATGTTTCCTGTCCATTCCCTACATAGGTAATGAATTTGAGCCGTAGGTAGAACCGCATTCCACGCCGGAGTGGAGCCCTGAGATCAAGTCCAAGCTATTGGGATGTGCGTAAGACGTACCCCCGTTAATTGCCGTTTCTTGTAAGAGGGTCAGCAGCAGCGCTTAGGGACGTGCAGCCACCATCTTTATCTATCCTGAAGGACGATAGGCGTACTTCGTGGAAATCTGGACCTATCATGTGAGTAATTACTGTATTACCTAGCAAATTTTTGTTACTGGTACCTTGGTTTACTAACGATACACATCAAAACTTGTCCATGACAATGTTTGTGAATCAACAAATTTACCAAAAGTACCACCCTACTAAATCCTTACATGGCTAACCTAACAAATTACATTTCTACATCAGGATAGCTTTTTCACTAAAAAATCAATTATCTAATATCTGCTGACCTAAAACCCTATATCCGTGTTTTGGAACACACCACATTCCTAGATGTCAAAAATAATTGTTATAGTACTAGAGGGGTACCGCCATTTTGAAACTAAAATATAGCTGTTGATTATAAAATGTGTTTTAAATATAATGTTAGTTTAATTTTCAATGTGGGATGTGTTTGTTAACTTCAGTTTATTGTGTGATTAGTTTATTTTAGGATCAAATATGAACTTTTAGGAAGAATCAACCACTTAACCCTACTTTTTACACGTAAGTGCATATAAATAAATAAGCATAACAAGTAATTTGCATGTCCTTAAACACGGTTTATTATGAAATTATCTACTTTATATTAAATTAAACATAACCCTTGTCTGTTTTTCGACTTTAAAAGACCGTTTTGAAACCGTGAATACACTGTTTGGGTTACATTCTAAAGGTGTCTTTTACTAATCTAGCTATTTATTTAATGATATTTCAATTATTTTTACAAGAAACCTTGTGTTTAAAAGCACTTAACGAAATAAATTGCCCTTTCAATATCTTTTAAGAAACGTTAAACTACGGGTTTGTTGCATTTGTTAAATAACACATTACCTACGTGTTTTTATAATTTGGAGTGTCTTTTTGTAACTTAATAGTGATATATTTCTGTTATCAAATACTAATCTTGCCCTCTTACACTTCTAAACGTGTTTCTTTAGTGTTTTGGATACTTAGCGTGATTAAATTTGAATATTATACCTTACAAATGCCTTTCATAGGAAGTTTCACCCTTAAATATCTTTATCGTACTGACTTGAAGTAGCTGTACCGTTTTTTACCTCCTGAATTACCTCAGTATTGTATATCTTATATATATCGTGTCTCAAATATAAATTCAAGATGAATATTTCACATTTTAAGTCCCTCGATCTCATTTACGAGATTGAGTGCAGAAATATTACCCCTGCCCCTAATCAAAATGATAGACGATCACAACTTAGAGCCATTTTAGCCCAGGAAATGAAAGGCGTCCCTATTTTAAAGAAAATCGTTTCCGATTGGCCTCATAACGTATCTGAAATTAAACTGTCTTTAGATGATATAACTAGTATAATAAATAGAATAGATCCTGGCCCCAGTGATATCGAGCTAAAGCGCTTAGTTTCGAGAATAATCCATGTCAAACAACGCATAGAATTATTGTCCTTATATGTCGATGAACAAGCGAACCTAGCTAAACAAACCTTCCTATCAGATGTATTATTACTTGAAGGGATTGTTCTTGAGAGACTCAATCCAAACGCAGATGCAGATATATCGCTACCGTTATCAAATCTCGTACTTGCCCAAGCTTACCCAGTAGGAAAATCTATACCTGTTTACAAATAGGGTCTAACTTTTCAAGGGTTTGACTCGCAAGTCTCTTTATTGTCTTTCCTCGACAGAATTAATGATTTTAAAATTTCTCGCCAGTGTACCGATCAGGATTTACTTGTTTCAGCAGGTGAATTGTTTTCCGATTCCGCGTTAATCTGGTACCGAAACATTCAAGATCAAATTTCTACCTGGGAGGAGTTAGTTGCGTGCTTAAAACGAGATTTTCTTCCGCATGGTTATATTACCGACCTTTGGAACGAGATACGAAATTGAACTCAAGGACCTAACGAAAATGTTGTTTCCTTCATTACCTCATTAGAAGCCTTATATAGTAGACTCGATAATAAACCTTCAGAATCTGAAATTATCGATCAGTTACTTAGAAATTTAAATCCTTATTTTTCTGAACGCCTGGCGTTACAACAATTTCTTCCTAAGCCCACTTTAAAGATTTATGTCGTTCCCTTCAGAAAGTAAAGTTAAGAATTGATAAATACCGTCCTCCCCCAGAAAAACAATCTAGCCTTTTAGAACCAGATTTAGCGTGTCAAGCTCGAGCTTCTCATAAAGTATCTACTCTTAATGTTCCTTCTACCGCAATAAATAACTCACTTACCTGTTGGAACTGTAAGAGAAGTGGACATAACTATAATGTCTGCACATACCCCAAAAATATTTTTGTTATGGTTGTGGTCGCGCAAATATCTATAAATCTAACTGCACGAACTGTAATCCTAACGTATCGGGAAACTCTCGTCGAGATATTTCTACTCAGGGCGTAAATATCTCAAGGAATCAAAATCGTCCTCAACACCTCATTCAACGGACCCAGACGTCAATAAAATTAAACCATAAAACTACCTCTAACGCTGTACCGTTATTAAATTTATCTAACAATAATATCGCTACTGTTAATGTACAAAATGCCTTACCTTCATTAGAAGAATTATGTTATACTACTCCATCAGAGTGGTCTAATTGGCTACAAACCGTTAATTCCTTTTACCATAAAAAGTTTACCGCTTTACAACTTGTTAAGAAACCCTTTGATAATCGTCCACACTTACCCATTTCGATTGGTTCCTTAAATGTAATAGCTTTATTGGACACAGTTTCCTCATGCTCCCTTATAAATAACGAAGGTTTACATCAATTATCTAAACAAAACATTAAAATTCAAATTATTCCTGAAAAAACTTCCATAAATTTAGCTGACGATAATGAAATATATGTAACGGGTTCCCTTAAATTAAAAATTCGAGTAGAATCACTTGAACGTGACGTTTCATTTTTGATTGTCCCTGCATTAGCTTATCCTTTTCTACTAGGTGTGGATTTTTGTAAACTTTTTAATCTGTCGCTTTATTTCCAGGATTTTTCATGGCAAACTTCTCTTAAAACAAATTCCTGTGCATCTACAGGAATATCTAACAAAATTTCTCTTACTGATTCCCAAAATGTAATTCTTAACTCTACAATCGACAAATTTCGTAAACTTAATACCTCTGAACTTGGTTGTGTTACTACCGCAACACATGTTATCTCCACAGGTGATGCCCCCCCTTTTAAGCAACGTCAATATCCCTTATCGCCTGCATTACAAAAGCATTTGCATGCTGAAATAGATAAAATGTTAGAATCTGGTGTTATCTCTCCCTCAAATTCACCCTGGACGTCTCCCGTATTATTAGTTCGTAAGAAGAATGACGAATGGCGTGTTTGTTTTGATGGCAGAAAGTTGAATTCCGTGACTGTTTCTGACGCTTACCCTCTACCTAGAACTGACTCTATTTTAAGCCGGCTTCGAAACGCAAAATTTATCTCATCTATCGATCTTAGACAAGCTTTTTATCAGATACCTCTCGACCTATCTTCTCGTCAAAAAACTGCTTTTTGTGTTCCAGGCCGAGGTCTTTTCGAATATAATTTTTTGCCATTTGGTCTCTGTAACGCACCACAAACCCTACAACGTACTATGGATCAAACGTTAGGTCCTATCTTACATCAGGAACGTGCCTTTGTATTTTTGGACGATATTTTAGTTATCTCAAGTTCCTTTGATGAACATATCGCCACATTAAATGAGGTTGCAGAACGCTTAAACGCAGCAGGTTTTAAGATAAACTGGGAAAAGTGTCAATTTTGTTGTTCGTCCCTTACATTTCTTGGTTTTATTATCGATGGAACTGGCATCTAGAGCAGATCCTGCTAAAGTCGATTATTACTAAATTCTCACATTAAAATACGAACAAATATCTACATTAAATCAGATTCATCAATTCATCAGGAATGCGAATAAACGCGACGTCCTACGGCAGGTGGTTTAGCCAAGCTTACACAGGCTTTCGCATGTCAGACGTACAATGTCACAATCTTAATACGCATATTCGAAGAAATTAAACTATCAGAGACAATATGTAGTAACGGACAGAAAATACGTCAAGAATATCGTCTGATTAAAGTGCTTAACACGTTAATCCATACCGACACACTTAAGATCAGCCGCTGAACGCCATTATAGAAGCGACGGAACTGTCCTCCATACTTCGACTGGATCTGGTCGTCCCGGTCGGAGTATTAAACAGATCCCGAACTGGCAAGCTGCGACGTTCGCCAACGGCACAAATACTACCTTGTGCGTAAACGGAAATAGCGTTATCTTTGATCAAAAATTTGGATAACTCCGCGACAAAGATATCTAAAAGTTTATCAATGATAGGCACGACTATGGCTTGAATAACCTGAACAGACATAAACGAGTCTTTCACAAGGATAGATATCAAAAACGCCACTTAACAGTAGCAGCGGAATATTAAACCCGAACATGCTGCTTGTTTCAACGCGTCGAGCAAATTATGCCCAACCCACTTTTGTCGATAAAGAACGTGTAAATACGGGATCATAGCAGAGTCTCTGTTTATGGCGTCATAACTTCCGCACATCAAATAACTACAATGTTTAGTGATTGTGGACACGTAACATACTATTGAACATGGTTTCTAAGGGTTAAGCACCGACGAGGGACATGGTAAAGCATCCTCAGAACAAATTTGTAAATTTCCTAAATTTAAAAGAAATCGAAAATATATTAACAATATTATAACGGGAAATACTCACATGTTGTCGAACAATTCCGTTAATCACAGCCTATCTTAATTTCACCCTTTGATAAAAGTTTTATATCAAACCGATGCCTCGCTTACTGGAGGTGATAGTTGTCTCAGCGTAGCAATGGTTTAGGATACATCCTACATAGGAAAGGCGTAAGTACTGCGACAAAAATACTTCTACGCAAGGAATTATATGAGGCAGTATACTGGCATCGAGAATTTCAGAAATATGTAAGCCCGTACACATAAAACGTCACAATGTCACAAATTTTCTAACTAATCGGAAAATTCAAAGACACACTTGATTAACGCGAACAAATTAAACGCACCGAAGTCTTACAGTATGGTCCAACTTCGCACCAACGTCCTTCGATAGGTTAAGGGTCAGCTGGGCATATGCCTTGGAAGCAGTTAAGCTCCGAGGCCGGAACATGCATCTCGTCTTGAGTGTGTTATCGTTCAACCAGCACAATTTACACCTTCGCAGGAACGGTCATCGTAATCCAAATAGAATTAGAAGAATTACATAGTCGATAAAGGCACGTACGTTACCTGAACCCCACACTCTTGAAGATATAGCAAACAGCCACTTTGATCTTCGAAACTTGTCCCATTTTGTTTTCACTGGGAATTATTCCCACTGCACGCGCGATGCGCAAACTCACTGTGACGTACGGAAACGCCCAGTTTTGAAATTGGTACTAAATTATCAAATTACTAAGACTGACTTAAAAATTGATTGCGATCATGGATTAGAAAGTAACTGTAAAATTTATAATTTATAGGTTTAACCCAATCAAGTAACTCACAAAATACAGGAGTTTTTAATCATGAATTAACATGATAAATTATTAGTTCAAAGAGTCGGACTTCCGCCATATCATAAAGCAAACGGAATTATACGGGATCATAGCGAGTTCGTTACCGTCATATGATTCAAATTATATATAGTTGCAGAATTGTAGGTTATAATACGTTCAGACCAATTAACTTTGGTTGCTATAAATTAAATTGCCTAGAATACAGTAAACGCACAACTAAACTAAAATCATTTACGTAATCTCAAATTATTAACTTGAGCAATAAATTGTTTGAACAAATTTTACAAATACCAGATTCGGCTAAATTTATATAAATGCATGTTATTAACATTGATCTAGTAAGCCAAGTATAATTTTCATTAGGATTCATTGGTAAAACGGTTTTAAAATTAACAATCGTGATTAAATTTACAAAAAACATGAATATACCAACTGTGAGTTATTACGTATCTTATAATCGCCAACTAATATTTAAATTGCAATCGTAATCAAGATAAACCATGTAGATCAATTTTAATCTACCAAATAACATTAGATGTAATACAACAGTTTGATTTGAATAAATACTGGCACCCTAGAAGCATTGTTTATTTCAGTTTTGTAAAATCTGAAGCAAATATCAAAAGACGCAGCTGGAACTTTAAAAGACTATCGATGCACTTCGTTACGGTCAATACTTTGACAGTCACGCGATGTGTTCGGACGAACTGGAAGTGGTACCGTGCTGTTAAAGAAAATACTCTCTGACAATGCTATACATTCATATTTGCCTAATTATCAATTGGAATTGACTAAATTGAGTATAGTATGTGATCTACTTACAAGTTTAATTGCAATTCTTTTTGGCTTCATACCTGTTTTGATATTCCTGTGCAATATTGATCGTATGTTCTCAATTATAACAATCAATTTGTCACGAATACTCCTGTATCGCTTAACTGTGTGTGATGTATACTTAATTCCAACTTTTAAGCTCATGGATTTCTGAGGTCTTATAGGTAACGTGCGACCGCATTAGATAGTATATCTCAAATCTAATTGTTCGATTTTATCATTAGATTTATAAATTCATTATTTCAGTTTATGCAATAAAAATTGTCAACTTGTAAACAGTCATTTTAACCCAATTGTACAAAGGTTATTTCTATCCGACATGCTTATATTGCGGTGTTTTATGAACTTTTCAAATGGATCTATGACTTTGAACTTATTTATTGACAGTACTTGTAATACTTGGTTGTTTTAAATTGTCAAATGTTTCTTAAAGTTAGAGCATTGATTGTTATATCAAATTTTATTTTGATGACACTTGTATTAATTTAGGTTTAATCAAGTTTTAGTATGCGAAAACAATTTTATTTATCTATCTACTGTTCTAGCCTTAGACGAACGAAAGACGCTGGTTCGCAACAATAAAATAAAATTGTATAAAATAAAAATGTGGAAACTACAAACAACACTAAACCACCTGTTTAGCGAAGTTAAAGGAGGGTAATAGAAGGAAATAGGGTGGTATCCATATTAACAAGCTGCTAAACCGGCGCGAGAGCTTCAATGGACTGTTTAGGCATTAATTGCTTTATTGTTGCGATAAGAGTCCCCTTTTTGTCGATTGCCGTAAAATAGCATGTGCCTTGATCACTGAGGATTACTATTTATTTACAATGGGCAAAGGCGTTAACAATTAATAGTAAACAATAAATGTGGGCAACATGCCAGTAACTTTACTAAATATAAAAATGTCGTCTGTTTGGAATGATGTTTGTTACATTCCAAATTTGGATATGTACAATTTTAAATTTGTGAGTGAATTCTCGCCATTATTTTTAAAATAGACTTTCCGTCACTTCGGACAGTTGCGTTTCCGCAAAAGAATGCGCAGGCGCAGGGTGATGGGGTAAGTGCGCGGTTTGCGACACGACCGGACTTTATTATTAGTCAACGAGACGTCGAACGGTGATGTTTGCCTGTGTCGTTCTTGTCTTTTCTTTTTTAGGATGTAGGTTTCCCTTTATCTCTACCTTCTATCGTTGCCTTTACCTTTATTCCTTCGCCCTGCCTACGAACGACGAAGAGGGAAGACGAACAAATTTGGTTACAACGATGGCATAACGCAACCCACCCCAAGGGCCCTGAGATTGAGCTGAACGAGCATTTTAAGCGAGTACCTCGCTTTATTTATCTTTTTGAATGCCAATTGTATCATTGTAAACGCATTTGGTATGTGATACAATTTGACACGTAATTATGAGTAATATCCTTATTGTGTAATATTGTGAACGTGGATCGTATCAGTGTTGCCAACTGTAGTAGTGGCGCTGAATGGGCGACGGGAGTATAACATTCCCTGAATTTCCCACATCTTTTTACCTAAATCTGTAATGCGGACATTTGTTTCTTTTCACATGTTTCCTGATCTAATTTCACTTTCCAAACCTCGTCTCTAACTTTATCTACATCGTTCATTATTCTAACGAATTTATTTTCGAAGTGTACCTGCATTTCCGCGATCGTTTGATTACCTTCCTTTAATCCGTCACTTATAATTTTTATTTTGGCACCTAATTTTTCTCCATTTTCTTTAATCTGTTGTTTGATGGCCTCTTCGCTTTCATCCATTTTCCTCGTTAACGCTAATAGAATAGACTGATTTCCGATTGTTGCGACGTCTGTTGTTCTTCACTTTGACTTCGCGTCAATTTTTGCCCTTGCATTTTCGTAGATACACCTTGTAAAATTACGCTTTCTTGTGACCCCATTTCCACCCCTTGGTTCCTTAATGCCTCTCTGGTCTCCCGGTCTCCTTTTCGTATATCACTTTTAATATTTTATAATTATTAATATTTCAAATTCTTCAGATTGTTAAATTCCTAACCCTTTTTAAATTAAATTTTTATTTGTGCTTCTACTAATTTAATTTTTAAATTTCTCGCTCCTACAATTTTTAATTCTTAATTTTCCTTTTTAATTTTTAATTTCCTTTTAGTGGTGTTCTCGCCCTTACGCTTTGGGTTGCCATAAAATGCTGGGTTATTTTCGCCCCACGGCTTGAGCGTACATAAAATGCTGTGATACTTCACCAACCCCTACGATGGGCAGCATAAAATGTCCTGTTATCTTTCTGTAGGAAAAATAAAAACCTTTGGTATTCTCGCCCCACGAATTGGGCAACATAAAATGCTGTGTTAACCCCTTTTTATTAATCAAGCACTTGTAAAATGTTAAGTTATAGATCTCTTTGCCTCAACTAGCTGATTCAATTAAATAAAGCAATTCTACAATACACCCCGGTTTTGTTGACTCTTACATTTGTTACGTGCAATTTGCACTTAAACAGTGTTTTTAGGTTAAGTTATGATGTATGGAAGTTTCGCGCCATAATTTCAAAAGACGCGGCGCGCGGGAATTTTGAATAGACTAGGCGTGTGCTTCCGATACGTCATAGTAGTGCATTTGCGCAGTGTGCGTGTCCCTAGAGGGGTAGACGAATACTAGACAAAGAGTGGGGAGAAGTGTTTCCGTGACGCTCTGAAACGGGGCTGTTTTGCCCGAACTTTCAAGGAGTGTGGTCAGTCAGGTATCGTATCGTGCCTTATCTCTAGTATGTAGATTTCCCTTCTGTTTTATCTTGTTTGTCGTCCCTTATAAAACCTGATCCTGCCGTTCCCTACATATTAGGTAGATGAAAATCGTAGCCATTTAGGCGAAACGAACTCCACGACCCGGATGTCCATGCTCAGCCAACAGCACCGGAGCAATACCATCTTTATCTATCCGGAAGGATGATAGGCGTACCTGGGGGAAAACTGGACCTATCATGTAAGTAAATTATGTATTATCTTAAATTTATGTAAATTTCCGATTATTGCGCAATATACCTTTTGTATCGGTGTCGTCATGGTAGTTGGCCACGCGAAACCTGTAAAAGGGGTTCGCGCTGCCCTCCGCTAGAGGCGTCACTCGCTTTTCTTATTGCGCTTGCGCGATGTATCTTATGAACTTTGGTAACTGTATTACCGACTTTTAGGAACTATCACCATATAAATGTATCACCATCTAAAGTGTAATACTTTGCAAACTGTTTTATCGACCATATAAATGTATCACCAATAGACTTGTAATACATTATTGAATTAAACAGTTTACAGAAATAAATTACAAATATATCTAACCTGGAGTGGTTCAGTAGTTTCTCTGCATCCCCAAGGGTTTTCGTGTCTAGTCTGAATGTTTAGAGTCGAATTTGGAAGTCGACATCAAAATCAAATACTAACCAAATCTTTATTCAAAATCCCATAGGTTAATCCTATAAAAGGTTTTCCATCTCCGTAATTAACAGAGCATTTACCATGTCAGTGATTATCAAAATTAATTTAACAGGAGGTAATCTCCAGAGTCTTCTCCAGAGCTCTGCTTTATTTATTTTAGAAATTGTATAATTTTACTAAATCTGGTTTACTTACGTCTATAATAGATCGGCTTGCTTACACAATTTTTACACTTTTATAAAATGATTTTTACTTTACTTTCGTTTAACTGGTTACGTGAATAATTTAGCACTTTTGAGTATCGTGACTGCCCAGTTTCTAATGTATACTAACTCATTCCTCAATTGTTATCGTATTTATAGGCCTTGCCCCTTTGTTTGCTATTCGTTGTTTTCACGTGTTGGGCGACACCATTTGTCTTATCTCTTGCGTACTCTAGAAAATTTTACCAATTGTATAGTTCAAATACTTGGAAGAACGCTCAAGTTTTCACGTATTTATTTAGATAACATTACATTTAGTTTAGAAATCCAAGGAATCTTCGTTCAATAAATCACGTATCATTGTTATTTGCTTATTTTAATCTAAACAGAAATAAATTTGGGGTTTGTTTATTTCCTAGTTAAATTGGATTTTTGAACAAATGTATACTTTTATGTCACGTACGATTTATTCAAATAATGCATAATTTTAGCTGCGTATGCGATGATATATTTAACGCACTTGTTGAATATTTATCTAGCCAATTCATACAGGTTTTCCGCTGATTTGATTTTGCTTCTAATCTAAACAGAAATAAATTTGGTGTTTGTTTATTTCTTAGTTAACTTGGATTTTTGAACAAATGTAATACTTTTATGTCACGTACGATTTATTCAAATAATGCATAATTTTAGCTGCGTATGCGATGATATATTTAACGCACTTGTTGAATATTTATCTAGCCAATTCATACAGGTTTTCCGCTGATTTGATTTTGCTTCTTCTAATCTAAACAGAAATAAATTTGGTGTTTGTTTATTTCTTAGTTAACTTGGATTTTTGAACAAATGTAATACTTTTATGTCACGTACAATCGTTATTCAAATAATGAATAATTTCTGCCTGCGTATATGATGATATATTAACGCACTTGTTGAATATTTATCTAGCCAATTCATATAGGTTTTCCATTGTTTTAATTTCGATGCATTTCGTTACATTTTTAAATCTTATCTTTGCTCGTAGCTACTCTTGGATATGCGTTTAATTGCTTGTACTGTTATATACAGTGTGCGCTCAACTAACAATATGTATAATGACCTATTTACCCCTATAATATCTTTAATTATGCGCTTTTGCTATTTGGAAGTTTCTTTTGTTTATTCTGCGACCCCTATGATTTAACCTACCCCTAAATTAACCCTATAATTATATATATATATATATATATATATTACTCATATGTAGACCAGGGTAGAAAATTAAATAATCAAATCAAATAATTTTAATTACCGTGTATAAGGAATTTCATTAAATAATACGCTTTATTAAAACCTTGAAGCATAAATAAACTCGGTCGTTTCAGTAAAATAAGAAATTTAAATTATCTATAAGACGCTTTACATCAAAAGAAGCAGTATTGAAAAGCGCAGTGGATAATTTAATTATTCCTAAACAAATGGAAATTACGTGCAAAATGTATATTAATTAACCCTATTTTAAGTAACCGGTATTAAAACGTACAGATAATAATTAATATGTAGTTGGAGTTAATTGAACCATTATTAATAATAAGCATAAAACTTGAAAACCCAATAATAGTCAAATCGTAGGAAGGTTATTTAAAATGTTACGTTTGAACACCCTGCGTGTTTTAAAAGGCAATTTCAAGTTAATTTGTTTGGATAAACATGTTGATTCTAAGGATATTGGAAACGATCAGATGCTTTAGCAGGAAATACAGAACACCTGCGTATTTTTAAAAAGCTCATTCTGCGTAAATTTGGCAAATAATTAATGTTTCAAAGAATCTTGGAGAAACCGGGACTTAGTATTCACGAGAATGTGCGATACGGGTTTATTAAACCCAGATAACAGTCCGCGTGGACTAAAATATAATCGATAATAAAGAATCTAAATTTGCACCAATACGAACAGGTTAGAAAAGGAAAGAGAAAATGCGTCAAGCAAAGACACATATTGTAAAGGGCGGGATTTAAGCAACGTCAAGGGGTTGCGATTGGTTAAAAATAGGATGCATATATCAGAGGTAGAACAACAATTTCTGTATAAAAGTAATTAGTTTTTCTCGGACAACTTTGCGGGCCGTGTTGAAATTTTCTGAGATCTCAATGGGGTGAGGACTAAATTCATAAAAATCGACGTGCAGGCTACAGACTGGGAACGTAGAATGAGGAATTCGTTGGAATTACCCGTTTTAGGGAACAAAGCGACGTGTCGGCTATTCGCTATATATACAGGCGGAATATGTGTTTCTCTCTTAGACTCTTAGACTTTCGACGATTCGATGCGTTAAAAGCTCGTGCATCCGCGACTTGATATTAAACAGTGCATTTTAGTTTGATTAAATAATTTAAAGTGTGCTAGTATATTTTAGTGACTCAAAATAGTTGGTTATTTTACGTGCTAACATGAATGTACTTCAGTGCACTTAGATACAAGGTAATAAAAGTTTATTATCACGGTACCAATTAGTAAAATTTACAACGACAAATGTATACCCAAAAGTAGGCAGTTTTGGCGTATATTGGTAATATTGGTAAAAGGAAGTATGAATTTCTTTGCTATTTTGCGGGGTGTTAATGACTAAATGGTTCGTAAATGTGTCTGCATCCACTGAACCAGAGGCAGATATACACAGATGAGTTCCGGAAAGCCTAGAAACAACTTTAAATTAATGGTGATGGAGAACATTTTAAAGCGTTGACAACATGAAGCTGTAAATAGAATCCGGTTGGAATGGTGTGATTTACAAAAGGGACGATTACACTGAAGCTACGAGGACAATAACCTTCAGGTAAATTGTACTATTTTGTTTGACATTTTTGTGTGTATTGAATGACTTTATAATTGATTTACTTTAAATGGACATTAGTGAATTTTTCTAACCATAAAAATTTAATTTTAAGATGAAATTTGCTTGTTTAAGTAAAAGGGGTATTTTGTTTTGATGTTCGGGAATAGGATGAAACTTTGGGTAGGTCTTTGAGCTCAATTAGACAAACCTGGTTAATTAACGTAAAGGGGTGGTAGATGCTCCCTTTATACTCAGACTCCGGTCTGCTTATATTGTTATATTAATTAGTAGGCATCCAACAAGGACTTTAATTTTGGATGCACAGTAAAATGATAATAAAATTAATCCGGAAATTCTTTTTAAAACTGAATTTTATGTTCAAATTTAATTTGAAAATTTAATGTATTCTGAATATTGATGTAAATAGAGTTAACGTTGATGTTTGTGGTAGGAATGGGTTGTTTAATTTTATGATTGAGAATGGAAGTTATCTAGAAGAGCAGCCGAGGCGATTAACAGAAGGAATCAACGGACCAGGTAATTCAAGAGGTTTCACAGCATTCTTGACGCCCAAACTGTGGGGCTCGAATGTTTTTTTTTAAAGGGCCAGTACCTGCAAAGATGAGAGGTTACACAGCATTCTTGGCGCCCAACGTGGGGCTCGAGTTCCAAATAAAAATTTTGTTATTTTATTCCAGGAAACTGGCGATCTGAGAGAGAGAGTTTCGGTGTGTGTATAAATTTAAGAGTATTTTAGAGTGTGTGAGTGAGTAGAACGTATGCAGAGAAAGGAGTCAAGGAGTGGAAATTGGAAGTGACGATAGTGCATTGTGTGAGAAAATTTCGAAAATGGAAGAAGCTGGAGGCAGTAGAGATCAGTCGAGGACGGAATCAGGGGATCAAGGAAACGAGTTAATGATGAGAATGTTAGAGGAAATGCGATTAGCTAGGGAAGAATCCAATAGAAAATTAGAACTGCTAAGCGATGAAGCTAATAGAGCTAGGGAAGAATCTAATAGAGCGAGGGAGGAGTCCAACCAAAAATTAGAGCAGATAAGCGGGAAAATTGAACAAAATACTAAAGAATTTACAGAATTTAAAGATAGTCTTACCGTGAAACTGGGGGAAGTAGAAAATAGGGTTGAAAAAAATGAGCGTGATATTACAGGTCTTCGACAGGAAATGGGACATTTAAGGTCCGAAGTACGCATTTTCTGTGAAGAAGAAATAAACGTAAAAATGACTGAAGTAACGGACTCATGTAGGGATCAGTTAGGCAGGGTAGAACGCGAAGTTAGTAGTATTAAATACAACATGTCAAATTTAACGGGGGATGGTCCTAGATTTTATACAGGTAGGTATCATTGGACCAACACATGAAGTTTTATGGCGATAACAGGGTAAATCCACAAATTTTTATTAATAGTGTAAGAAATCTAGTGGGAAATTTATTTGACGAACAGACTAAACTAAATACGATAAAGGCTTTATTAAAGGACAACGCGGAAGCATGGTACAATTTAGTAGGACAGGACATAGACACGTATCAGGACTTTGAAGACAAATTTTACAACATTACTGGAGTGATCACAAACAGGATCAGATTAGGGACGACTTGATTACAGGAAAATTTAAGGGAGAGTTTGCAGGTTCTAGGGAGCAATATGCCATCCGCAAGTACAGTGTGGCCAAACAACTGAATCCACCATTGACGGACAGACAGATTATCAAGTACCTATCACGACATTTTGAACAGGAAATTAGACAACACGTGGCCTTACAAAACATCACAGAACGGGAGACATTTTTAGAGTATTTGCAGAGATATGACGATGTATGTGTAGGACGGACAAGAGAGATACGAGAACGAAACGTTAACACAGTTAGGTTTGACAACAGGACACCGAATTATCCGAGACGGCCTGACTACAACAGAAATTTTCGACCGAATTGGGAACGACGAGGACAGGAATACAGGAGCAATAGTGCGACTAGGGGACCGACGCCAAGACCTAGTTACACGCGACAGAACAGTTTACCGGAAGTAAACAGGACTGTGACCAGCACGCCGAATAGAGACAGGGACACGGATATTAACACGAGGAGGACGTACGCACAGGTTGTAGAAGGACAACCAGGACCAAGCACTGAAAACAGGACGAGACAGGATTTTAGAACGTGACAGACCACTAGATTTCTGTGTAAATGTATACGAACATCCACGTGAATTTTTCAAAATTGAGGAGGAAGTAGAGCCAGAAACTGAGGAAAATTATGTTTGCCAATTATTAATATTAGAAATTTTTGAGAATAATGTAGAAGTATTTACTTGATACAGGGCAGAGGCGAGTTTAATATCGGAGGAATTCGTCAGCAAAATTAGGGATAAGGTTTGTGATAGAATTATGCCTATAAAACGTAGCCATTTAGTAGCTCCAAATAAAAAGAAGTTTGCTGTAGTAAATAGTGTTGTGGTGCTTAGGATAGATATAGGAGGTTTAAGCTGTGAACAGGAGTTTGTAATTGTACCTGGACTGAAGTTTCAGAGCATTTTAGGTGTTGACTGTATGATGAAGTTAGGGTTTTGATAGATATGGAAAGGAAGGTAATAAGAATTAAGGATAGGGTAGTGCCATGGAAGGCAGTTATGAAGTCACAGAGGATGACACGGGGTTTAGTATTAATGTAGTAGAGGTAGAGGATGATGAAGGTAAACAGATCAACACGATAAGATGTCCAGAGGATAGGAGAGTAGAGGTTCAAGCTTTATTACGAAAACATGCAGAATTAGTGGGGGTAGAAGCAAGCACAGCGTTAGGCTATGAGCACAGATTGGAAGTGGATAATTCAGAACCGTTCAACGCAAAGGTTTATCCAATTCCAGCAGCATATCGGGAGCAGGTAAAGGCAGAATTAAATAAAATGTTGGAAGATGGCATAATAGAGGTATCAAACACTCATTTCATAAATCCGTTGGTGGTAGTTAAGAAAAAGGATGATAGCATTCGTTTATGTTTAGATGCACGAAAAATTAACCAACGGACCAAACCGCAATTCCATTGTCCACCATCCATGGACACACTTTTGACGAGATTAAGTGGCAAGTTTGTTTTTAGTAAATTAGATTTAAGGAATTCATTCTGGCTGATTCCATTACACAAAGATTCTAGAAGGTACACAGGATTTTCCGTAGAGGGAAAAATCTATAATTTTAAGGTAGTACCGTATGGTTTGTCAACGTCAAGTGCAGCATTAATTAAGGCAATGCAAGCAATTTTAGGAGCATATGAGCAATTCTGCATACACTATGTGGATGATATTTTAATTTTAGTGAAACTGAGGAACAACATTACTCTCATTTAGAACGGATATTATTAGAGCTTAAATTAGCAGGATTGAGGCTGAATATAGAAAATGTGAATTTTTTTCAAAAACTGTTAAATTTCTGGGGTATGTGGTGAACACTCAAGGTATGTGTATCGATAAAGAAAGATTGTCCGAACTTTTGACATATCCGAGACCTAATAACATTAGGAAATTAAGAGCTTTTTGGGGTCCTTAACTTTTATAAAAGTTTGTACCGGGATTTGCTGAAAAGCGGGTCCATTGTTTAAACTTCTGAAGAAGGGAGTAAGATGGAGTTGGACGGAAAGTCAAGAGGCAGCATATCTAACACTGTTGGAACAATTTCACGACCAACTAATTTTGAGGCATCCCAGATTTGATGTAGGTTTCGTACTGAGGACGGATGCATCGGATAGTGCGTTAGCAGCAGAGTTGTATCAAGTACAAGAGGGGAAGAGGTGCCCATATCTTTTGTTTCACGCACACTGAAGCCGCATGAAGTAAATTACACGATTAGTGAAAAGGAGATGGCTGCAGTGGTGTTTGGTGTTACGAAGTTAAAATTTTTTGATAGGAAGACATTTTGTAATCGAAACGGATCATTCGGCGTTGTGTGCGTTGATGAATACGAGATTTTCCAACAATCGAGTATATCGATGGGGTTGTTACTACAGGAGTTTGACTTTGAGATTAAATATATTAAGGAGAAAATAATTTTATAGCAGACGCGTTTAGTAGAAACAGGGACATGGATAACGAAAGACCGTGTGACATCATGATTGCCATGAACAGTCTACTACAAAATGATTCAGTATATGGAGAAGAGGAGATCTTGATGAACCAGAGGCAGAGTGAGGAGCTACAGATTGTTAGAACGAAGTTAGAAAACGAACCGGGATTTAAAAATTTCCATATGAGAAACGGCTTTTGTGTAAAAAATTCAAGAATTAGAAGTGTATGTAGTGGATAGGGTACAAGCAAAATTAATTATCAAAGATCTGCACTTAAGATATGGTCACATAGGAATCCGAAAGACATGGTTAATTTTAGGGAAACGTTTTTTCAACTAAAGACTTAGGATTAGTAAAGTCAGTCATCAACACTTGTCACTTATGTACTTTAGGAAAGTACAAAAATAGTACGAGTCAGGATGTGGTACAAAGTATACACGTACAAAATCCCTGGACTTAGTTGCTATTGATTATTTGAGCAATCTAGTCCGAAGTACAAAAGGACACAAACATGTGCTGATTGTGACTGATGTGTTTTCGAAATTTACCAAATTATATCCCACTCGGGATTGTAACACAGTCGGAACAAACAAGAAATTGGAACAATTTTGTAGGAAGTAGGAACTTTTAAACGGGTATTAGCAGACAATGCTACTTATTTTAATAATCAAAGATTTAGAGATTATTGGGAGAGGCAAAACATTAAAGTGGTGTTTTGTAGCATAAGGCATCCTCAAGCGAATCCAGCTGAGCGATATATTCAAGAGACGGTTAAGTTTTTGCGTTTAGCTTCACATAGGAATCATCGTTTATGGGAGGACAATTTGTCCAAGGTTGAATCTTTTATCAATGAAACCCTAGTACCGTAACAGAAACCAGTCCCATCATGCTGATCAAGCAACAGTATCCCGATAGACCATGGCAAATTGAGCCTAGGGATGATGAATTCCAACAACTTTTGGTAGATGTGAGGGAGAGGTTAAGGAAGAGAGCTGAAAAATATACAAGGAAGATGAACGCAAGAATTAGAAAGAGGGTAAAATTTAAAGTGGGAGACCAGGTAGTAGTAAAAGCTTGAGAGTAGGGAAGAGAGATAAGATGACATGTGCTAAACTACACTTGCCATATGAGGGACCTTTGAGATAGGTGAAGTAGTAGGGAGTGCACATATTTATTAAGGGAAGTAGGTACGGGAAATGAGAGGGACGGTTTCACGTCAACCTACTATTCCTTATACCGGAGAACCAGCACCACAGGAGAATTAGGAATAGGATAGTTAGACGAAAGACTTGGAGGGTCAAGAAGAGAGTTAGATTTAAATAGGATAGGGATAGCATAGGTGTATATAAAAGAGTAGAAGTAAGTGGTTATGGAAAATAAAGCTAGATATAGGACACATATGGGAGATAATTAGGAATAGGTTTAGGATGAGGATAAAGAGTAAATGTAGGAAGAAAATAAGATAGGTTAAGTATAGACATTTTATATAAGATTAGTGGAGAGTTAGGAATAGAGTAAGAGTAGGATAGGCATATAGGATTAGGTAGGGGGAAGTAAAGTATAGTGAAGAGTAGTTAAAAGTTAGGAATAGGATAGGTATATAGGATGTATATAGGATTAGATGGATAAGTAGGATGAAGTTAGGGATAATTTCAGTTTATAGAAGTAGGTGAGAGTTAGGAATAGGATAGGGATATAGGATAGGTGTAAATATTTTTTGGATTGGAGACAAAGTAGGTAAGTTAGATAGATAAGGATAGAGAGAGATAGGCAAAATTTTGTAAAGATTTTTGGCAGTCTAAATATTTGATATTTGCATTCAAATAAGTGGGATTATTTGTATTCAAATAGGGGAAAATACTCATATTTAGACCAGGGTAGAAAATTAAATAATCAAATCAAATAATTTTAATTACCGTGTATAAGGAATTTCATTAAATAATACGCTTTATTAAAACCTTGAAGCATAAATAAACTCGGTCGTTTCAGTAAAATAAGAAATTTAAATTATCTATAAGACGCTTTACATCAAAAGAAGCAGTATTGAAAAGCGCAGTGGATAATTTAATTATTCCTAAACAAATGGAAATTACGTGCAAAATGTATATTAATTAACCCTATTTTAAGTAACCGGTATTAAAACGTACAGATAATAATTAATATGTAGTTGGAGTTAATTGAACCATTATTAATAATAAGCATAAAACTTGTGAAAACCCAATAATAGTCAAATCGTAGGAAGGTTATTTAAAATGTTACGTTTGAACACCCTGCGTGTTTTTAAAAGGCAATTTCAAGTTAATTTGTTTGGATAAACATGTTGATTCTAAGGATATTGGAAACGATCAGATGCTTTAGCAGGAAATACAGAACACCTGCGTATTTTTAAAAAGCTCATTCTGCGTAAATTTGGCAAATAATTAATGTTTCAAAGAATCTTGGAGAAACCGGGACTTAGTATTCACGAGAATGTGCGATACGGGTTTATTAAACCCAGATAACAGTCCGCGTGGACTAAAATATAATCGATAATAAAGAATCTAAATTTGCACCAATACGAACAGGTTAGAAAAGGAAAAGAAAATGTGTCAAGCAAAGACACATATTGTAAAGGGCGGGATTTAAGCAACGTCAAGGGGTTGCGATTGGTTAAAAATAGGATGCATATATCAGAGGTAGAACAACAATTTCTGTATAAAAGTAATTAGTTTTTCTCGGACAACTTTGCGGGCCGTGTTGAAATTTTCTGAGATCTCAATGGGGTGAGGACTAAATTCATAAAATCGACGTGCAGGCTACAACTGGGAACGTAGAATGAGGAATTCGTTGGAATTACCCGTTTTAGGGAACAAAGCGACGTGTCGGCTATTCGCTATATATACAGGCGGGAATATGTGTTTCTCTCTTAGACTCTTAGACTTTCGACGATTCGATGCGTTAAAAGCTCGTGCATCCGCGACTTGATATTAAACAGTGCATTTTAGTTTGATTAAATAATTTAAAGTGTGCTAGTATATTTTAGTGACTCAAAATAGTTGGTTATTTTACGTGCTAACATGAATGTACTTCAGTGCACTTAGATACAAGGTAATAAAGTTTATTATCACGGTACCAATTAGTAAAATTTACAACGACAAATGTATACCCAAAAGTAGGCAGTTTTGGCGTATATTGGTAATATTGGTAAAAGGAAGTATGAATTTCACTGCTATTTTGCGGGGTGTTAATGACTAAATGGTTCGTAAATGTGTCTGCATCCACTGAACCAGAGGCAGATATACACAGATGAGTTCCGGAAAAGCCTAGAAACAACTTTAAATTAATGGTGATGGAGAACATTTTAAAGCGTTGACAACATGAAGCTGTAAATAGAATCCGGTTGGAATGGTGTGATTTACAAAAGGGACGATTACACTGAAGCTACGAGGACAATAACCTTCAGGTAAATTGTACTATTTTGTTTGACATTTTTGTGTGTATTGAATGACTTTATAATTGATTTACTTTAAATGGACATTAGTGGAATTTTTCTAACCATAAAAATTTAATTTTAAGATGAAATTTGCTTGTTTAAGTAAAAAGGGGTATTTTGTTTTGATGTTCGGGAATAGGATGAAACTTTGGGTAGGTCTTTGAGCTCAATTAGACAAACCTGGTTAATTAACGTAAAGGGTGGTAGATGCTCCTTTATACTCAGACTCCGGTCTGCTTATATTGTTATATTAATTAGTAGGCATCCAACAAGGACTTTAATTTTGGATGCACAGTAAAATGATAATAAAATTAATCCGAAATTCTTTTAAAACTGAATTTTATGTTCAAATTTAATTTGAAAATTTTATGTATTCTGAATATTGATGTAAATAGAGTTAACGTTGATGTTTGTGGTAGGAATGTGTTGTTTAATTTTTATGATTGAGAATGGAAGTTATCTAGAAGAGCAGCCGAGGCGATTAACAGAAGGAATCAACGGACCAGGTAATTCAAGAGGTTTCACAGCATTCTTGACGCCCAAACTGTGGGGCTCGAATGTTTTTTTTTAAAGGGCCAGTACCTGCAAAGATGAGAGGTTACACAGCAATATATATATATAATAATTATATAAAAATATATATATATATATATATATTATATAATAATTATATAATAATTATATATATATAGTTGTGGATTTAGAGGGTAAGTAGGTGTAGACAATAAAATTTTAGCAACCGTGTATATAGAAATAAGAGCAAATTATTTACGCGCCCAATTAATTAATTTATATAGTGAAAACGGACGGGTATTAATGTATTTTTATATTTAAATTGGAATGCTAAAATTACATAAGGGAAGAAAAGTTTTAGAGTACATAAATAACTCAAGGATACGCATAAGAAATTATAATAATTTAATCAAATGCATGGAAGCAAGAATGGAACTTGCACGCATAGAAAATTAAGAATTGCAAACGCAAATGTTTGCATTTTAAAAGCCAACGTCCGTTATACAAATACTCAGAAAGGAAGAAACCAAGAATTGTTATTTTATAAACGGTCGGTTGTTTCAAGAAACACCTGCTTGTTAAATGTCAGGTTTAGGGAATTTTAAATAGACGTTAGCACAGAATTCTATAGAATTGTGTTTGCAACTGTCAGTTTATAAGCTGCTACAGTAACAACTGCCTTAAGGACGGAGTGGAATAAACGATCGATAATTCTTCTTAATCTTCTTTGGCGATTAAACCACTCATAGTTTTTAAAATAAAGATAATTTTAAAAACTATGAGTGGTTTAATCCCCAAAGAAGATTAAGAAGAATACTAAACAAACGTTCGATAATGTAAGACAGACAGAGAAGCAGATTAAGCAAGCGTTGGATAGAAGTTACGTAAGACATACACGGATATTTGTGAAAAACGACAACATCAATTTTCTGTAACTTAAGAGGGGTTCGAAAGAAGACAACAGATATGCGTGCAACGAAGATAGATAGCTGAGAGGTGGCGCGTCGGAATGAGGGAAAATTCTAACATTGGTCGATGACGAGCAGTTTTCAGGAAGTGCGCGTACGTTAAGGTTGGAAACGAAATTTTATGTAAACAGCACGATGGACGGGGAATTTTTCAGTAATTATAGTTGGTTACGTTCAAAATTTTAAGAAGCCGCTTTGAAAACAAACTTTTTACGAGAAACCGGTTCCACTGGGGGGGGTTTGAAAATTATATAAATAAACGAACGAACATACTAAAGCTCTCTTTTTTTCCATTTAGATCTGAATACGGGTTTAGATATACAAGATAATAGTAGTAAATGCTTTTACCGTAATCAATTATTGTGTGGTCAGTAAAGTTGCATTAAGCGTCCTGTTTAAAAATGTGAAAGCTGTAGTAGCGTACCGCGTGTTATAAAAGTGATATTGCACGAATTGGTGCTTGTAAATTAAAGGTGCCGTTACTACAACGAAGCGATTAAATAAAAAGATGATATTTTGGGTAAGCGAAGCCTAAACTTTCTTACGTTTTAAAGTGCAAATTCTTACACTTTAAAAGTCGTAAATACAACACCGCAAGCGCGGTTTTCTAGACACCACAACAGTTGGCAGCGCTAATCTTATACAGATTTGGGCGCGCCCATCTGTCAATGACGTCACCAATGCACAAATTAAATTACGCAATATATAAAGTAAATTTACAACAATTATGTCAATAAGGTACTCACATAATAAGTCCAGATTTCCACGAAGTACGCCAATCGTCCTTCAAGATAGATAAAGATGGCGTCAGCACGTCCATAAGGGCTGCTGCTAGCCCCTTGAAGGCAATTAACAGAGGGTACGTCTGACGTACATCCAAATGGCTTGGACTCGATCTCAGGGCTCCATCCCGGAGTGTTCAAAGATGGTGCTCCGGCGTGGAATGCGGTTCTGCCAACGGCTAAAAATTCATCACCTACCTATGCAGGGAACGGAAAGGAAACATGGTATAAGGGCGACAAACAAAGATAATCAGGCAAGGATATCTACATAGATAAAGATAACGATACGTTACCGAAAAACGTCCACTGCACTCGAAGGTTCAGGCAAAAAAGCGACGTTACAGAGACTCACGGAAACACTTCTCTCCCTTTTTTCTTTCACGCGTCGGCGCGAAGTTATTCGTCCAACCCACTTTTGACGTGACGGAAATACGCGCACCGAATCTTTTGAATTTATGGCGCGAAACTTCCGCACATCAAAATTAACCTAAAAAATGTTTAAGTGCCAATTTATTGGCACGTAACAACTTGTATGCTTGAAGTATATTTGAGATGGAATGCTACGTTTGAGATAAAGCTAATAGTGGTGGTAGCGGAGATTGGAATGGTGGGGACCTGTGAAGCCAGGCATCATCGTAGTAGATGGACGCAACAACGAGGGGTTATGGAAATCATCTTCACTGGTGACGAAGAATAAAGGCGACTACAGGTAACAAAATTAATATTCATGTTTTTGTATAAACATTTCCGTTGATATTTTTTTTTTGTGTTTATGTGTTTTGACTTATTGGTGGCGTATTTATTATGTTGTTATAACCCCGTCGCCGAGTTCAGCGCCACTACTACAGTTGGCAACACTAATACGATCCACGTTCACAATATTGCGCAATAATAATATTATGACATAATTGCGTGTCAAATTGTATCACATACCAAATGCGTTTACAATGATACAAGTTGCACCTTAAAAGGATAAATAAAGCGAGATACTCACTTAAAATCTCAGGGTATCTCCTCGTTGTTGTTTTAGGGTGTTGATTGGTGTGGGTTACGTCATGCCGTCGTTGAAACCAAATTTAGCGTCTTCCCTCTTCTTCGTAGGTAAAGCGAAGGAATAAAGGTAAAGGCAACGATAGAAGGTAGAGATAAAGGGAAACCTACATCCTAAAAAAGAAAAGACAGAAGAACGACACAGGCAAACGTCACCGTTTGACGTCTCGTGGCTAATAATGTCGCGCACTTACGCCACTCCTCGCCTGCGCATTCTTATGCGCCGACGCAACTGTCCGGGATGGTTTAAAATAATGGCAGGAATTCACTCACAAATTTGAAAGTGTACATGTCCAAATTTGGAATGTAACATGTTATGAGAAAACATGGTACACTGAATTTCTTAAATGTTACCTTGCCTTTACGTAAGCAGCGGCTTGTTAACTTTGCCGCTTAATACTTACTGTTTCTTTTACATATTTTTTATTTTAGATTCTACTCGGCTGAAATAGCTATTGGTTTATTTTTCCTTCACGTGCAAGGAATTATTTATAGAGATTTAAAGTTGGATAATGTTCTGTTAGATCAAGACGGCCACATTAAAATAGCTGATTTTGGAATGTGTAAAGAAGATATTCTCGCTGATAAAACCACTAAAACGTTTTGTGGAACACCGGACTATATTGCTCCCGAGGTTGGACAAACGCATTCCTCGAATCCTTCATTTTACTGATCTATTTCAGATAATTTTATATCAACCTTATGGTAAATCCGTTGACTGGTGGGCATACGGTGTCCTGTTATATGAAATGCTAATCGGACAACCTCCTTTTGATGGCGAGGATGAAGAGGAATTGTTTGCAGCCATCACTGACCATAACGTAAGCTATCCAAAAGCATTATCAAAAGAGGCAAAAGAAATATGCAAAGGGGTTTGTTAATAGGAATCATAATAACTCTGTAACTTTTATTAATTCAATTTGTAGCTGCTTACAAAAAATCCTAACAAACGATTAGGTTGTGGTGCTCGTGGTGAAGAGGATATACGCGGTCATGCATTTTTCAGGAGAATTGATTGGGATAAAATTGAAAACCGCGAAGTTCAACCACCATTCAAACCCAAAATTGTAAGTATGTGGTTCTAGTTGTAAGTTCAGTTTGAAATAGTTGTAGCATTAGAGGTTATTAAATACAGTCGTAACCACCATATTGAGATCTAGAGAAGCTTTTGAAATAGAACGGATTTATCTACATTTAAATAAGATTTAAACTAAAACCAATTCTTTGAACACTACAAAATTTAATAACATCTCACAATCTGTGGTTATCGAAGTTTAATCGCCGCAATAACATTTATGGGCCTTCGAGCCGAATTTAAACCAGCGACCTATGGATATGATCAATTCTCACCGGATCTGAATGTTACCTACAAGCTTTTATTACTGTACGTTGTTAGATACCGCTTATCAAGGTCTAGCATTTATGTATTTTGGTAGTTATTATCTTATAATTACATATTTGGTTGATTAATATTTGAATTTGGTGTTTAAATTATTTGTAGTTTAATTTGGATTTTCACATAAAGCGCGGCAATCAATACTAATTGCCTGCTTTATATTAGTGCATACGTTAAAAGTTTCCATTTGCTTTCGCTTGTATTTCTTCGCTTTCGCTTTAGTAATTTCTAATCATGGCAAACAGATTCAAAAAGGCATATTTTATAAGAAACGCGCAAATTAACTCCTTCAGGAGATCTTTGAAATCGCTAACAAGACTGTAGTTGAACCCAGTGTTTTACAACTCTTCCGGGTTCAATACACGTCGATCGAGACGATTAAGGAAAATTTTTTTGAGCAACATAATTTCGTTATTGGTGAAATCGTTTCGGCTGTAGACACAGATAATCAGTTTGAAATAGAGGATTCAATCAGAAAGCGCTTCGACAATACCTTTTTTCTTGTTAAAGCCCTTTATTTCAAGTTCGCCTCCCCTGTGGAAGGTGAATCCACACCTCCACATAGTGCAAAATCCAAAGTGACACTATCGCCGTTGATTCTCCCTTCATTTGACGGTGATATCAGTACGTTCGAAACCTTTAGTGGTCGATTTGAAAAATTGCACATTACCATTAAAAATTTTGATCTAACCGCCTCAAATTACCATCTTGCATATAATAAAATTTGCGAAAATTATCGTAATATTCGACGCATCACTTCTGCTCTTTGGGAAAATATTGAAAAATCCCCAAAATCAGGTTTGCAAAAATTTGTAGACACTTTTACTAATAACTTGCAAGCCCTTAAGAAGTTTGATTTGTCTGTAGAAGAATAATCCTAAATCCTGGATGTGCACACTGTCCAAAATTTTGAGTTACACCAGGATCCCTCTTCTATCCCATCCTATGCAGAGTTAATTGCTTATCTGGAAAAAACTTGTAAATCTTTTTCGAATGTCTGTAAATCATAGAACCGATTTAAACAAAGTTATTCATTCCAGTAACCTGTCTAAGTCTGGCTACGCCGTTTCCATGTTAGTGCAGACGAAGCCTAATGTTAATAAATGTACGCTTTGCAAACAAGATCACAATCTTTATCGCTGTAATGATTTCATCAAGCATTTTTCACAAGATCGCTACAACTTTGCAAAAAAACCAACATCTTTGCATTAATTGCCTTAGCAGTTTTCACGTTTTAAATAAATGCAAGTCTATTTTTTCATGCCGACAATGCAATCAACGCCGTGTTACGTGCCAATCAAATTGGCCCTTAAACATGTATTAGTTTAATTTTGATGTGCGAAAGTTTCGCGCCACAATTTCAAAAGACTAGGCGCGCATTTCCGTTACGTCCCAGTGCGTCTGCGCCAGATCGCGCGACGCGAGAGGGTTGGACGAATAACTTCGCGCCGACGTGTAAAAGACAAAAAGTGGGGACAAGTTTCCTGTGCTCTCTATAACGTGGCTTTTTTGCCTGAACTTTCGAGTGGAGTGGACGTTTGAGGTATCGTATCGTGCTTATCTTTATCTATGTAGATATCCTGCCTAATTATCTTTGTTGTCGCTCTTTACCTGGTTTTTCCTTATCCGATCCCTACATAGGTAGATGAAATTTGCAGCCACCTAGGCGAACCGTACTGCACGACCCGAGAATGAGCCGGAAGCCCATGTTCCGCCAACAGCACCGGAGCAAGCACCATCTTTAATCACCCCGGAGCGGAGCCCTGAGTGCTGGTCCGAACGCGTTGGAAGAGCGTCGGGAGTCACCATCTTTAACTACCGCAAAAGGGCCTTTAGTAGCCTGATGAACTTTGAAGAAACCAACTATAACCCAATTCCGTCGAACGCCGGATTTTTGAGTGAGTATTCTCTTTGTTAATTTGTTCGCTGTATTATTTATTATCTTAAATTTATGTAAATTTCCGATTATTGCGCAATATAAATTGTGCATTGGTGACGTCATTAGCAGTTGGCCACGCGGAATCTGTAATAAGGCTAGCTGTACCATCCGCCAGCGGCGTGCGTCGCTCGCTTTTTTATTTCGCGCTTGCGCGATGTATTTATCGACTTTTTAACTGTATTTATCGAGTTTTTAAATCGTAAGAGCCGTCATTCCTCATTGCATTTCGATCGCGTTTCGTCTAAACTCGTTATCGCTCCTAGTAACCAGGCTCGTGTGAGCCCGGAATCCTCGCCTCTAAGGTTTCACCTTCTATTAGTCTCGCTATTCAAGACCGCTACAAGCCATCCGCTCCTCTTGCCTTTAAGGAATCATCGACTTCGTTTAGCAGTAGTGGTCCATCAACTTCGAATGTCGTTAATTTCTTAGCTAAAACTTCCGTCGTTTTACTTTCCACCGTTCAAGTGGAAATTGCTGATTACTCTGGTTCTTTCTAAAAATTTCGTGGTTTACTCAATTCCGGCAGCATGACTTCTTTTATTTCGCAAAATAGTGTGAAACGTTTAGGTTTTCGTACTACTCCACATTCCCTTACCCTTAGTGGTTTAGGCTCCAGGCGCTCTGCATGGCAATGTCGCCCTTCTCAAACCAATAAGTGTTTCTTCATTGATTATTAATTTTCAAACTGTAGTACTTCCCAAAATTTATAAAAATTTACTTACTTCTAATACTTCTTTACACTTCACTCATCTGGCTAACCTCAAGCAAGCTGATCCGCTCCTTGCTCAATCAGGGCCCATTGATTTCTTATTTGGCGCAGATATTTTCCCCCAAGTGTTATTAGACGGTTGCATCCAGGGTGCTAGCGTACATCCAAATAGCTTGGACTCGATCTCAAGACTTCACTCCGGCGTGGAATGCGGTTCTACCTACGGCTACAAATTCATCACCTATGTAGGGAAGTGACAAGGAAAACCAGGTATAAGGGGCGACCAACAAAGCCAATTAGGCAAGGGAATCTACATAGATAAAGCTAACGATACGTTACCAAAAAACGTCCACTCTACTCGAAGGTTCAGGCAAAAAAGCCACGTTCAAGCGTCTAACGGAAACTTCATCCTACTTTTGTCCCTACTCCACTCGCGTCGCGCGATCTGGCGCAAACGCACTGTGACGTAACGGAAATACGCGCACCGAGTCTTTTGAAATTATGGCGCGAAACTTCCGCACATCAAAATTAACCTGAAAAATGTTTAAGTGCCGATTTGGCACGTAACAACGCAACAATTCGCACAACTCCACTCCTTTGAGGACCCTGACACTCAACCCCTAAAAGTTCTAGGTCTTCAATGGAACTCCACCTCAGATAATTTTTGTTTTCTAGTTCAGCCACTAAGTACCGCCTGTACCAAGCACAACCTGCTTTCTAACTTAGCCCATATTTTCGACCCCATGGGACTTTTATTCCCCATTACTTTCCTGGTAAAACACAATTAAACGTTTATGGTCGTTAAAATTGGAATGGGATGCCCACACTCTTCCCGACTTACTCCATTTGTGGGAAAGGTAGTGGCATGAGTTACCGTTTCTTTCGGATTTTGCTTTACCCCGTTTGCTAATCCCGCCACAGTTTACTATGTGCGAAGTTTACTGCTTTGCTGAAGCTTCCGAACGTGGCTACTGTGCTGTTGTTTATTTTCGCTTTGTTACCCCTTCCGCCTTTGAGGTTCGCTTAGTATGTGCCAAGTCTAAGGTCGCTCCTCTTCGAACAATCTCTTTGCCCCGGCTCGAATTGTTGGCCGCCGCATTGGCATCCAAAATATTAATCTTTGTCCTCAAAACCTTTCATAAAAATTACTGTTGGCCTGACCCCACGTTAGTACTTTTGTGGATTCGTTCCCCGCTGCAGCGTTGGAAGACTTTCGTCGGCAATCGTCTTGCTTACTTTCAGGAAAACAAGTCTCGCGTCTCTTGGCAAGCGACACATTCCTACCATCGCCTGTCGATGTCGGGTCATATGGTTTACTCCCTACCGACTTGTGCCAATGTTATTTATGGTGGGCGGCTTCACCAACCTCGTTCCAGTCCTTCGAAACTTACAGTCCACATATTCCGCCTTCAGATACTTCTGAAGTTCTCACTGAACAACGCTCTATTGTTTTATCCGCTGTCGTAACATCCTCTTGGATTCAATCAATTCTAGAAAACCACTCTTCCTTTTATTACGCGCATCGTTGCTTGGATTCTCCGTTTTCGTCATAATCTATGTCACCCACCCGAAAAGTATTCCTGACCATTGTACAATGCTTTGATTCCTTTGCTTGTGTATACTCAACAATTTTATTTTGCTATCGAGTTTGAGGCCATCTTGAACTCACGTCCTCTCACCCCGTTGAGCAATGACCTCATTGATTTGAGTGGTCTTACGCCTGATCACTTTTTGACTTTGGCACCTTTTAACCGCCACTCCGGAGCCCTCCCTTTTCGACCTTCCGCTCAACCGTCTTCCTCGTTAGCAATTGCTCTAACGAATTCATCAAGATTTTTAATCCCGTTGGTCCAAGCAGCCAACTGCCAATGACGTCACCAATGCACGAATTATATTGCGTAATAATCGGAAATATAAAAATTTAAACAAAAGTTCATATCAGTGAACAAATTAAACACTGTACTACTTACCCCGGAAATCCGAACGCTCTGCGGGGTTGAGCTAAAGTTGGCCTCTATTAAGGTCCATCAGGGCTCCATCCCGGAGTAATTAAAGATGGTGACTCGTTCATCTCGGGTCGTGGAGTACGGTTCGCCTAGGTGGCTTCAGATTGGCACCTACCTATGCAGGGAATGATGGAAAAAACCAGGTAAAGGACGACAAACAAAAGATAAGCAAGCAAGGAAACTACATAGGTAAAGCTAACGATACGTTACCAAAAAAACGTCCACTTCACTCGAAGGTACTGGCAAAACGGCCACGTTATAGAGAGAACAGGAAACTTGTCCCCAGTTCTTGTCTTTTACACGTCGGCGCGAGGTTATTCGTCCAACCCTCTCGCGTCGCGCAATCTGCGCAAACGCACTATGACGTAGCGGAAATACGCGCCTAGTCTTTTAAAATTCCGCGCACCGCGTCTTTTGAAAATATGGCGCGAAACCTCCGCACATCAAACTTAACCTAAACATGTTTAAGGGCCACTTTGGCACGTAACATGTTACGTACATTGACGTAGCCTATAAAAAACCAAAAAAAAGAAAGAAAGAAGTATGACCGGACTCGATCGGCGAGTGGGCGGGGTTTTATACATACAACACAAAAATTAAGGGAGACCTGAAATAAAGAAGGAAGAATTATATGCACTCACGCATTCACACTCATTCGCGCTCAAAACAAAACGTACCAAAAAAAACCCTATAATTAAGCAGAATATGTACACAGTATAGTGGTACCAAAAAGAAACAAACAACAAAAAAATTTATTTTTTAAACACTAAACCTAGCAAGAAAATAAAAAAACCAAATCATTTTTTTTTAAATGGCGAGCTGCCGGTTTTAGGCTACTACCCTATCTTAATTTCCAACCAAAAAGAAACAAAACTACCCCCTAAAACCAACAGCTCTAAATCCTCGTAAATATAAAACTTAACCTATATATAAGAATGGTCACAACATTTTTTGTTTTAGTTATTTAAAACCAAATAGCAATGCATCCACACACTGCCAATAAATACCAAAAGGGTTCAACAATCGTCGTATTGACGAATTAACTCTAGAAATGCAGGATAATTTTTGAATAGAAGCACTAAATGTGGAAATGCATGCGCCTAAACAATAAAATCCCCATCGATATGGTTGCAACGCGAGCAGTGACGAAAAGCATTCACTCTCGAAGTTGCCAATGTCGAGGTTGAGTCAGTAGCTGGTCCACATCAACTGGTAGGGAGAATGCGTTTGGCCGCCTCCCATTACTACAAGGGACGACCATTCATTGCAGCTTTAAGGCCGCCGGAAGAAAGCTAAAGCAATTACAAATAAAATTAATTCGTGGTAGCCGGAAGGTATAATTATATAAAAACCCTAAATACTCACCACGCTATAATGCGTGCTCGAAATTCGCATCAACCAAAACGGAAACAACCAAACATTCTACACGTATGTACTTGTGCAGATTGCAAAGCAAAATGAATATTAATTTTGTTTAACTAAGAACCAAAGCTTAACGTAATCTTGTAGTCAGGCTTAAAACGAGAAAAACACAGTTTATAATGGGGCAATACGCAACTTTAATTCGTTGCATTCTTTCAACGGGAAAACACATAAGCATTCATTATCGTATACTCGGAACGTTATTGGCTATTTAGCGTAAACTTTACGTTGGGGAATTTTTAGAACTAGAATTTAGTATTAATTAGTGGAAGTAACAATCGAAATTGATTTTATACATTTTATCTTTTCTTTGTATGTGATACAAATTTGAGACGCAAGAATAACGTAATTTCTTGTGCAATATTACGTACGTGTTTATTGTGTTGCCAACTGTCGTAGTGGCTCTTATCAATTACGCCGGGACTTTAACAGTATACCTTAGACTAGAACAGGGTGGAGTATAACAAGTGTAGTATGTCGATAGCATAATGTAGCAAATACAATAAGACTAGTACTATTGTACGTATAATAGGACATTTTAGCTCGTATAATAGGTCGTTTTACGGTAATACATGTGGTCAATGAAAAAAGTACATCGAATTTAAAACGCACCCGTTATTTTAGACGTTGAACCGTGAAAAAGAGTGCGTCTTAAATTCGAAGTAATTCGGTATTTAGTTTGAAATTAAGAAAATGACCTGTAATAAGGCGGTTTATTATTTTATTGCCGCAGCAGCAAAGAAGACGCAGCACCACTGCGCAGTAATGCCTATAAGATTAGTACAGTATAAATAAAGAAGAATGGACTCTAGCAAAGCTCTAAGGGTTACGTTTAGATAATTATAAGAACAAAATGGCCTCAAATGTTAAATTTACGCCACAAAAGAGCGCATCTGCGGACAGACAAAGGTGCCGAATATATAAATTGGGCGGGATGTAAAATGATAACGTTATTATTCTAAATTAAGAAGTCGCATTATCCCTCGATGCTGAACGTTCAGTTTTGGTCGTTCTTTTAATTCCATGGAGAAATATTATGCTCTAATCCTGACCTATGTGAACTTAGCACCCGACTATGCTAAAAAAATTTTTCTACATATCCATTCGATTAAACTCAGTTTGTACCCGTTTGTACCGCTTTTTATTTCGTTTGTACCTCAAAGGGGTGAAAGTTACAGAAGGGTAAAAAATTATCAGCACCCGACTTGGAGATACAGAAATTTTTTAAATACCATTCGATTAAGCATCGTTTGTACTCGTTTGTACCACCGCCTGTTTCGTTTGTACCCTTAAGGGGGTGTTTGTACCGAATTTTCAAAATAGGGGTAACACCTAACTCCGCCATTTTTTGAGATATCTTAAAGCCGCAAGCGGGTGCTGTTTCAGAAAAGTTTGTACCAGTTTGTACCGCCGCCAGTTTGTTTGTACCCTTAAAAGGGTGTTTGTGCCGAATTTTCAAAATAAGGGTAACAGCTAACTCCGCCATTTTTAGAGATATCTTAGATGCTCAAGCGAGTGCTGTTTCTTGAACGTTTGTACCCATTTGCACTGCTGCCAGTTTCGTTTGTACCCTTACGGGAGTGTTTGTACCAAATTTTCAAAATAGGGGTAACACCTAACTCCGCCATTTTTTGAGATATCTTAAAGCCGCAAGCGGGTGCTGTTTCAGAAACGTTTGTACCAGTTTGTACCACCGCCAGTTTTGTTTGTACCCTTAAAAGGGTGTTTGTGCCGAATTTTCAAAATAAGGGTAACAGCTAACTCCGCCATTTTTAGAGATATCTTAGATGCTCAAGCGAGTGCTGTTTCTTGAACGTTTGTACCCATTTGCACTGCTGCCAGTTTCGTTTGTACCCTTACGGGAGTGTTTGTACCGAATTTTCAAAATAGGGGTAACACCTAACTCCGCCATTTTTACAGATATCTTCAACCCGCAAGCGGGTGCTGCTTCAGCATCCTTTGTACCTCCGCCAATTTCGTTTGTACCTTTAAGCGGGTGTTGGTACCGAATTTTCAAAATAGGGGTAACACCTAACTCCGCCATTTTTAGAGATATTTTAGATCCGCAAGCGGGTGGTGTTTCAGAATGGTTTGTACCCGTTTGTACACCCGCCGGTTTCGTTTGTGCTCTTAAGGGGTGTTTGTACCGAATTTTCAAAATAGGGGTAACACCTAACTCCGCCATTTTTTGAGATATCTTAAATCCGCAAGCGGGTGCTGTTTCAGAATCGTTTGTACCACCGCCAGTTTTGTAGCGTGGGAAGAAATTGCATCGAATACTGCAGTTCTTACATATTAGAATTTTTGTTTTATTTTTATGCTAATTTTTTTTTGTTATATTTATTTATATGATAGTATACTTGTATGTTTTTATGCAGTATATACATGATCCGCCAAAACTGTCGGGACCGTTAATTTTTTGAAAAATATGCATTTTCATAAAAAATATTTCAAACAAAAGTTGTAGAGCTTTAAGTTACACATTACATAGTAATATCAGTATGACCTTGAATAGTACCGTGAAGGTCGAATAAAAATATTTTGAAAATTCGGCACAAACACCCCATTAAGGGTACAAACGAAACTGGCGGTGGTACAAACGGGTAAAAACGATTCGGAAACAGCACCCGCTTGCGGATTTAAGATATCTTTTTAAATGGCGGAGTTATGTGTTACCCCTGTTTTGAAAATTCGGTACAAGCACTCCCGTAAGGGTACAAACGAAACTGGCAGCAGTACAAATGGGTACAAGCGATCACGAAACAGCACTCGCTTGATCATCTAAGATATCTCCAAGAATGGCGGAATTAGCTGTTACCCCTATTATGAAAATTCAGCACAAACACCCACTTAAGGGTACAAATGAAACAGGCGGTGGTACAAACGGGTACAAACGATTCTGAAACAGCACCCGCTTGCGGCTTTAAGATATCTCAAGAAATGGCGGAGTTAGGTGTTACCCCTATTTTGAAAATTCGGTACAAACACCCCCTTAAGGGTACAAACGAAACAGGCGGTGGTACAAACTGGTACAAACGATGCTTAATCGAATGGCATTAAAAAAATTCTGTATCTCCAAATCGGGTGCTGATGATTTTTTACCCTTCTGTAACTTTCACCCTTTTGAGGTACAAACGAAATAAAAAGCGGTACAAACGGGTACAAACTGAGTTTAATCGAATGCATATATGGAAAAAAATTTAGCATAGTCGGGTGCTAAGTTCACATAGGTCTAATCCTGAGTGAATACATTACTTACTAAATAAAGCTGCTCATCATCGTTAAAAAAGGGTACGCGTAGTTTAATATTATTACCTGCATAAAAAAAATTAAAATTAATAAACTCAGGTTACGGGCAGTAGCAAAGAAACTGCACGAGTGCCTGTAAACTAAATTATTTGTATGTCTTTATAATGGTAGTTGATTCCAGTTAGAGGCGACAATCGAAAATAATAGTTTCGGATATAAGTAAATAGTATAATATTATTGTAAAATGCGGTTACAAAACTACGATAGCTAACTAGGAGAAAAATGTGGACTATATATGAAATTAAGTAACAAGTTAACAAACAACATATAATTAATGTTTTTAATCAGTTCAAGCGTTTACTAAAAGCACTCACCTGTTGATTACGAAGCCGTGCCAATGAAAAAACGATGTAACATCTACTCTGCTTTGGCGGGTGTAGCGAAGCACATTTATGACAATAGCGGTTCTGAAGAAAAGCGATTCATAATTAGGAGTTTTACGTAGAACGTGTAAAACAGCAATGCGGTCTGTTCGAACAACAAATCGATTCTCTCTAAGCTTCGTGGATTTTCCAGTCAATACTGTGTTCTTGCACATGCGGAATAACAATTATCACTCGCGGCACTTGTTGGCGTGTACTTGTAGTAAACATGCGAATTTACTCTAACAAATGTAAATATACCGAGGCGAACGTAAAATAATCAACAAACTCAACGTAAAACAAAGTTTGGCTTTAATTATTTACATTATAAAAGGAACATACCGCCCACCAAAATAATTATAAGACGGGGGGGATATGTGAAAAAGCTAAAAACGCGCAAAAAAGAAAACAGATTCACAAAAACAAAAGAACAAAAGGAAGAATTCTTTTTTCTACATTGAGGGCAAAGGGCAGAGCTTTGACACAGGACGCTCCAGCTCGCCATGAGCGGTTTTAAGTGTGACCACCCTAACAACACCATCTGTCCCAGGATACACAGCCACAACACGGCCGAGGGACCAACGAAGGGGAGGAACATTAGCGACCTTGATTAGTACTAAGGTGCCCAAATCAACTTGAGGAGACGGGGTGTGCCACTTTGAGCGCTGTTGTAGCGAATGTAAGTACTCTCTGGACCAACGAGACCAAAAATCTTGTTGAATTCGCTAGAGCAATTGCCAGCGAGAGAGGCGGTAAGTGGTAGGTGAGAAAGTGCGGGCTCCAGGATGGCGGGCCAAAGTTAAAAATGACCGGGTGTAAGACAGTTCAAATTATTGGGTCCGTGCTCAAAGGTGTGAAGGGACATGAGTTCAAGATGGCCTTAATTTGGATAAAGACAGTGGCCAACTCTTCAAAAGTTAACACTTGCTCGACAATAGTACGTAGTAGTAGGCTCTTAACAGGTTTCACTCCCGCTTCCCATAAGCCACCAAAATGAGGTGAAGCCGGCGGTATAAAATGCCACGAGATAAGGTCCTTCGAAGCAGTAAGCTTGGCGAGATGAATTAACTGTTTATGAGCACCCACAAAATTTGTGCTACAATCACTATAGAAGTGATCACAACGGCCACGCCTGGCAATAAATCGGTGCAGAGCCGCTAGAAAAGCGTCCGTTGACAAATCAGATACGACTTCAAGGTGCAGCGCCTTGGTAGCCATGCAGATAAAAAGACAAATATAATTTGAAAACTTTAGCGCCCCGTAGTCAAGACATAGTACTAGAAAGGGGATCAGCGAAGTCGACGCCCGAACTCAAAAAAGGTTACACTTGAGTAACTCGACATGAAGTCAGGTTGCCCATGGGACCGGATTGGTCTTCCAACACGTTAGACAGTGACTCAAAATACGACGAATAAATTGCCTTCCAGAAATAATCCAGAAGTGCTGACTGACGAGAAAATGGACCATTTGAACACCCGCATGGAAGTATTTTAAATGAACGTAAGTAACACACAGATCAGTTAATCGACTTTTGCTAGGTAACAATGCGGGAAATTTACGGTCAGAGGACAAAAGCGCGTGAGACAGGCAACCTCCGACGCGCAAGATTCCATCACGAATAAAAGGGGACAACTTGCAAAAATTCTTTTAAAGGGGATCCGGAATGAATGGCTTCTAGCTCGATAGCAAAATAAGATTGTTGAGTATACACAAGCAAGGGGATCAAAGCATTGTGTAACTCAGAAGACGACAAAGGTCCGGAGTACCTTTCGAGTGGGTGATGTAGGTTATGATGAAAACGGAGAATCCAAACAACAATGCGAGTAATAAATGGAAAGGCCCAATTTTATGATTTACCGACAAATTCGATAAGGACTTACACGTATTTTCCAGATAAGCAAGATGGAATAGCGGTCGGATCTTGATGCAATTCAAAACTACAAGCAGTGTGTACATCCAAGCGATTTAAGATCATTTGTACAAGAATAAAATCCCATTGCTCTATGGGTAAATCAAATTTTTAAGCGCTTGTGAATTATCGACAAAAGTATCAACTAATTTTTGCAAACCGACAGGGTTATCGGAGTTTAATTTGGGAAATTTATCAATACTGTTCCATAGAGTGTTACGTGCCAAATTGGCCCTTAAACATTGTTTTTAGGTTAATTTTGATGTGCGGAAGTTTCGCGCCACAAATTCAAAAGACTTGGCGCGTATTTCCGTTACGTCACAGTGCGTTTGCGCCAGATCGCGCGACGCGAGTGGAGTAGGGACAAAGTGGGGTCAAGTGTTTCCGTGACTCTCTGTAACGTGGCTTTTTTGCCTGAACCTTCGAGTGGAGTGGACGCTTGAGGTATTGTATCGTGCTTGTTATTATCTATGTAGATTCCCTTGCCTAATTATCTTTGTTTGTCGCCCCTTATACCTGGTTTTCTTTGTCCATTCCCTACATAGGTGATGAATTTGTAGCCGTAGGCAGAACCGCATTCCACGCCGAAGTGGAGCCTTGAGATCGAGTCCAAGCTATTTGGATGTGCGTAAGACGTACCCTCGTTAATTGCCGTTTCTTGTAAGAGGGCCAGCAGCAGCCCTTAGGTACGTGCAGCCACCATCTTTATCTTTCCTGAAGGACGATAGGCGTACTTCGTGGAAATCTGGACCTATCATGTGAGTAATTACTGTATAACCTATTGTCTTAAATTTATATAAATTTTCCGATTATTGCGTAATATAATTTGTGCATTGCTGACGTCATTGACAGATGGGCGCGCAAAATCTGTACAAAGGTTAGCGTTACTAACCGCCAGTGGCGTCGCTCTTTTTTTATTTCGCGCTTGCGCGATGTATTTATCGACGTTTATAAATGTATGATTCACGTTTTAAATTGTAAGAAGAGCTGAGGTAATGTGACGAATATTACGATATTTTTCACGAAGTTTTGTGTATGCAAGAGCATAATTGGGTTCTGTAATGTAAAAGTTTTAATGGTTAGGAGTGCAGAATCTTCCAGTGCTGATTGAAGATACGAAAATTTATCTATGTCCGACAAATCGTTATTAAGATGAACTAAACTATCAAACCGTCAATAAAACTTTCAAATAAACAACTTTCCCCATCAAACGCAGGCAGCGACAGCGGGGGACGTGATACTTTTGACTTTAAAGTATATAGCGGCGGGGACAGATCAGATTGACTGGTAAACAGCTTGAAATAGAGCGCTTTTATTTTAAAGTAGTTATTATCAAAACGTTTACGTATGGCATCTTCCATTTCAAATTGTTCATCAGCGTTACCGGCAGAAGAAATTGCAATACGCAACTTAAATACGATGAATTCTTTGAACGGGAAACACATAAGCATTCATTATCGTATACTCGGAACGTTATTGGCTATTTAGCGTAAACTTTACGTTGGGGAATTTTTAGAACTAGAATTTAGTATTAATTAGTGGAAGTAACAATCGAAATTGAATTTATGCAAACATAAATGAATTAACACGTGAAAGGGTTATTTTAATTTACTGAATAAATTTTCGTTTTTGAAGCCAAGTGGGTTTTGAATTGAGAATTATGGTAATTAAATTATGCGGAAAATAAACGTAACAACTTTGAACATGCAGGTCTAATAATCGGATTAATTCTCACCAAACGACATGTAGGTTCAAATAGCGATTGAGAACGATGCGAAAAATTAAAATACTATAGGCATTCATCGTCCCATTTTATGAAATTTCGTTAATACTGTTTTATTGTTCCAGAAACACCGCAAGGATGTAAGCAACTTTGACAAGCAGTTTACTTCGGATAAGATTGATCTAACGCCGACGGATAAATTATTTATGATGAATTTAGATCAAACAGAATTTATGGGATTCTCTTATTTGAATCCCGAATTTATTCTACACGTTTAGATTATTCTAGATTAGAAACATACTTGCATTCGTTACAACTTAACTCAAAAAAAAATTTAGGATATTCTATTTCAATTCTCATCTATATCCTGATAAGGAGCCTACCAAAATACTCTGCATTTTCCTACTATTGTAGTTTTTACTATTAAAATAACTTTTCAAATCAATTTATAATAATATATTGTATTTACGAATAGTTCCAAGTTATTAACAAGCTCTGTAATATTAATGAAACCAGTAAGATATTAAATTAGTCAACATTCAAACATTGTTTGTTTAATTTTTGTGTGTGAATACGTATGGTAGTTGTAATTTTCCAAGGCGATTTAATACATATACTGAAGTGTTTCAAAGTTCTGTGTCAACTGCAAGTTGTGATGAACAGTGTTGTGCACTTGTATGAATCCTACGACCTTTTTGTCTTATAGTAAATACTTACACGGGGTTTTTGTTTAGAACTGCTTTATTAGGCTATGCCGCGCAATGAAGAATACATGCAATGTAAATGATCGTCGCAAATCCCACGCTAATAACAAGCGCAACGTTTGTGGTTTTTAAAGTGGACGTGATTTTGTTACATGTCGAAAATCGGCTATGTAAACATTTCTGATTTTAGTTTTAAATATGTGACTGAAATCGCACCAGACTTGTGCGTGCATTTCCGTCACTTTAGACAGTTGCGTCGGCGCCATTGAATGCGCAGGCGCGGAGTGCGGAAGGAAGTGCGTGTTTTTCCGACACGACGGGACTAGTCAACGAGACGTCGGACAGTGAGGGTGATCTGCGTCGTCTTTTTATCTTGTCTTCTCTTTCAGATAATGTAGGTTTCCTGTATCGCATCTTTTATCGCTCCCTACCTTATTCCTATCGTATCGCTACAACAAAACAAGAGGGAAGACAAATTAATTTGGTTTCGACGTGGGCCAAGGCCGACCCACACCCAATCAACGCTGAGATCCTGCCGCCAGAATAGCTGCAATGTTGTGAAGAGCTCCACATTTTACGGGAGTACATTTTATCTTTTTCTTTGGATGTGATACAAATTTGTGACGCAAGAATGACGTAATACCTTGTTGTGTTTATTATGTTTCTAACTGTCGTAGTGGCTCGTCAGTTACGTGCAGGACTTTAACAGTACACCTTAGACTAAAATAGTAGCGAGAATATAACAATTTCAAACGAGCTCAACAAATGCTTGGATAGTCGTTTTACATAGCAGAAAAAGGGGGTCATCCAGCGACCGTGACAGAACAGCAAAGTTTTCTTAGTCGGCCCGCACTAACAAAGGTATATATGATTGCAGAACAAAACTCAAGTAGTAGAAAGGACACACTCGCGAGAGTCATCGATTATTGTTGGCGTAAAAAAAACACTTTGTGTTTGTAGAAAAGTTGGAGTCAAGGTAAACTAGCAATACAGTGATTATTTTGTTGCGGGAATAAATGCAGAAAGGTAGTATATTAAAATTTCGGCGCCGAACCGTTGTAAAAGTTAAAAGTGTCAATGAGTTTTGTACGGTGCTTTTTCGTCCACGCCAAGGTTAAGGGTGCAAGGTCGTAGCCGAACCCTACCACCCCAAAGAATTGGTCAACAACGAGAGCAACGTTCCACGAAGTAACCAAACCAATGTTTCGCACTGGGACCCGTTGGATTAAATCGCAGTAAGCGTTAGTTTTAGAATGCTATTACCATTTAAGTGGATGATTTACGTAATAATATGCTGATTATTCATGGCTCATGTATTTCTCGTTGAGTAATATAGCAAGACAGGTATCGAAACGGTTTATTAATTTCTAACTAAGTAAATAGGTATTGGAGTTTGATCAACCTACGCTGGACTTTGCGTGCTTCTGCAGCCTTAAGTAAAAAACTCCAAGTCAAGTGATGATTCCTAATGCTGCTACAATCACACACATCTGTACTCATCACCCTAAGATCCCCGTGATCAGACAAAGCTGTTTTGTTTTTGCCTTTGAAAGAAGATCAATAAGAGCTTTGTAATTTCCCCGGTATCAACTGTGTTGGCGTCTTTCCCCTGAACTTTACAGTTGGCGCCCAACGTGGTGCTCGATAGGCATTGCTAATTGCCTATTGACCCGTGGCCAGGAGTGCTTGCAGTAGCAATAGGAATACTCATAGGTGGAAACGGGAAGAAAAAGATTGTTTTAGAAAATAAATCCAGTATATAATTGCGAGATCATGCCGCAATCAAAAAGAAAGCTAAAGAAACATAGTGAAGAGGTGTCAGTAGAATGGGAGAGTAAAATTTCACTTGAAAATATTGACACTAAATTAACAGATGGCATGGCAAAGATACAGTGGAGCATACATAAACGTGCTAATACGATGAACGAAAATATAACAAAGACAGGGATTTGAAAAAGGCGGGAGGGAGGTATAAACAAATCTCGTGAAGAGAGAACATGTGGAAGTATGCAATCGCAATTATATTGAATTATGGCGTGACTTGGAGGGTCACAATGTTACCTTGTTACGTTGGCTCGTAGCCGTGCGTAACACAAAGAAAGTCAAGGAATGCCCGGGCTCAATCGGAGATTAGGGGGGGGGGGGGGTTGTAGAAAGTAGACTAACATATAATGTATACGGCGGTAAGGAGTTAGTGACAGTACCTGTAAGAAAAATAATTAAGCAAACCTGAAAGAAAAAAAAAATAGTTGAGTAAACCAGAAAAAAAAAAGCATGTAAAAGAATGTAAAAGAAGGTAAAACGTTTGAATAATCTATATAATATGACAACGGTAATAGCAGTACAAAAACTTTTAATACAAAGTGATGTAATATTGGGGAGTAGCAGAAACGTTTCCTCACACACCAGTTAAACATAAATCAGATAAAATGTTTACAAAAGATAAATAGATAAGACACAATTGGTATGAGTAATTCAGTAATATTGGTTTTTCGTTCTCTCTTTTTCTTTTATGTTTTAAAATAGCATGCAAGTCTATTGTAAAAGGTATCAGAACAACAAAGATATAGTAAAGCAACGGGTAGATATTTATAGTAATAAGACAAGTAGTAAAGTTCACTTACAGAAAGTCTTGCAGTAACGAAGTACTTCACCCTTGATTGTGATGGGATTGGTAGAATTTAGTACACTTTACAATAACGAAACACTTCACCACACTTCACTGGTCTTAGCCCCAGACATTATCATACTGAATGGAACCATGTGGCATTGATAACTTTCTTGTTATTTCTATTTTCTGAGAAAACAATTTCGAAAATATTTTGCAACACAAATCGCAAAAATTGTAATAAAAATTTAGAATTCAGAGTCACGGACCCTCAAGGCACGCTGCAATGCAGGTCATCTGACAAGTTCTTGCATTAAGTTACTGTTAACACGGGGTGTTTTATCTGCTACAACTGTATCATCATTTTCAGAAACAAGACCCAAGCTTAAAACTGTATTTAAACAATCTAAAGTATGCACTAAAAAACCCACAATTAAAAAGTACATGTAAACACTCCGTAAGTCCGTCAATTGTTCCGTAAGAACACGTGCCGTCGAGTTCAACAAGTTATACCACTTTATTTCCACAAGAGAAACAACCAAAAAAAACATCATTAGTAAAACACGCGTATCAATAAAGTCAATGTATATCCACATAAGGAACAACATTTATATGCAAGCAGCACTCATATCTACTCATTAATTACAGCGGTTATGCAAGAACAATCCAATTTACAATTCATTAATTTAAGAAACAACGAACAACTACAAACTCAACAATTTATAGGAAATAAAGAACAATTACTAAACTACGCTAATCTGTCTATATATAAAATAGTTGTTAACATAACACCTGAGCGTCTCTTATCTCGAACGATAATAGATAGCATAAAAACGAAATTTCTACGGCAAATAATTCCATTTATTTATTAATGTAAATCAACTTTATGCAACCAGCTATTCCAAACAATGTATTTTAAGTACGCTAGCTGACAGTGAGCGTAACAACCTTTAGCCCTGGGGGAAGTGGGCACCCTATGGCGTTTCTCAAAAATTAAGGAAATTGTTTGACGAGGTATGTGTTCCATATGAAAAACAATTAGATCTTGCTTTAAATAACTTACGATGTACTGCAGGAGAATGGGCGGAAGCCAAGGAAGATTCATTTAGAAATATAGAGGAATTTTACCAAATGTTTAAAATCGGTTCGACGTTTCGTTCACTAGTCCCTGACGTGTCGGAAACCGCCACTTCCTTCCACACACCGCGCTGCAATTCTCTGGCGCCGACGCAATTGTCTGAAGTAACGGAAATGCACGCACAAGTCTATTTTTTAAAATATTGGCGCGATTTCAGTCACATTTTTAAACTAAAATCAGCTATGTAAACATTTCTGTTTTTAATTTAAATATGTGACTGAAATCGCGCCAATATTTTAAAAATAGACTTGAGCGTGCATTTTCGTCATTTCAGACAGTTGCGTCGGCGCCAGAGAATGCGCAGACGCGGAGTGTGGAAGTGGCATTTTCCGTCACGACATGGACGAGTGAACGAGACGTCGAATAGTGTGGTTATCTTTGTCGTGCCTTTGTCTTTTCTCTTTCAGTTAATGTAGGTTTCCTTATATCTCCACCTGATATCGTTGCCTTGACATTATTCCTACCGTGCCACTACAAACGACGAAGAAGGAAGACAAACCAATTTGGTTTCGACGAGGGCGAAGGCCGACCCACGCCTAATCAACGCCAAAATCCTGCCGCCAGAATAGCTGTAATGTTGTGAAGAATTCCACATTTTACATAAGTACATTTTATGTTTTTCTTTGTATGTGATACAAATTTGGGACGCCAGAATGACGTAATATCTTGTTGCGCAATATTATGTACGTGTTTATTATGTTGACAACTGTCGTAGTGGCTCTTATCAATTATGCGCGGGACTTTAACAGTATACCTTAGACTAGACAGTCCCGGAGTGTATCAAATTTCTACCTATTACTATTAATTGCAAGATGTCTCTAAAATCCTAAGTTGATTCTAAATTATGCACCGTACAAGGCCATCGTAATAACATTGCAGGGGATTCAATCATCTGGTATTTGCCGTTTTACCTTATAACGACAACACAAAATGAAGTTGGTGTTTTATTACTTTAAAAGCTTATCTACTTTGGATGGCAGATGTTTTGTTCCTTAATATGAATCGACTCAACTACCAGCTTTGAATATGGTTCACAAACCAGCTGAGTTTCTAATTTTGTTTGCAATATTAAGCAGCAGGTATCCTTCCTAACAAACTATAATTAAGGAAATACATAAGTATGTGTTTTACATTTAAGTTTTTCTTACGTGATAATTTTACACAAGTAAAAGTTTTGTTACTGTATGTGGACTGCTTTAGTGTCTGTAAAATAAATTTGTTAAATTTACACAGTCCCGCTTCAATGTAACACATGTTCAAATAAGTAAAGAATTTAATACAACAAAAGTGTACGCCTTAGGTTTCATGAAACTGGAAGTTTGAGTATTATTATTGCTCTTTGTTTTTGCGCAAGCAATAAAAGTTTCCTTACGTACTTAACACAAGATAGGTACATGTGTTTTTGATATAATCATAACTAAAGTGTTTCCTTTTATTTGTTGCTTATAATAATATTAGCATATCTGTAACTGTGAAGTTCCTTACACGTAGGTGATACGAAAACTTAGTTATTTCTGAAGGTTTTCTAAACATAGTAAAATTAAAATTGTTCTCAATAATAGTAACAACTAAGTTAAAGATAAACTAATTCGACCTAATATTTAATCTAATTGTAAATTTTGTTTCGAATAGAAGTTATTTTGTAATATAACCGAGGTACTTAATTTATATTCTCTCTGTTTAAATGTTGACACCCCCATATTTTCCTCCCTGAGATTTACAAGTCCATGCAGCCTCCGAAGCCTATAAAGGACGATGCCAGCTGCACCAAAGTATGCTCCATATTTCGTCGTGTGATTACTTTTTTTATAACACTGGAAAAAGTAAGCCACAATATAATATTTAAGAAAATTCGTGTGTATTTTTCTTTGATCTTTTAAGACTGGGGAAATTCTCTCCTCATTCTTCTGGCACAATCTTAGATAGGCCAACTTTTTTTAAAAAAAATTCTGAAAGTGGTGTTGGTTTTAAAAAAAATCAAAGAAGATAATGACATAAAAATCAAAATTGTGAATTTAATTTTGAACATTTTAGAATTTGTTTATAGCTGAATTAAATAAAATATTGTTGTAATTTTTATACTATCATCTTCAGAATGCTTTCTTGTTATGAAATGCACCTAAAAATTAATTGTTTTGTTGAATTTTCCTATCTATGATTGTGCCAGAAGTATTTTCCATAAGCGCAGTGTGGATTTAAACTAGTCGGTATGCGGGAAAATTCCAAACAGTTCACCAAGTTTTACAAAGGTGTCGCTAGGCTATTTTTATGAAAGTAATTAGACGTGACTGCAACAAGCATTTTCTGCATCCGTTAATGTAAAAGGGAGAACGATAATCGTCGGTAAGTGCATCAAACCAGAGCAATAGTGTTTAAAGCTCATTGGATAGGGAATCTAACAAATTGCTGACGTACTATTCAACTCCACGTGGACCGAGTATAATAAAGACAACTGATATTGAGTGTACGGCTATTAATTGTTTGTTTTTGTTAGATATGCACAACAGCAATCTCAATATGAATTGGATTTTATAGTTTTAATAATTAGTAAATAACTTCAAAAAGCGTTATTTAGACTTTATTGTTATTTTAAAATAAAAACCTTGAAGGTACTTAGGTATAAATTAAAATTATAGGCTTGCTTGTCGATGCTTGTTTTATGGCTTATAAAAGCCTTTCGTAGCAACTCACTGCATTCAGGAATGTTCCAGAAGAGCTTTCAACTTTCGTTGAATAATATATATTCCTGGTAATGAATTTATTCGTTTCTGATATTTTGAACACATTTATACCGGGTGAAACAAAATAAGTGTAAAACATTTCAGGGGATGATTTCTCATCGTAAAAGAGATAGGGTATTTCATATAAAGAAACTTTATTGGAGCACCCCTTGTTAAGATACAGATACATAAAATTTGTTTTTCTTTTTTTTTACAAACACTAAAAAAGTTACAAAATTGAAATTAAGGTGACATTTTTTTACTATCAAAAATACACTTACTCAGTAATTTATTTGGTTTACACCATGGTTGTAAGAGGTGGAAAATGCAACCACTAAAATTTATTTCCAATGTAACTTTTTGTCTTATTATTTGTTTGCCATTTAAAAATTTATTTCCAGTAGCTTATTTCATTCTAAACAAAAAATGTCTCTTGAATTTTTTGCCCAAAATTAACCAGTTCGCAGGAAAAAATTATTTTACAAACAACTACAGAGATACATCGTCATAAGACAAAAATGCGAAACTAATTTATCTAATAGGCCGCTATTAGTGATAGTGACAACTAAATTATTATCACACTGAGTAACTAAATAAAGTGCCAGGGATAAATGATATACCCGCAGAATTAATAAAATATGCAAGTCAGAAAACTTTAGACAGATTATATGAACTGGTAAAAGTAATATGACACAGGTGAGGTCCCAATAGATTTTGAAAAAAATATTATTATCCTAATCCCAAAAAAGTCAGGAGTTGATAGGTGTGAGAATTTTAGGACGGTTAGTTTAACTTTCCACGCTTCCAAAATATTAACAATAATAATTAAAAATAGAGTAGAAGCTTTGACTGAGAATTATTTAGACGAAGACCAATATGGTTTTCGTAAAGACAGAGGCACTAGAGAACCGATACTAATGATTAGGGTAATTATCGAAAAAAGGTTACAAAAAACAAAAAGACTCATTTGTAGATTTAGAAAAAGCATTTGATAGGGTTAATTGGATTCTTATGTTGAGGGTTTTGCGAAAAATAAGAATCTCTCATAGGGACATAAATATTATTTACAGTATATATAAAAATCAAAGTGTAGTAATTAGGTTTGATGAAATAGAAAAGGAAGCTAAGATTAGAAATGGTGTAGACAGAGCTGTACACTATCTCCCTTGATTTTTAATGTTTATATTGAGGAAGCTTTAAACTTAGTTAGAGAGAGAAAAAAGATAGATATTAGTGCACCAGAACAGAAAATAGACATGTTTCGTTTTGCAGATGATATAGCCATTATAGCAGAGTCTAGAAAAGAGGTAGGAGAGTTTTTAAATATTTTAGATGAGATAGTACCGAGTAACTATAGTATGAGAATTAACTCAGGAAAGACAAAGATAATGACAAGTGAGTTACAGCATAGTTCCAAACCAAAATTAAAAATAGATAATACCGAGTTAGAGGAGGTAGACGAATTTTGCTATTTAGGTAGTATAATTACAAAGGATGGAAGTAACAGAAGGGATATAGTAGCCAGAATAGTTCAAGCTAGAAAAATGTTTTTAAAAAAGAAAGACTTATTAATAGCTAATAGTATTAGTTTAGATTATAGAAAACGTTTCTTAAAGTCGTACTTATAGAGCGTTCTATTATACGGTAGTGAGACTTGGACAATTAAAGAGGTAGATAAGAAAAAGATAGAAGCTTTTGAAACTTGGTGTTAAAAAAGAATGTTAAAGATTAGTTGGACAGATAGAGTAACGAATCAGGAAATTTATAGAAGGATAGGTGAGGAACCCTTTATGTGGAAACGATTAAAGGTCAGGCAAGATAGAATGATAGGGCACCAATTAAGACACGAGGGACTATGGCCTTAGATTATAGACTACCAAATAAACATAGAGTAGGAAGACCTAGACAAAACTATATTAGTCAAATTATTAGAGATTTAGGTTGTGAAGGGTATGTAAACTTTAATAAAGTAGCTCAGAATAAAAAAGAATTTAGAGCTGCACCAAATCGACCCTAAGTAAGTTCGAAAACAAAACAAAAAGAAAATAAATAAAGAAATCAAAATCAGTTAACTAAATGTCACCATGACAGAATTTACAATTAGTTAGCGGTCTGGCATGTTGGTAGCGATTCGTTACTTAAGCCTTACCATAACATATAATTTAACACTTTTCCAATTTTGAAAGGGATAACCAGGTAATATTTTATTTCCTTATAAATGGGAATCATCTAAACATGTTGGAGTTCTTTAACAACCATCAGGTTGCTAATATCTATGTAGAGCCAGGTAGATAGAAAAGACATAGAAGTGTATAGGAAGACTTAGACCAAGCTATATTAGTCAAATTATTAGTAATTTAGGTTGTGAAGAGTATGTAGAACTTTTTAGATTAGCACAGAATACAGCAAAATCCAGAGAAAGCGCAGCTGAAAAATAACTTGGTAAGCAAATAGTAAAGCCCATCTAGGAAATCCACCATAAAAATAATTTGGTAAGCAAAGGGGAAACCCGTTTAGATGGTCTTGCAAGAAGACAGTTTTACAAAGAATGTAGAGAGAAGTCTGTTCAAAAAGACTCGTAGAATGACAATTCGACAAGTAAAAGGCCACTAGAAAACCTTTGCAAGGAATGCAGTGAAAACCTTCTAGATGAGTTTCACAGAACATTATTTTGGTAAGCAAACAGCAAAACCAGTCCAAGAATTCTCGCAGCGAAATGACTTGTTAAGCAACCCGTTCAAAAAATATTGCAAAAAGATTATCTAGGAAAGAAGACTGGGAGAAACCTGTCCAAAAGGTTTCGTAGAATGTCAATTTGACAAGCAAACATCGAAACTCGTTCAGCAAGTCTCGCAGAAGAAAGCGGTAAGCAAAGGTAAAAGCTTGTTCAGAAAATTTTGCAATAAGATTATTCGACAACAAATACAGGAAAGTCTCACAAGATGTTGGTTTGACAAGCGAACAGTAAACTCAAAGAGAAAGCGCCGCAGAAAAATAATTTGGTAAGCCATCAGTAAAACCCGTTTAGGGTATCTCGCATAAAAATAATTTGGTAAACAAAAGCGAAACCAGTTTAGACGGTATTGCTAAAAGACAGTTCTACAAAGAATGTAGAGAGGTCTGGTCAAAAAGACTTGTGGAATGACGGTTCGACAAGTAGAAAGCCACCAGAAAGCTTTTCCAATGAATGCAGTAAGAAACCTTTTAGAAAAGTTTTACAAAACAGTATTTTGGTAAGTAAACAGGAAGTCTCGCAGAGAAATAATTTGCTAAATAATGGTAGCAACCTGTTTAAAAATCTGGCAAAAAGATCATCTAGCAAAGAAAACTGGGAAATCTGGTCAGAAAGTCTCGCAGAAAAAGAATGTGGCAAAAACTAGTGTAAAAATCTTGCAAAAAGATTATTTGACATGAAATACAAAGAAAAACATTCAAAAATTTTCGAAGATTAATCATTCGACAAGAAAACAGCGAAACCTGCTTCGAAAGTCTCGTAGCAAAACAACTTGAGAAGGAAACGTAAAAACCTGTTGAGAAAATCTCGCCGGAAAATTAATTGACAAGAAAATCCTGCAAGACATCGAGAATTTAACATGCAAATAGTGAATCCTGTTTAGAAATTCTGGTAGAATCGGTAGAAAGCAGTTAGATAATCGTGGTCAGTAATACAGTGAGAAACCTAGAAAAGTTTTGCAAAACATTATTTTGGTAAGCAAAACAGCAAAACCCTGTCCAGGAAATTCAGCAGAGAAATGAGCAACCTGTTTAAAAATTTTTCAAAGAAGATGATCTAGCAAGGAGGACTGGGAGAAACCTGTTCAAAAGGTTTCGCAAAATGATAATTTGACAAGGAAACATTGAAACCCGTTCAGCAAGTTTCGCAGAAGAAAGTGGTAAGCAAACGTAAGCTTGTTCAGAAAATTTTGCAAGAAGCTTATTTGACAACGAATACAGGAAGAAACATTTTACAAAGTCTCACAAAATGTTGATTTGACAAGCAAACAGCAAAATCCAGAGAAAGTGTCGCCGAAAAATAATTTGGTAAGCAAATAGCAAAAGCCCACCTAGGAAATTTTTCAGAAAAATAATTTGGTACGCAAAGGCGAAACCCGTTTAGAGAATCCAAGAAGTCTCGCAGAAAAATAATTTGCTAAGCAACCCGTTTAAAAAATTTTGCAAAAAGATTATGTAGGAAGGAAGATTGGGAGAAACTTGTCTAAAAGGTTTCGTAGTATGACAATTTGACAAGCAAACATTGAAACCCGTTCAGCAAGTCTCGCAGAAGCAAGTGGTAAGCAACAGTAACGGCTTGTTTAGAAAATTTTGCAAGAAGATTATTTGACAACGAATACAAGAAGAAACATTTTACAAAGGTTCACAAAATGTTGATTTGACTAGCAGACAGCAAAATTTAGAGAAAGCGTAGAAGAAAAATAACTTGGTAAACAAATAGCAAAAGCCCACCTAGAAAATTTTTCAGAAAAATAATTTGGTAAGCAAAGGCGAAACCCGTTTAGAGAGTCTTCTACAAAAATGCGGAGTCTATGCAAAAAGTCTCGTAGAATGACAATTCGATAACCAAACAGCGAAACCCATTCAGAAAGTCTCACAGAAAAATAAGGTGGTAAGCAATGGCAGAAACCAGTGTAGAAAACCTTGCAAAAAGATTATTTGACGAGGTATACAAAAAAAATATATTCAAAAATTTTTGCAGCAAAATAACTTGGCAAGTAAACGTAGAAACCCGTTCAGAAAATCTCGTCGTAAAATTAATTTACAAGAAAAGTCTGTTCAAAAAAATTTACAGGTTGAAAATTCGACATACGAATAGTAAAATCTGTTCAGAACTCTGGTAAAAGAATGAGTAGGAAGTTACTAAAAATCTTAGCCAGTAGTGTGGTAAGAAACCTTTTAGAAAAGTTTTGCAAAACATTATTTTGATAAGCAAACAGAAAAACCCCGTCCAGGATGTCTCGCAGAGAATTAAATTGCTAAATAATTTGGTAAGCAATCAGTAAAGCCCGTTTAGGGAATTTCCCATAAAAATAATTTGGTAAGCAAGAGAGAAACCCGTTTAGATAGTCTTGCAAAAAGACAGTTTTACAAAGAAGTAGACATAACTCTGTTCAAAAAGTTTCGTAGAGTGACAGATAGACAAGCAAAAAGCCACTAGATAACCTTAGCTAAGAATGCAATGAGAAACCTTTTAGAAAAGTTTCGCAAAACATTATTTTGGTAAGGAAAACAGCAAAACCCGTCCACGAACTCTCGTAGAGAAATGATTTGCTAAGCAACCCGTTTAAAAAATTTTGTAAAAAGATTATCTAGCAAGGAAGACTGGGAGAAACCTGTCCAAAGAGTTTCGTAGAATGACAATTTGATAAGCAAACAACCCGCTCAGTAAGTCTCGCAGAAGAAAGTAGTAAGCAAAGGTTAAATTATTAGTAATTTAGGTTGTGAAGAGTATGTAGAACTTTTTAGATTAGCACAGAATAGAAAAGGAGCTTGAGCTGCGTCAAACCGACCTAAGTAAGGTCGAAAACAAAATGATGATGCTGTAGCAATGGACCATTCTATTTATTATTGGAAATTGAAAACTGATAGGATTTTAGCTTATCAGAGCTCTTCTATTTTCGACCAATCCAACAACGCAAGACCTCATTTTTATAAATAATCCCATTATTAGGTATATATAAATATAGTTGAACATATATTCTCAAAAATCAACAGAAAAATTAGCAAGTTTCAAATACATAAATTAAATACAAATTATCACATCCAAAAGCATTCACAGAATAACAAAGTGCATTGATATTATTAACAATTTCGACATAATACACCCGTATATGATTTCTATTTTGCACATAATCATTCTATATAGTCATACCCGTTTCCACACCACCTTTCGCTAAAATACAAACGCCAAAAATATATGCGATTAGAGATAGAGTGCTAGGCGTATTATTTGTACAAGTGATATCCCCCATGTAGGCCTAGTCCACTACGTCAATAGTCACTAAAGCGCATCTTCTTTTTTTCTAAAAAATAAAATTTTTAAAAACATATGATTAAAATATTGAAGAGTATATTATATTTTGCAGTAGGGGAAATTGGCCGGTTCTGGCAACTCCTCCACCACCCCCACCCTCCTCCACCACCCTCCACGCTCTTCCACCACCCTCCACATCCTTCCACATTCCTCCATATCGCTCCACATCCTGTAACGGGCATTTTGTAGGTTAACATTTTACGCTGTTTCCCAATTTATAAATGCATTTCTGCAAATTGCTGTTTCTGTATTTGATATTTATTGTTGTTAATTTGATAGTGTTCCTCATGTATATTTTGACATTTTAAGTTAAGTGTAAACAATGTTTTGCTTCAAATTCTACTCTAATTAATGTAATAATAAAATAATATTTAAATGTGGGATAAATATTAGTGTAGATAAGCGAACCACAAAGTGTTAATGCCTTGGAGTAGATAACAAACTTAGCACAGAATATGTGTATCAAATATTTGATATTTTGTAAGGTAAAAGTTAATTATGCTGAAGTTAATTATAGAGTGCATCGTTCTCGTCTTGCCGTAAATATAAATTTCGTTCCTTATGTGGATTATTCGTAAATTGCTTTCCAACTTATCGGAAATGATAAACCGCTGTAATTAATTATTATATATGATTGTGACATTCACGTTTTAGATGTTCCTTATGTTATTAGCGAAGTAGATAAGATACGATAAGCGGTTGTAATAGAACGAGTTGAATAAACAGACGAGGAGTCGTGTTTTGTCTTTTATTCCGATATTACTCAGTACGTTATAAATAATGTTTCCATCTTGCTTTGACTAGTGAGAATTAATGCGGGATTTTAATTTTCGTATTGTTCATGTACGAGCACGGCACGATTTTCTAGTTGTTTTCTTGTGAAATAAAAATTGTATATTAACTGTACAAAAGTGTTTTACGGAACATTTTTGACGGACGTACTTAAGTGATACACGTGCTTTACCCATTATGGTTCTTGTTAGTTGTTTTGTCTTTTGATATTAAAACTGTGTGTGTGCGATCGAGTTTCGTGGTCCTTTTTTTCTTTCTTTTCGGAGTGGCACATACTTTGAATTATTTAAATACAGTGCTACTGTAATTTCTGAATTTTTCTTAACAACAAAGAACCTAAAATAGATCTTTGCTTGAGCAAATTTCGTGATTTGCAAAACATAACAGATTACCGGCTTACAAAGGTATTGGTTGAAGTTTCTCACTGCTTTTGGGGATGTTTATGAAACTAATATACCTTTGGTCCCAGTTGAAATTAAACTAGTGCTTCAGAATATTTCGAAATTATTGTCTTAGGAAATAGAATTACCAAGAAATTTATCAAGGCTACATAGTCCCGACGTGTGATAACGTCTGCTGTTAACACCAGTGAAATACGTAGGTGTGATTAGTGTAACGTGTGAGAAGTTCCATCAACACCCTCACAGTCAAGGGTGAAGTGCTTCGTTAGTGCAGGACATCGTTGAATCTCACACTTCCGTTGCAAGGAGGCGTTGCTGAAGTACTTTTGTAAGTGAACCATTTCCTACTGATTATTACGTTACATATCTATCCGTTGCTTTACCATATCTTTGTGTTTCTGATACCTTTTACAATAGACTTGCATGCTATTTTAAAACATAGAGAAAAAAAAAGAAAGAAAAAAAAATCAATACTACTAAATTACTCATATCAATTGTGTCTTATCTGTTTATCTTTTGTCAACATTTTATCTGATTTATGTTTAATTGGTGTGTGAGGAAACGTTTCTGCTACTCCCCAATATTACCTCACTTTGTACTAAACATTTTTCTGTATTGCTTTTACCGTTGTTATATTATATAGATTATCTAAACAGTTTCCTTTTTTTTACATTCTACAAAGTACTGAATAATTTAGACTTTTCATTGCTGCTATGCTTTTTCTTTATTTCAGGATTGCAGGACTAATCTTTTTTTTATTGCAGATTTACTATTCTAATTTCTTTTATTGCAGGTACTGTTACTAACTCCTTACCGCCGCATCCATCATAGGTCAGTCTGCTTTCTACAACCCCCCCTACTCTCCGATTGAGCCGGGTCATTTCTTGACTTTCTTTGTGTTACGTAACATAGATTTTTGGCGCCCAACGTGGCAGCCGCTAATTAACGTGACAATCCGTCCACCTCCACATCCCACAACACACCTCCACATCCCTCCACATTACTCCACCTCCACATTCCTCCACATCCCTCCATACACCTCCACATTACTCCACCTCCACATTCCTCCACATCCCTCCGCCCATCTCCACATCCCATCACCCACCACCCACCTCCACAACCATCCACATGGGCTTAGGTTAGATAGCAGGAAAAATTGATAGGGTAGGTTAGCGCCTATGATGCAACGTAATTTATATACAACTTTATTAAAGCAATACATATATTTTAATACAAGCATTTAATCTAGCGATAAAATTCATTTAGAATAAAAAACAACATTGTGTCGAGCGCATGTTAAATTGTCATCTTCGTGTAGTAGACAATGACCTAAACCCACAATCCGCAACCCTGGGGTCGCGACCCCATGTGGGGTCGCGAAAGATATTTATGGGGTCGCCAAAAAAGTCAACAAGGTCCTGTATGTATCGAATTTTATTAAGGTTCATGCATAAAATATAATCTCTTTACATACACAATTACACAATGTCCTTAAAACGGAGAGAATCAAAAATAATTACGACTGTACAACCTGTCCAGTCCCGCCCGTCACAACCTCAACGCTACCGCGCCCGCGCCCCACCCCGATCTCTCTTTCTACGTTCAGTCTGTCTGTTCAGTCAGTTCTATCCGCACGTGCGTACTCATCGCCGCTTTGTCGATTGCAAATACATACTAAATTAATGTCAAAACACGAAAGATTACTTCTGTAGAAAGTTTTTTTTAGAAGATTAGTGTTCTCGTGGATAACCACGCACACGGTAAGTAACTGTGCACTCATACTTAGATAATAAAGTGAGGCGTCATCGCGGCGCGACCATGATGGACGCGTGGGTTTAATAACAAAACCAGTGCGAATTTATATCTTCTATACTTTTAAATTATAATTCATTATACATATTATTTTATTAATGGCCCAATATTTTATAAAATAAAATTTATATAACTTATTTATCGGGCAAGTGTACTCAGCAACTGTCAATAAAAATATTTTTTACGCTTCACTTATGTATTTTTTTGCTTGTCTATTTGTGCTTCGTTGAAAATAAATTTGAAGTAAATCCTGTTACCACGGGAGCATATGACTAAAAATCTAATATTAATCGTTTTGAATACATTTTTTATTTATTAATACGTATTTATTATTGCAGTTAACAATGGATAAGTGGCTAATAAAACGCACATCTAAAGATGCAGGTGGCGGAAGTCCTAATAACGCAACACAATTCAAAAGAATTAAACACGTAGTTCTTGACAACAGTGTCGCCTCAGCTTCTACAATGACAACTACTGTTACGAGTAATATAAGTCGTGAAAACAATGCCGCCACTTCAAGTACAAGTAGTGTTATTACTATCGATGACAGCAGAGCAACATCTAGTTCCACTACTATAACTATTAGTCATAACAGCGATGATTGTAGTTCAACAGCCACATCTACCTTACACATCGATACAGAGAGTGTCGCTTCAACTTCAACTAAACAAGCAACAGCTACATCGGAGACAACTGGGAAGCGTCAACGCACTTTTAAAGAATCGTACATCCAGTTTGGTTTTAAATGTAAAGTGTTGAATTTTGAACAACGTCCACAGTGCGTTGTTTGTTCGGAGGTTTTGGCAAATGAGAGCATGAAGCCGGCCAAACTGAAAAGGCACCTAGAAACTAAGCATCCACAGTTAAAGAATAAAGATGAATCTTATTTTAAACGACTTGCCACCAAACTAACGTCACAGCAGGTTGATTTCCAAAATACACAACAGTTAACCAAAAAGCGTTACAAGCATCTTTCGAGGTTTCCTTTTGATTGCCAAAACTAAAAAACCTCACAACATTGGCGAGACGCTCATTTTGCCAGCTGCAATGAAAATGGTTTCGATCATGCAAGGAGAAAAGTATGCCAATGTACTGAAAACAATTCCACTATCAAGTGACACTGTTCATCGTCAGATCAATCTACTTCCTGATGATATTAAAATACAACTTATAGATCGCGTGAAAGGAGTCCCTATTATGCTATTCAGCTGAATGAAAGCACTGATGTAGCTAATGTAGCTCAACTTCTGATATTTATCCGATACCGATATGAAAACGACATATGCGAAGATTTGTTATTTTCTCAGGGATTAGAAGGAAGAACAAGCGGTGAACCAATTTTAATGCAGTTAATTTCTTTTTGAACTCCATGACATAAAGTGGGAATATTGTGTATCTGTGTGTGCAGACAGGCGCAGCTGCATTGACCGGCTCCAAAACAGGATTCAAAGCAAAAGTAATTGAGATTTCACCTCACGTAGGCTTTGTTCACTGTATGATTCACCGTGAAGCCCTTGCAGCAAAATATTTGCAACCAGATGTAAATAAAGTGTTGGAACAAGTCGTAACAATAATAAATTTTATTAAAGCTCGCGCATTAAATAGTCGCCTTTTCAAAATAATGTGTCGTGAAATGGGATCAGAATACGAAAATCTACTGTTACATACGGAGGTCAGGTGGTTATCGCGAGGAAAAATACTCCGACGTGTATTTGATCTCAAAGTTGAAATCAGAATATTTCTACTTGAACGGGAACCAAAGCTAGCGGAATATTTCTTGAATGAAAATTGGCTGGCAACAGTTGGCTATCTTTCGGATATTTTTGAAAAAATTAACGATTTAAATCAATCTTTGCAAGGGAAGAGTACAAATGTATTGATTTTAGCTAACAAAATAAAAGCTTTTTGTAGGAAAATAAGTTTGTGGATAGACGAAGTCAGTGCTGAAAACTACGAGATGTTTGCATGTTTGGAGAAATTTTCTGAAGAAAACAATATAAAGCTCGAAGAAGAAATTAAAACCAAAATCATGATGCATCTTACAAACCTTAAGCAAGACTTGGAAATAAGATTCCCAGATACTTCACACGGCGACCAATGGATAATTAATCCATTCACTTGTGATCTTAACACTGTGAAGATGAACTTAAAAGAAAAGGAGCAGCTGATCAATTTAATGTCCGATGAAAGCCTTGATTTATTTTCAAAACCACGGATCTATCCAAGTTTTGGATAATGACGGAAAAGGAATATCCACTGTTATTCAAAACATCTCTGCTGAAATTGCTGCCATTCGCATCTACATACCTTTGAGACAGCTTTCTCCACATTAACTGCTATAAAACAAAATATCGCTCCAGACTTAACGTAGAACCTGATTTGAGGGTGTCTGTTTCTGATAATATATCACCAAGAATTAATATACTGACTGCAAGTGTGCAAGCACAAGGTTCACATTAGTTTGTAAAGTTACCTATATGTACCTTTTTTTTAAAATAAAATATTAAAATAATTGCTTGTCTCATTTAATGCCATCATAAATATTACTCGTATGTTAAATGCATATTTTCCAGTTTGCTCTAATATTACTTTCTAAAATAAATAAACTCTTCATATAAATAATTTACGAAATAAAAACAGCTAACTTCGTTACCTGAACCAACCTTTGCACTTGTTAACTTAGTGTTTTTTTTCTGGGGTCGCTCATAACTCTTTTTTTAATTTTGGGGTCGCAATATCAAAAAGGTTGAAGACCGCTGGCCTAAACCATCATTTTGAATTTCCCTACAACTTTTTTGCTAACAAGCGGTATATTGTATTTATTGTTTGACATTGTTGGAAACATTTGTCACCAAACACGTTATCTAGAAGATGTGGGTGTGAGACGATCATTCACACAATTATTTAGAAGATTGGTGATCGCCGATTCAATTGATTCAGGCTATCATAGTGAATGTTAGTATAAACACATTCAAACCATGTATATATTTCATATTTTTTTTTAACTGTTAACTAGCTTTTACTACTTCATTATAGGTACTCACACATCACTTGTAACATTAGCACCAGCGCATATATAATATAAATATATTTTATTAATAAATTTCATTATTTCTGTTTAGTGTATAATAACCTACTACAGTACGTGTATTGGCGGGAATAGCAATACTAGGAAATTGACTAGCTTGCAAATAAAAAGGAGATAGAGGGCTTGGGTGTCGATATAAATTTCAAGCTGCGAATAAAATCAGATAAAATTAAAACCACTCCAAACAAACATAAAGAAAGAACTGTCTTCTGTGTATAACTTTGTATTATAAATTAAGTATAAATGGGCTCCATGCTTGGCATTAAATATTTATAAATTTGTTATGTATAATGTCAGAATAAAAAATTTTAGAATTGCTCTTTATTTACAAAGGGCTATAACGTTACCACAAAATGGCAGTCACACAGAGAGGGGTGCGTATGGGCAGAAGTGCGCATGGGCAGGGGCGCGCATGGGCAGGGGTGCGCATGGGCAGGAGTGTGTCTGGGCGTACATCGGGATGTATGAGCCACTGCATCGGATCACCAAGCATCTAATTCTTTATTTGGGTGGTACCGAGTATTTGCCGGTGTATGTATCCGGAGTAAAAAAACACGATTTGTACACGTAGCTTATTAACAAAATTAGTTTATCGAGCAAAGATGACAAGCGTTACGTCATCCCTGGATGTGTATTAACCTATGCATGGAGGCATAAATATATAGGTCTAAGATGGTTGTTTATATTAGTATAGATTTTATAAATCTATTGTATATATTAGTTTTAAAAGTTGTAACGTGCATTTTGGTAGTTTAACATTTTACGCTATACAGAATACGTAAAATACATCGTTTCTTTGGGATCGCTGTTTGTATCAAGTAAATTCTTCAGAATAATTCAGAATTGTATGCAATTTAACTCGTGTGTATTAATTAAAGATAGTTTAATTGAAGATTGATTTTCAATTAATAAATAATTGCAAGGAATGAATTGTAAATTGGATTATTCGTAAATCACTTTCCAACTTATCGAAAATGATAAACCGCTGTAATTAATTATTAAATATGATTGCGGCATTCACGTTTTGGATGTTCCTTATGTCATTAGCGAAGTCTAGATAAGAGACGATAAGAGGTCGTAATAGCAACGAGTTGATATAAACAGATGAGTAGTGTTTTTTCCTTTGTTCCGATATATTGAGTACGTTGAAAATACTGCTTCTTTTTGCTTTGACAATAGTAAGAATTAATGCGGTATCAATTTTCAAATTGTTCATGAACAAGCACGGCACGATTTTAGTTGTGTTTCTTGTGAAATTTTAGTTGTATATTAACTGTGTAGTGTAGTTCTGATTGCTTTGAAGGAAGGATGCTATATAGGCGAACGTGTTTTACTCAACCACACGCGCTGTTACCGATTGTGTTTCTTAGTTGAGTTTCTTTTGAAATAACGTGCGTTACAGAACATTGACGGACGGTTTTTATTGCTTACGCGTGCCTTACTAATTGTTTTTAGTTGTTTTTCTTGTGAGATACATGTTTTACGGAACATTTGACGGACTTACTTTAGTGATACACGTGCTTTACTCATTGTGGTTCTTTTAGTTGCTTTGTCTTTTGATATTTAAACTGTGTGTGCGATCTAGTTTTGCGGTCCCTTTTTTTATCAGAGTAGTGCATACTTTGGATTGTCCAAATGCAGGTGATACTGTGGTTTCTGAATTTTCTAACACCAAAGAATCTGGAATAGATCATTGCTTGCGCAAATTTTGTTATTTGCGAAATATAACAGGTTACCGGTTTACAAAGGTATTGGTTGAAGTTTCTCACTGCTTTTTGGATGTTTATGAAAATAATATACATTTGGTCCCATTTGAAATTAAACTAGTGCTACAAAATATTTCAAAATTATTGTCTCAGGAAATAGAATTAACAAGAAATTTATCAATGCTACATAGTTCCGTCGCGTGATAATGTCTGCTGCTAACACCAGTAAAATACGTAGGTGTGATTAGTGTAACGTGTGATAAGTTCCATCAACACCCTCACAGTCAAGGGTGAAGTGCTTCGTTAGTGCCAGACATCGTGAATCCCACACTTCAATTGCAAGGAAGCGTTACTGAAGGACCTTTTGTAAGTTGAACTATTTCCTACTTGTTATTACTTTAAATATCGATCCGTTGTTTTGCCATATCTTTGTCGTTCTGCTACCTTTTACAATAGACTTGCATGCTATTTTAAAACAAAAGAAAAAAAAAAGAAAAATCAACAATACTGGACTACTCATACCAATTGTGCTTACCTATTTATCTTTTGCTAAAAAATTTGTCTGATTGATGTTTAATTGGTGTGTGAGGAAACGTTTCTGCTACTCCCCAATATTACCTCACTTTGTACTAAAAATTTTTGTAATGCTTTTACCGTTGGTATATTATATAGATTATCCAAACAGTTTTGTTTCTTACATTCTACAAAGTACTGAACAATCTATGCTCGATCAGCATGCTATGCTTTTTCTTTATTTCAGGTTTGCAGGACTAATTTTTTTTATTGCAGGTTTGCTATTCTAATTTTTTTTATTGCAGGTATTGTTACTAATTCCTTACAGCCGCGTACATTATATATTGGTCTGCTTTCTACAACCCCCCCCCCTAATCTCCGATTGAGCCTGGTCATTTCTTTGATTTTCTTTGTGTTGCGCACGGCTACGAGCCAACGTAGCATAAATTTGGCGCCCAACGTGGATGCCTCGATTAACGTAACAGATTCTATAATTTTTAAGTTCTTCTCCCATCTTCCCTTCTTCCAAATCCTTCCCGCATCTATCCTGGTGGACAGAGTATACGTGTTATCTCCACGTGGTGTTCGCTAGACACAGCGGTTTTAGATCTCAGGAAATGGTTGGTTAAAGCATATGTGTTGGGTAGCGAAAAAAAAGTTTTAAAGAAAATATAGATGGGCAAAAATTAGGGGTTTGGGTTTTTAAAAGGTGTAACTTTGTAAGGGATGGTTCTATCTATTTACAGATTTGGGCTCCCTAGAAAATCTAATATTAGTTGATACCAAACAAGATATATTTATCTTAAAAGAGTGACTATCCCGTGAATAATAAATACAATATACCGCTTGTCAGAAAAAAAGTTGTAGGGAAATTCAGAATGATAGTCATTGTCTACTACACGAAGATGACAATTTAACATGCGCTCGACACAATGTTGTTTTTTTTATTCAAAATGAATTTTATTGTTAGATTAAATGTCTGTATTAAAATATATGTATTGCTTTAATAAAGTTGTATATAAATTACGTTGTATCATCGGTGCTAACCTACCCTATCAATTTTTTCTGCTATCTAACCTAAGCCCACGTGGATGGTTGTGGAGTGGTGTGGAGGTGGGTGGAGTGATGTGGAGGTGGGTGGGGGGATGTGGAGGTGTGTGGAGGGATGTGGAGGAATGTGGTGGTGTGTGGAGGAATGTGGAGATGGAGGAATGTGGAGGTGGAAGGATGTGGAGGTAAAGGAATGTGGAGGTGTGTGAAGAGATGTGGAGTGGAGGGATGTGGAGGTGGAGGGATGTGGATGAATGTGGATGAATGTGGAGGAATGTGGAGGGATGTGGAGGGTGGTGGAGGAGGGTGGAAGGTGGCGGAGGAGGTGCCAGAACCGACCAATTTCCCCTACTCTTTGCTAACTGTTTCAGTTTTTGAACATTCCCTATATAATCGGGATCAACACATCTTAGTCCTTTTTTTAAATTCCCGCGTACGATTTACAGATAAATACAGTTTATATAAAAACACTCTAATTTTGGAAGCCATTGTATTTTGCCCACAAATCGTCATCGAGTGTTATTTTCTCGATGTACAATGGCGATTCATTGCTGATTAACACGGCAAAATAACATATGCTTCCATTGGTGTCTAACTTCCTTCCCAATTTCTAAAACAGACATGTTGATGTTCATTTGTATGTTTTTTACAAATTATACAAAATTTATTCCGAATACAAACATACAAAACTTGTTTTGTTTTCTGCCCGACAATAACTGCCTAAAATTTAGATAAAAATTACATTATATACTAATGCCACTAACTATCATAGTGAATACCAATCCAGAAATAGGATCATAATTGTGGCCATAGCTTCTTTTGGTCCATCCGGCATCTAGATAAACAATTATCCAAGGAATTCCGTCGTCATCTATGTCACCATTTTCCAATGCAATGTGTTTTTCTTCCTCACCAGCTCGTTCCATTAAAAGTATACTACTACCGCTGCAAATCTTGGAGATATTTGTAATAGTTTTGCTTTGTAAATTATGAATGTATAGTTTACCAGGCGCAAAGTTTCTTGAATTGAATAAAAATGATTGTTGCTCATACAGGGTATATCCAAAATTGACAAAAATTCTTCCACGTGGGTAAAGGTACTTCCAGTTGACAAAGTTCCCCATACTGCTGCATGATTTAAATGTGCATTTTTTACATTAAAAAGCAATACGTGCGACAAAACATATTCATGTTCCACAGTTTCCGTGGAACATGAATATGTTTTGTCGCACGTATTGCATTTTAAAAACAGAATACTACTAAGGCCATTGCTTCGTAATAATTAAACTTCGAAATTATATTGTGGAACAAAACTGTGCAGTGCGCTTGCGCCTCTTATAATGTAACGCGTGTGGAAGTAGTTTTGTCAAGTTTGTCGGCGACTCTTCTTCCGACCTAGCACCGGAACGGTTGTGTCGAGTTACCTGGCAACCTATACAGACAATGAACTATAGTGCCTTGTAACCAGTGCGTTCAACCGACTCCCCCAGGGTCATTGCAACAATGAAGAGGACAACACACTATGAACTATATTGGTGAGTTACTTTATGTAACATTATTGTTTGTCTTTTACATGCATACAAATTCTCGTATCTAAAGCTCGCGTTTTGTTATCTTTCATAATACAGTCCACTCAAATGATATGACGCGCCAGCTCATTTATTCACAGTTAATTAATTACAGCCATTTCTGTTTTCTTTCTCAAAAAACAAGTTACTTGCAGAGCATACATGCGCATGTGTCTCTGCAAGAAACAGTGTCCTCTGCAAGAGATAAGTGATGTCCACAATCCTGTTGTCTTCAACTTTATACTGTAGAGGCTCCTTTTCAATTGTAAGTTCCTCCACCATAATTGTATATAGAATATTATGAAATGGAATTAATACTAGGGATTTTCACATACTCATTAAGTTCGGCGTCTGTTCCTCGTGGGTTTGAAGGATCATAAGAGCTATTTGGAATACTTATGTTGCTCTCATTCCAAACTGATTTCAAGTCAATCAAATCAACACCAGCCGGTAACTGACGGGAAGCTAACGTATCGTTAGTCCTACAACTTTCTTGAAATACTGTAACAATTTTATTTTTGATAATAAATCCCTCCATAAAATTGCGAGAATAATAAAACAATTTTATTACCAACAATAGTAAATTACATTCAACAACAATAGTAATACGTTAAGCCCGCATCGTCCTTTGGTATTCTACTGGTGGTTAAATATCTGTGTCATCTACAGCTATTTGCAGGCGTGTCTCTGTTTGACTGTCCCCTCCTCCGGACGCCTCGGCCGCCCGAGCTAGTTTTGTAATCAGTCGGCCATACGTGGAAGAAGCAATAACATGTACCCTAGATTGCAGGCCGGCAATTTGCAAATCCACTTCAATGAATAGGCACATCTTCGAGTAACGGTCGGTAACGTATAAAGTTTATTAATTTGTTTAATTTGAGATAATTTATTTAGCGCAACGACCTTGCTACAACTTACGATGCAACCTCTAGAATAGAAAATTTAGGAATCAATTTTAAGAGGACGACGTTGCTACAACTTACGATGCAACCTTTAGAATAGAAAATTTAGGAATTAATTTTAAGAGGACGACACTTGTTATGCAAACTTTTAAGACACACAAGGACAATGTAAAGATGCTACTTTAGTAAGGCAGCGTAATTCAACTACAGGATTACAACGGCTGCAGAATGTATCGTGGCCGTATTTGATTCAACACGTGGGACGAATTCATAGTAGAAGTTGTTTTGGATGAATTTGGTTCACACTACAACGCTGTGATCGTTGCATGAAATAACAAGGATCTCATCCTTCCTTGCAACAAGGCGACAAATGCAGTTTTGGTTCGTAGATAGCTTTAAGCCTTTTTTTGTGTGTTTCACACTAGGAACACGTTAATTTGTTTTAATGCGTAAAAGCATGAATATTGTAAAAGTTTCGACTATTTGTTGAGCTGGAATTTTCCAGTGTTGTAATTAAAGTTACTGATTTGATGTTTTGAGAAAACAACATCATCATCATCGTTAGTAACGTCAACAGGTGTTACTGACGTCATATATTTTTCTGCAGTGTACTGCTGACAGATGTATTTTGAAAGCAAATGCCTCGAACAGCTTTAGTACAAGTGATGTAAACAAGACTATTTTTGTGATCTGCTTTATAGAAATTAAAACTTGCATATGTAATTTAAAAGAAACTTGAATACTAACATTTTTAGAAGTTATTAATTTGTCATCTGCCTTAACAGATCTGCACAGGTCGGAGCCCTATTTGTATAACAAACTCATAATATACTGTAAAATATTTGATTAAAAATAATTAAGATAAACCTGAAGTTGGAAACTATGAAGTGATACGGTTATTAATTAAATTTTTGTTGCAAATCATTTTATTTTAAAAGAGATTCTTTTTAGTAAATAATTGGTTCAAGACTAAAGTTTTTTATTTTGATCAAGGATGATCAAATCTAAACACATAAAGCTAACATCCTTATGAGTAGAACTTTGATGCCAACTTTATATCGAAAATACCTTTTTACTACTTCTTTATGTATTTTTGCTGGACACAAATAGTGTTCTACTTTTTTATGTATTTAACTATTACAATTTCTTACAGGAGCAGCGTCTTATTTTATTAAGACAGGTTTTTGTCATCGAAGGCGATCTTTTTTTCTTTGGGTCTCCACGTCCGCCATTAGAAATATGCCATGCTATTATCATAAATAAGTCAGGACTTGGTGGCGCCTATTTGGTTTAGATTAAGTTTGATCTACAAACAGATTTCGACTTACCCCCCATTTCTCATAGCTCTGCCCAAGGAATAGACCCCTAGCTGTGTCGGAAGACTTCGTTACACTTGTTCACAACGTGAGGCCAGATAAATATAAGAAAAATACGCTTCACTGACCACCAACGTGGAGCATTCGTTTCACTGGCACACAACGCGGGTGCTGTTAGAAAAAAATCGCTTCAATACATTGCATGACTAACGTAACAGGGTGTTCGGAAATAAAGCGTCGATATTAGGAAAAGCAATTCTACACAAAAAAAAAATTAATACCATAAAGTCCTTTACACTTTCAAATTTTTGCATACTTATTCGTGTTCTTTTGTCTTCGCGTTCTAAATTTTGCGCAGACCTCCAATGCAAAAAGCGAAAACTAACCTTGCCTCCTAAACATGATTCAAAACTTTTTTTAAAATTTTTATACATTAGGATAGAAAGAGCATACAAAAGTGTTCAAAAATATCCCCCCCATGTTATATGTGTAGCGTAGAATCGATATGTGTGAACATAGCACCCTGTTAAAAAGTTGTTCTAGATTGTTCTAACGTTGTGCTACTTTGTTCCTAATCAATATTATTTTATTCCAAAAGATTTCTCGAATAAGCCGAAAAACCCATTTTAATACTAGCACCCTTTTTTTCACAAATCAAAGATTTGATACCCGTTGAACAGTGTTCTAATTGTTCCAAACATTGCTCCAAAACGACAACTCCCTCTAAAAAACGATTCTTGAAAAAACGGAAAAACACTTGTTTGTTGGAACCTCCTTTTCGCCAACAAACCGAATGTAGTACCTTCGGGTAGAGCATTGGGGACACGGCCGCCTAGCGGCCCTATATAAATTATAAAGTACGAACTTCGCATCACCACCGGATATCCCAAAATCGATTTTTGGACTATATCGAAAAGAGTAAAACATACCCTTCATCTTCCTCTTTTATTCTATTGGCTAACTTTTTGTAAGTCGAAGTGGAACAATGTGGTACAAGGGTAGAACAACCTGGAAGAATTTTCAAAAACATAATTTTTAAAAAAGGGTGCTGACTTTACACACATGTAGTACCGCTCTCTGGATTATTGACGCATCAAATCGAGACACTGAATATTTCATTATTTTAGCATACTTCCCTACTTATATGCAATTCGATAGTTTTTAGTTAAGATTTTATTGCTTTTGTTACTTTAATATTTTTGGTTGGCTTGGTTCTACTTCTATTAGTTGCACGCGTTCTTGGTTTATAATTGCCTTTACACATTTCGAAAACAATAATACTCACTATTTTCACTATTCCAATTGTCTGTAAGATTTGAGCTAAAGGACCAGTATAGGTATTATTTCGATTTTCAATTATTTAACATCAATACATACGTGCGTAATCAATTGAAATATTTAGAATTTACGTTTGATTGTATTACTACTCTTAAAAATAAATTGATACTATCTACAAATAGCGTAAATCTGTAGTTTTACTGCAGCAGTTAATTTTCTATTTCGTTCAAGTAAAAATCAAATTTGTTTGGAAAAATTAGTCAATGCTGTAAGGTCTTTTTGCTTGCCTGGCTAAAGTTACACATCAAACACGTAAACAAAGTATGTTCAATGTTTATTGCATTGAAATGAGTGAATTAGTCATGAAGCAGCAAAACAATAAACTCTCCTTGTTCGTTCAACAAGAAATATGTTGCATTTACATCCACACAACTGTTATGTTAACAGAATCAATTTTTTGTCAAGAAAAGCTGAGTCACGCCGATTTAGTTTAGGCTTAAATGTGCAGTTAGTGATATTTCATGCAATTTGGTTGATCCTAATTTTCATAAATCAGAGAAACAACTGTTTTAGCGACAATATATATCTTTGTTCAATTAGTAGTAATAAAAACTAAACCAACTGTTTACTTTTTCATCATGGAGTAATTCCAAACGATTGGTATTTCAATTGACACTCAGTGTATTTTAAAATAATATAGATACCAATTTATAATGAAACAACAATCACTAAAATAAAAAAGCATCTTCTTGTACATAAAATGTACAGTCAAACCAAATAATAAAGCGGAATGCTAGTGATGCTGTTTTATGTAGATAAACACAGACCCCTCGAAGGAAGTTCTGCGAATTCTATCATGTCTCAAAAGATAACGTAAACTCGTTGATGACAAGGTAATTAAATACTGGTTTATCATAGTGCAACTAAACTCCACTGACTGACTATAAATTCGTGTTTAATAGTTTTTATGGAAGAGCTGCCATCTATCGTAAAATGTGTGTCTACACAATGATATTCCCCAGTCTTAACAGAGTGATTAACTATTGAAATTTTTGTACTTATTTAGAATACGAAAATGAATACACTTCAAGGTGTATCCATGCATAGATTTCCACTCAAAAACGTAGAACTGATTGTATGTAATCATGAATGAATGAATGAATGCTTTCATGTGCACAACCACACATTCAAATACAACTATATGCATCACAGGTACACAAACTTATAGTAATATGTTGTGTATGATTACTGAACAATTTATTGTTTCAATTTACCACTTCTAAAGCTGAATGAAATTATACAGTCTTATCTAAATACGAACTATATCTAACTAAAAATAACAGAATAGAAAAAAAGAAAATAATACTTTTAAATTAAAAAAACCATACGCAAAAATATTCTGTAAACGTAAAAAGATTCTACGGACCATTTTTACAATACAACCGTGTTAGTGATTTTAAAAGTTCCTTGCGTCTACTTGACTGTTGAATATTTTTAATATGAACCTCTTCCAACTTTCCTGCGAGTTTCGCTGTAACATCCTCATGCGTAAATAATGCATATCCCTTATTCACTAGTACATCATTAACGTGAATATCAGTATTGCCATTTGTGTCGACTAAAAATATATCTAATCGTTGTTGCTAAACAATTAATAACATTAGTCAATGATAATAAATGATGAATACTTACCACTTGGTCGACATGAAAAATATGTGCATACAAATGTTTATCTCTTGTCAAGTTTAGAAGTTCTACTGCAGCTTCTCTAGACCATTTATCATTTACATCACATGCTTTGATTCCTGCAAGCCGAGCTTCTATTGCTTGTTGTGGTAAACTAACAAAACGCTTATGTAAATAGTATAACTCTGATGGTTTAACAAAGTATACGGTACCGTAATCAAAGCAGAAAACCTATAAACAACGTAATCATTTAAAATAATCGCATTCGTAAGGTGTGTACATATAATAAACTGAGAACGATCATACAATGAGTTTACTGCTTAATTATAAAACCTAGTAAACTATTTTAAAATAATGTAGCAGGCACGCCTCTGAATATGATTAGAGTAGCGAGTGCGCCCCTGTGATGCGGATACGTTACAATATTAGTGCAAGGATTGTTACGTGCCAAAGTGGCACTAAACATTTTCTTAGCTTAATTTTTATGTGCGGAAGTTTTCGCGCCTTTAAATTTAAAAGACTCGGTGCGCGTATTTCCGTCACGTTAAAAGTGGGTTGGACGAATAACTTCGCGCCGACGCGGGAAAGGACAGAAAAGGGGGTTTTTTCCCGGTGGTCTTTTAACGTGGCTTTTTGCCTCTGACCTTCGTGAAGAGCGGTTTTGTTCAGGTATCGTATCGTGCCTTTATCTTTATCTATGTAGATTTCCTTGCCTTGCTTATCTGTTTGTCGCCCCTTATACCTGGTTTTCCTTGTTCATTCCCTACATAGGTATGAGACAATTTGAAGCCGCCTAGGGCGAACCGAGTCCACGACCCCGGGAACAAATTGGAGGCCGTGCTCCGCCAACAGCACCGGAACAGTCACCATCTGTAAACTATCTTAAAGGGGGCTCCAGCCTTTTTGAAGGCGTACCCTCCGTAATTGCCTTAAAAGGGGCCATCAGCAGCCCTGATGGACGTGCTAACGACATCTATATTTAACCGGAAGGAAGCTGTACCTATTTAGGTAAGTGCCTTGATTGTTATACTGCATTTCGAACATTTATTTATTGCGTAGTTGCGCATTTAATTTGTGCATTGTGTGACGTCATTGACAGATGGGCGCGCCAAAATCTGTACAAAGATTAGCGTTACCAACTGCCGTTGTGTCTAGTAAACCGCGCTTGCGGAGTTGTATTTATGAACCTTTTAAAGTGTAAGAATTGCCGTCCAACGTGTTTTTTTAGGTTGTATGATTCCTTTTATGGCTATATAGTGTTTTAACTAATGTTATTTATAGCTTTTTCATTTAAAAAAACTAACAAAGATAACTATCTATATTCTTTAATATATCTGTTGACCTTAAATTTTAGGTTGGTATCTTGCAAATTCCCCAGAGATTTTTCTGAAATGACATGTCAGCTGATTACAATGTATAACGTTGGTCCGAAAAATTGTTCATTAAAATAATTATAATTAATTTTCTAATAATTTGAAATGCAGTGTCATGTATAACTTAAATTATTTGAAATGTGTGATTAGTTTGTTTTTAGATGCAAATATAAGTTTTTAGGAAGGATCAATCCCTTAACCCTACTTTTTACACGTGAGTACACATAAATAAATAAGCATTCAAGTAATTTCATGCCTTAAACACGGTTTATTATGAAATTATCTACTTTATATTAGATTAAAACATAACCCTTGTCTGTTTTTTCGACCTTAAAAAACTGTTTTGAAACCGTAAATCAACACTGTCTGGTGTGTTAATAGTTTGGGGGTGTCTTTTAGTAATTTACCTGTTTAATTAATGATATTCGAATTACCTTTACAAGAAACTTTGTGTTTAAAAGCACATAACGTAACAATTTGAGCTTTAAAATATCCTTTTTTTAAAACGCTAGACTAACAGGATCTTGTTGCATTTGTTAAATAACACATTATCTACCTTTTTTATAATTTGGAGTGTCTTTTTGTAACCTAACCGTGATATATTTTTTTTTCTTAAATATTATCTTGCTTTGATATAGTTTTAAAAGTTGTTCCCTTAAATGTTTTAAACAGTATAACCTATAAATGCCTTTTATAGAGGTTCTTGCCTTTATATATAGTTAACGAAATTACCTAACCAATCTTTTACCTTCCAAAATGTTGTCATAAACTGGATCTCTTTATATCTGCTCCTTTAAATACTGAAATAAAGGAATTGCCGTTAACGTTTTAGTATTTAAACTCATTTACGATAGTTGTTAATAACTCCCGCAATATCAAAAGAATATTCCAACAATTTGGAATACTACTTCTTTGTATATGTATCGTGGAATGTTTCTTTCGTGTAGCGAGTATGATTTTGTCTTGATTGCATATTTTTTTAGATATCGATATTTCAACGTAGAACTTTAAGATCCATTAAGCGGAATTTACTGTCGGATTTGGTCGTCTAGGTGTCTATAAGTCTAGAACAAGACCCATAAAAGGGCCAGTCGTTAAGCATCATAAGTTTAGACGAGAACTTGGTTGGTAAGTTTGTCGTTTTAGAATTTGTAATCATTTTTTAAGAATGATGTTGAAATTTTTCTTTATTAGTTTGGGTAAAACTCAAACGAGAGCTTCCCATCCTAGTAAATATATGTTTTACAAGATATCTTTCTGTTATTCAACAATTTTGTTAGTGAATCGAGTTTTAATTACTCTTATCTCTTCGCATATCGATTTAAACCTCATTAAATGCCTTAAAATTATCTTTAAAATCGTTTAACCCTACGTATATGTAAGAGCTTTTCACGTTTACTTCTTTGACAATGTACCTAATGTTTTCTGCTCTCACTTGGCTTAATAACTTAAAACAACCCGCAGGTCGTTTGGCAAGATGGAACTTGCGTATCTCTCAATTCACTTTTGATGTTAGGCATATGCCTGGCAAATTAAATATCGTACCTGATGCCTTATCTCGTGATGTTGTTTCTCTTAACCTTCCAAATTTAATTCCTGATACCTGGTATCTTAATATGATTAAAAAAGTTTCTGACAATCCCGATAAATTTACTACCTTACTACCTAATAATAGACTATATAAATTTGTATCTTCTTCTCCACATAAAATATCTAATATTCCTGAATGGAAACTTGTCGTGCCTACCGCTAACCATAGTGAGGTGCTTAAATTATGTCACGATGACCCCATAGCTGCGCACCTTGGTGTTACAAAAACTCTCGCTAAAATATCTGAATTATATTACTGACCCACACTAAATCAATCTGTTTGTCGCTATATTAAGAACTGTAAAATTTGTGGTTCTCATAAGAGTTCACAAGACGCTCGCTCTGGTTTAATGGGTAACTTCAAACGTGTATCTTATCCCTTTCAATTAATATCGCTTGACTTATTAGGACCTCTCCCCCGATCGAAAAAAGGTAACCAATATCTTTTAGTTGTCACCGATTGGTTTTCTAAATTTGTTATGGTGCAACCCTTACGTAAAGCTACATCTGCTGCTATAATTAAATTCCTAGAACACAATATATTTCTTATCCTTGGTGTCCCTCAGATTATTCTTTGTGATAATGGGGCACAATTTATCTCTAAAGATTTTCAGAACTTCGTTAAAAGTTACAAAGTACAAAAGATTTGGTTTAACGCAAAATACCACCCTCAAGTAAACCCTACCGAAAGAGTAAATAGAGTTTTAGTTACCGCTATTTCTTCCTATATTGATTCAGACCATACTACATGGGATGAACATATTTTTAAAATTGCTCAAGCTTTACGTACATCTAAACATGAAGCAACCCAATTCACTCCGTCATTTCTTGTTTTTGGAAGATATACCCCAATCGATGGGAGTTATTATTGTTTAGTGCCGGACGATACTAACGTAATTGAATTTGACGATAAAATACGCTGAGACAAAGACCAACAATTATTACCTTCTATCTTTAACGATGTTAGAAAAAATTTGTTAAAAGCTTACGAAAAGAGTAAGGACCACTATAACTTACGTAAACGAAATATTTCCTTCGCCTTGGGCGAACAAGTTTGGAAAAGGAATTATGTCTTATCCGATGCATCTAAGAAATTTTCTTCAAAATTAGCCCCTAAATTCATCCTTTGTAAGGTCACTCGTGTCACTAGTCCCCTTATCTACGAACTTCAAGATGCTGAAGGAAAACGTCAAGGCAGGTGGCATATTAAAGACCTTAAGCCATTCTCTGCTGACCCAAATGCTACCTAAGTTTTTCACGTTCCATTCCCCTTACGACTTACCTAATGTTTTTTTTGTTCTCACTATCAATTAGTTAACTTTAATTGCTTATTTCCCCTCTTGTACTGTGTATATTTCTTACAGGTTAAACTTTACTTATCCTAAATTAGCTATCTTTTTCCTCTTGGTTGACTTTTCCTTGACCATACCGTTACTTATATAGCACTTCATTCTCTACACCCCCAAATATAACTCTGTTGTTTCATTTAATTAATCCTCGAACTTTTCCTACAGCATATTATTTGGTTTTTAGTATTTTTCTTACGTCATTTAATTTTGTGTGGTAATTGTCATAACTTTGGTTGAAATAACTCATTGAATTTTTATGATTGGTTTGAGCTGATGTTAGAGTGGATGCTTTCTTCTTTGGGCTTACATAGGAGCCGCGGCCTATGCCATTGTAAGAAATAGTTCATATTCGCAGTTGCAAAAAACTAGGATTGCCTATTCCATGTGTTTTTCCTCTGAATTATTACAGACGCCCACATTATACTATATCATTATTTGTTTCTTTTTCTACTAAATCACCATAACTTATAAACATTTTTTTTTCATTGTTTTTTGTTGAACTTCGTGGTGAGGCGCTATTGCTTCTTATTGATATCTTATTAAATTCTCGGTTGTTTTAGCATATTGGGACAGTGTATCTGTATTTAACTGCTTATAATTGGGTATTTTTGTGTGTTTAGGGTGTTACTGTTTTAAAAAACTACCTTAAAACAGTTTGTTTTTGTGTGATTGTATCTGTAATGATACTTTTAAGTTGTTGTGTCAACTTTTGTCTGATTTTCTTATCGTAGTGGATGCACTTGTTAGGAAAATGATCGTACTAGTTCTCTTAAGAGCCTAGTGAATTTTAACGTAAGATACCTTATCTTGTCGGATTAATATCGCAGGTGGTCCTTCAGACCGCGCTGTGTTTTAACAGGGACAATTCTCTACCTTCTCTCGGACGATTGTCCAAAAACTCTACTTTTTTATATCCCGCTGTCTCCGTTTCTGCCTTATTCTTCTTTCGGTGGACCTGTTCTCGTCCCGGAACACCCGTCTGCCACATAAGAGTGATGTTCCCTCACTCCGGGCTACTGGCCACATTGGCTGGTTGAGTAGCGCTTTGCTATCCACCTTTTTCTGTCTCTTTAGCTCAATGCGAGCCCTTCCTCTACTTTTTTCTACCTGGAAGTGTGCCACTTATGCATTCCAGATAAACATCTACCTCATTCTAACGTTCCTATTTCTCTGCCTTTTTCATTTCCGTTAGTCACCGTGTGGTTGCGCGGGAGGTTTTCACAGACACCTGGACCCCGTCTCTGGGAATCTTTCGTGAGGTCATGCGGTGCCGCTGTCAGCGTATGGGCACTGGCAGTGAAGGTATGTATGAGTGTGTGAATGTGTGAGTGCATGTGTATATAAGTACTGTATATACCGGGTGGGTATCGGGTGATTGTATCACCGATATCAATTAACTCTGGGTGCAGGAATGCACCCAAATGTCTTTGCAGGTCCCTCGTGCCGTTTATTGCAAACGGGCCTGCTTCACAGGTCGCCCTTTTTTGAGGGTATGAGAAATGCCCATTTAACGGTTCCACGGAGTCACTCTATCGTTACCTTTATCTATTATCTTTGATAATAACTAGGCTAATATCTTTATCTTATTTATTATCTTTGATGATACCCTTAGTTTAATATCGTTATCTTACCGACTACCGTTAGTAATAACTTTAGTTAATTTCGCGTTATCTTACCTATTATCTTTTTTAGCAATAACTTTTGTTTAATGTCGCGTTGCCTTACCTACTATCTCTAATAATAACTTTAGCTTAATATCGCGTAATCTTACCTTGTATCTCAAATAATAACTAAAGCTTAATACCGTTATCTTATCTATTACCTTTGATGATAACAATTTAAGCTCAATATCGTTATCTTATCTATTATCTTTAACAACAATTTGAGATCTTGTCTTATCTTTTTATCTTCCTAACGTTTGGTATTTATGACCAGACGTGGGAATTATTTTTCTTGAAATTTAAGTGAAAAAGCTAACCTGATGTAGAAATGTACTTTGTTAGGTTAGCAATATAAGGATTTAGTAGGGTGGTACTTTTGGTAAATTTGTTGATTCACAACCATGTCATGGACAAGTTTTGATGTGTATCGTTAGTAAACCAAAGTACCAGTAACAAAAATTTGCTAGAGTGTAGATTAACGCACTCTCATGAACATTTTTAAATTTGGGCACTTTTGCCAACAAAGAACAGTTTTGATGCAGCGCTCATGTGCGTTTGCATGTAGGAAACTTTAATGTTAGCTTTAGTTTAGATAGGTTAGGCGACTTGTCGCATTTGTTTTAATTTAAGTAGTGTTTCATGCTCCCCGACAAATTTGTGCTGTCGATTATTAGTGTAGTCAAAGACAATGGGGCTACATTTTCCGTTTCCTGGTAATTCGGTAGACGTGTTATCGGTCGAAAAAACCAGGTGGCGCCTTATATAAACATTTTGTAGATTTTAAGTTAGGATTTATGTAGGGTAGTTAGGATTTAGATTTTAAGCTGTTACTGTGCTAACAGACTTTATCTTTTTTTAAGTTTTTTCTTTTATGGCTTTGTCGCGATTGTTACGTGCCAAAAACTTGGCACTAGACTTTTTTGTTTAGTTTTGATATACGGGAGTTTCGCGCCATAGGTTTGAAGGACTTGGTGCGCGTATTTCAGTTACGTCAGAAGTGCGTTGGACGAACTTCGCGCCGACACGTGTAAGGGAGAAAAGTGGGGGAGTTTCCGAGAGACGCTGAAACGTGGCCTTTTGCCTTAGAACATCGAGAAGAGTGGTTTGGTCTAGGTATCGTACCGTATCTTTATCTTTTTTATGTAGATTTCCTTCCCTTTACCTTTTTTGATTATCGCTCCCCCAACCCGTTCCTGTCAAACTGGCCCAACCGGAGTCCACGCCCTGCAGCAGCTAGCCAGAGCAGTCATGATGGAAATTGCGGTCACCATCTTTAACTAATTTGGAAACGGGCCACGAGCAACCCTGGAGGAAGTGATTCCGTAGGAAGCTGTACCTATTCATGTGAGTATTTCGCTTTTATAAATTATTGTATGAAAATTGGCATATTACGTCATTTACGTCTAATAATTTGCATGTGTGACGTCATTGACAGATGGGCGCGCTAATCTCAACTTAATAGATTGGTGTTACCAACTGCCGTTGTGTCGCGTATACCGCGTCGACGGTTATGTAAGAACACGTTTAAAATGTAAGAATTTATCTTTTTGAGTGCCAATTGTATCATTGTAAACGTATTTGGTATGTGATACAATTTGACACGTAATTATGTCGTAATATTATTATTGCGCAATATTGTGAACGTGGGGCGTTTCAGCGTTGCCAACTGTAGTAGTGGCGCTGAACACGCGGCGACGGGGTTATAACACTTTGTTATCAAACATCCATTATCAACCCTCAATAAACTCCTTAATTAAACTGCATTCATAACACTTATGCTTGCTAAACTTTCAGACGCATGGAACCAAGTCTTGCCCGATGCGGAATTTTATTTCAACAATACGGCAAAAAGTCGAAAGGGTTAACCCCTGCCAAATTATTGTTTGATAGGGATCAATTGAGGATACTCTAAGACCTTATTTAGAAAACTTATTAAATAGGGAAAAAGATGCTATTGAAGTGGTTAGGGCGAAAGCTTCACTTAATATTGGGACAGGACAAGCTAAAATGAGGTTTATTATAATAAGAAGCATAAAGCACCACATTGTTATAGGCGGTTATGTAATGGTAGCCAACATAGATACTACTGTGGATGAGCTCTAGAAGCAAATCGCTGTGAGCTTTTGGGGAAACTTTTATAGTAGTACGAGTCGCTGTTAAAAAGGCTTCTGTAACAGTTCTAAAATAATGGATTGTGTTATTGCAAATAGACTTTGTTTGGTAATTGTTAGCAATTGCTACCCTAAAATGCTCTTTACTATATACGTACACACCTTAATTTAAAATTGTTTACCTTTATTGAACGGGTTTGTTGAGGAAGCACGTCAATGATTCTTGCCCTATGATACTCTTTATCATAAATGATGACACAATAAAGATTTTTGGCGATCATGCTTTCTGGTATCTTATACTCGTGAGCTCGTTTTGAATAGAATATTCTGAAAAAAATAAGTATTAAAACAAGAAATGTAATACCATAAACCATTTAAGATAACAATACAAATAAATTTTCTTTAAAGAAGTAAGTCCGGGGGTGCATATTAACCATAATAAAGTTGGTAGTATGTCTAATATAACCCGTAACAAATTCTTCACAAAAAAATTATATAATATAAATGGATTTTGTAATTACATGTATAGTTTAAAACAATTATTTGTTTAATTAATTAAACCAGTTTCACTGTAGATGGCTTGTATAAATTAAAACAGAGCGACCCATTTGCTTTTGAGTCGCCCTGGAAAATCTGTTACGTTCATCTTCGTAAATAATTAATTAGTGTATATACAATAATTTCTATCTTAAATTCTTTTGGCGTTCAACACAAAAATTAATTCCGTTAATTAAAAAATAACCCTTTCGTGTATTAAAATTTGTATAGTAATTAATAATAAATATCCTATCGATGTCAGTTGATAAATCTTTGTGCTTCATTAGAAAAATAAATATCCTTTCTAAGAATTTCGTCCCGTGGAATTTACGCCTTAATTAGATAGGCGACTTTCCAAGTATTTTAATAATTAAATACTGATGTGTTTTCCCTTTTTAAAGAATTCCGTGAATTTATTTTAATAAAATTAGGGTTTTCCTGGTTTATTTCCTTGCTTTGGTGCTTTAACAAATGTAACGATTCATTTGCTGTTCGATTAGCGACCAGAAAACACGTTGTATTGTTTCACTCGTTTTCTTGATGCAAATTTCCGGCACGCATTATTTAGCGTGGTGAGTATATGGAGTTTATATAAAACCATACATTTCGGCTTCATTAAATTAATTTATTGTTCCTAACTATTCTAGCTTCCTGCGGGGCACACGTTAATCCCTTCAGCTTCTTCTGGGAATGCGAGGTCCAATGCACTCCGCCTGGACGTAAGACCAGCGACTGGTTCCACCCCGATGCCAGTAACTCGAGGGTGAGTTCTGTTATTGCTTTTCTTGGTAAGCGCTTCCGATTTCGGAACCAGAACGCCTGGGGTTTTACCGGTCAGAGATGGCATTTCTAAATTTAATTATCATAGATTAAAATTATTGAACTATTTTGGCATTTACTGCTCTTTGGTTACTATCTTACTATTGATTTCTAAATTTCTAAAAATCTACTATATGTTTGTAAATTTAGTTTAAGTTTATGCTTACAATATTTTAGAGCTGTGGTTTTTAGGGTTGCGTTTGTTTCTCTTTTTTCTCTAGGTACTGTCAGGGGGTAGTTGCCTTAAAACTACAGCTCGCCATTTTCATGGGTAATTTTTTTTGGGGTTGGGTTTTGGGAGTACTGTGTTCTGTATGTATATATATATTTTTTTAATTATAAGTTCTTTCTTTCTTTTTCTTGATTTTTCTTTTATGTTACGTCAATATACGTAGCATAAAATATTGGCGCCCAACGTGAGGCTGCGATTTGTTGGTAATTAACTTCTGCCGCGATTCTTTTTGTACTTAATTTTGGCTGCGATTCGTTTTGTAATTAATTTCTGCTACGATTCTTTTTGTGATTAATTTCGGCTGCGATTTTTTGCAATTAACTTCTGCTGAGAACCTTTTTGTGCTTAATTTTGGCTGCGATTCTCTTTGTAATTAATTTCGGCTGCGATTTTTTTGTAATTAATTTCTTCTGCGATTTGGTTTTCGTTAATTTTCTTGTGCTGCGATTTTGTTTTAGGTAACTTTGGCTCCGATTTTATTTTAGTTGGTTTTGGCTCCGAGTTCGTTTTAGTTAATTTTTGCTCCGATTTTTTGTTTATTATTGTTAGTGTCTAAGTTCCTACATCACCCGCATTTTCTCGGCGTGATATTACTTATGTTTCGTCCCTTACGTTCAATGTTATTGGTTGGCTTATTTCAGATTATTGGTCTTGTGTTTTCGCCAATAGTCCTAGTCCGTTGAAAACGCTGGCGCCCAAGATTTTTCTTTTTTCTTCCTCCCCTTTCTGTACATTTTGTTCTCCCCGTCACGTCTAGAGTTAGTTTTTCCTCCGTTTTTTTTTCTTTTTTATTCTACAGTCCTATTCTAATTTCTATTTTGTTGTTTTGCTCCTATTGGTGTTCCCGAAGTTTATTCGTCGGATATGTTTTAAATTGTCCTGTATTCGCAATAATTTTCTTTTCTTTTGAGCTTTTATCGAGTTACGGTTAGCCTTTATTTCGTTACCTCCTACCCATTTCCTTCTTGTTCATATTCAAAATGAATTCTTGTTCGGCTTCCTACTACGGTCTCCCAGTGTGGGAGAGGTATTTGAAATTTTCTGGTGTCCCGAACACTCTTACTGTACGTGATTTTTTGGAGCGAGTCGAAAAACTCCGACGAGCTAATCATGTATCCGAATTTGATTTATTTGAGTCCGCAGTGGATTTGTTCGAGGCTGATGCTTTACGTTAGTATCGTGGTTTTCGGGATAGGTTTTCTGACTGGAAGTCGTTGTCCAATTTACTAATTCTTCATTTTGTACACAACGAGCTTATTTCTAAGGCTACTACTATTGAGAAATATACTTTTGCTTCAGATGACCGAGTTGTTAAACTTTCTCCTACGCCTACGAGTAGATCCGATACTTCTTCCGTACGTTCTACTGTTCTTCCTCCTACTTCTACTCCTACTCGTCAGGTCGTATGCTTTAATTGCGACAAACCTGGTCATGTTTCGACTCGTTGTACTCTTCCTGAAGTACTCCATTGTTATGATTGCGGATATAAGAGAGTTACTCGCCATAACTGTCCCAACTGTCATCCTACTACTAATAGCTCCTCGAATAATCCTCCAAATTCTGCCCTCACCTCTAGTTGCCTAACTTCTTCTACTTCTCATTCTACGTTCTCTTCGGTACTTCATTTAGGTCATCCCGCTCCTACTATCAAAACCTACTCTTACTCGGCAAATATAGCTTCTAACAAAATTTCTCCCGTTTCTAGTTCTGCTTTCTATTCTACTCCTTCTTCTGCTCGCCCTACTTATGCACTCTCACCCCAAAATGTGCCTCCACCACCCTTACAACCCATGCTTCTAATTAGTGACTTGCAGCTAGCTTCTCAAGAGTTCGTTCCCGCTTTCCTAAACGATTCTACCAAACAATTTACTGTGGTGTCTGCAAGCACAAGGTCGCTGAAATGACCATAACTTCTAATTCAGTCTGCGAAGGTCCTCCAAAAGTCCATGGACCTGTATCTGTAATGCCTCCTGCCGTTTTTGTCAAAATTTTGCCTGTTCCTGCTTTCTTAAATGATTCTAGTCAAGAAATTGCTGTTGTACCTACAATAACAGCTGTAGCTAAATTGAAGGCGGCTCCGTGGCGTAGTGGTATGTGTGTGACTACTACGCCCAAGGTCCCGGGTTCGAATCCCGACACGGTCCGCTTGAAAAATGTTAGGCGAGCATTTTTCACAAAAATACACCCTCGTTCGGATGAGAGGTAAAATGGAGGTCCCGTGTGTGAGTGTTGTCACGCACGTTAAAGATCCCTACCTTGCTTGGAACAGCAAGGGTTCGGCAAAATTCAAAATTTTTCAGGTAACAAAAACTCGCTTCCTGGCCAATGTAGTACCTTCGGGTGGAGCATTGGAAAATCACATGTAATGTAGCTAAATTGAGTGCACCTGATAAATAGGGTGATGCTTTCGCTATTTTGTGCACTGCTATATGCTTAACGCTTATTAAACATTTATTTATATATTTACATAATTATATTTATTTATATTTTATATTTACACTTTATATTTATTTATATATAGCATGTATTATGTGGCTTATTTGTTTTGTTTGACGTTCTGTCGCCATTTTGGTTGCAGTATATATTTGGGAAGGACGAGCAGAATTGCGAAGATTGTAATCATAATGTAAATCAGTTAGGAACGATAGGAAAGCTAGGGATGGATTTAAATTAGTTAGCTAGATTTGGATAGTTTTAAGGACGACCCTTCAGGTCGCACTGGTAAGCAGAACCGGCGTCTGCTATCCGGTATTACGGATCCCTCCCCTCTCATTTTTGCTTGTTGATCGGGTACACTCGAAAGTCAGCGCTAGGGATACCATTATTTACAACCCTGTTTTTAGTTTTTGTTTTGTTTTTGTTCCAGTTTTTGTCAGATTTTTAGGTTTGTTAGATTGTTGGAGTTTGTTAGGTTTGTTAGATTTTTAGGTTTGCTAGATTTTTATTTAGTTTTTATTTAGGGTGAATCAACTATGAAGTAAGAATAAACTAGGAGCACGACTATTTTTCGCGTTTAAACCCAATGTAGTACCTCCGGGTGGAGCATTGGGGACGTGGCCGCAAGTATAGCGGCCCTAATTCAAATTATAATGTAGCTAAATTGACGATTACTCCTAATTTCATCAGCGAAGGTTCGGTCGAAGTTCACGAACCTGTATCTTTAGTATCTGTTGCTGTTGCTGTCACAATTTTACGTGTTCCTGCTTTCCTAAACTGTTCAACTCAAGAAATTTCTGTTGTGTCTACAAAAACAGTCGTAGCTGAAGTGATGATAACTTCTAATTCCGTCTGCGAAAGTCCTGTTGAAGTCCATGAACCCGTATATTTAATGCCTCTTCCTGTTTTTGTCAAAATTTTACCTGTTTCTACTTTCGTAAATGCTTCTACTTAAGAAATTCCTGTTGTGCAATCACAGCCATAGCTGAAGAGAAGATAATTCCTATTACGGATAGAGAAGGTCCTGTTAAAGTTAGTGAACCCGTAGCTGTGATGCCTGTTGCTGTTTTCGTTAAAGCGTTACCTGATCCTGTTTCGTTACCTACTCTTACTCATTTTTCTCATGCTGACAAAATGCTGCTTGTTTCTGTTCTTTTAATTAAAGTTGGTGAAATTTTAGATGATGTTTCTTTATCTACTGTTGTTGAAGTGGTTCCTGATACTGTTTGTTCTGGTAAAGTTGATGAATTTCTACCCGATTCTATTCCTTTATGGAATGTTACCGAACTGTTATCGGATTCTGCTCGTTTTCCTAAGGTGGATACTTCCACAGCCAATACTGTTTTCTTTTCTAATTGTAATACTTCTAGTCCTGCACATAACGTCAATGAAATTTTATCTGCTTCTGTCGTTTTCTCTAACGTAACTGAAGTGTGTTCCACTTGTTTTTATTTTCGTCAGGTTGGTTCTCGTACAGGCAATACTTTTTCTTTCTCCGCCGTTGATATGCTGACAACCCATGATGTTTCCTTTTCTGCCGTCCACCTTCTTACCACCCATCCTAACAATAAACGACGTCCTTCTATGACGCGTTTTGAGTTTTCTAAACTACCCTTGCTACTTCCTAGACCTAGTGCTATAACTACTATGCCCCCTGCTGTTCCTATTTTGCAGAAACTGCCCAAAAGAAGCAGACTTTATTCTATGATCCTTCCGAACCTGAGGATATAGGTCGGCGAAACCCTAATGTTCTCGATCTGGTTTCATTTTCCTTTTGGCGGCGTAAACGCCTTAAGCCCAATACCTAGTCCTTGTCCCCCGATTCTTATGACGACTTTGCTCTCCTTTGGATATGATTTTCGAATACTGCGATTTCGGTTTACTTCCCGGTTTTACTGGGGTTTCTTTCGTTTGCTTTCCTTTTTTCTTTTTCACCCGTGTGGGTCCGGGAATTGAATAGCCCCATGGTACGACCTGCCTGTCGTAAGAGGCGACTATAGCGGTCATACACAACATCTATACACACCCACTCTATACACACACACACACACACCCATACCCACATACACATACCTACACATACATAACGACACTGGAATTCGATTTTGTTTTCGTTGGTGTTATTCTTAGGGTTCTTGTTTTTTTTTTGGGCTTGTGCTTATTGTTTAGTATTAAGCTTTTTGGTTTATTTTTCTTTCTTCTTTTTTTTCTCTCGTTCCTTTCGCTTTACAGTCCTGTCCCTATGCTTTTGCTGGTCTTCTTTGCTGTCGGTTCTTCTACTGATTGTTTTCCGTCCATCCACTTCTGTGGTAGGCTTCGAAGGCTCTTTCGTCCTTTGGGAACTGCGACTTTGTCGACTTTCGGTCTTTGAAGCAATGCTTTTCGTGATTGTCCGTTTAAAAACTCTTGTTACCACAGTTTGTAGTACATCGTTTCTTTTTACAGCGCTCTTCCTCTCTTTCTCCCTTGTTGTTCCTTGGTATACTTGAGGCTTGACCCTTGTGTCATGTTTTGACTGGCACTGCTCGTTTTCATTCTCGCTTTTCGTTTCTTCCTTTTTGGTTTTCTGCAGGAAACCAACCTTCTTGAGTTTGAAAACTTTAATGTTTCTCTCCGAGATACATCCGTCCGTTGACGACTCCGCACTACTGATGCCTTTCCATCTTAGTCCTCGTTGATGGCTTATTACCCGTCTTCCTTTTTTCTTTCTTCTTTCTCCTTTCTTTGATGGTTTCATCCTTGGTCCTTGGAACCTGACGAGGATTCTCAATTTATTTTCGGAGTGTTGTTTGTTTTCTTTCGTTGCTTTCGTGAGCGAATCTTCTTTTAGTTTGTTAAGCGAATTCTTATTTGTGTTATTCTTTTTCTTGATGTATGCTGGTCTCTCGAGCCGGATGTTTGTTTTGTGGGTTCTTTTTCTTCCTTCCTAAGCGAATTCTCTTTTGTTTTTTTTTAAGTACGATGCTGCCCCTTCCTCGCTTTGGTCTTCTGACCCCGACCTTTTAATTTTGCTGGGGGGGATTTGTTCCGTTCATTTTCGTAAATAATTAATTAGTGTATATACAATAATTTTTATCTTAAATTCTTTTGGCGTTCAATACAAAAATTAATTCCGTTAATTAAAAAATAACCCTTTCGTGTATTAAAATTTGTATGGTAACTAATAATAAATATCCTATCGATGTCAGTTGATAAATCTTTGTGCTTCATTAGAAAAATAAATATTTTTTTTCTAAGAATTTCGTCCCGTGGAATTTACGCCTTAATTAGATAGGCGACTTTACAAGTATTTTAATAATTAAATGCTGGTGTGTTTTCCCTTTTTAAAGAATTCGGCGAATTTATTTTAATAATTTAATAATTTAATTGCTTTGGTGCTTTAACAAATGTAACGATTCATTTGCTGTTCGATTAGCGACCAGAAAACACGTTGTTTTGTTTCGCTCGTTGTCTTGATGCGAATTTCCGGCATGCATTATTTAGCGTGCCTCCTGTGGGGGACACGTTAATCCCTTGAGCTGCGTTTCTTTTGGGGGACTGCGAAGTCAAATGCGCTCGGCTTGGACGTAAGCTTGCCTGTTCGTTGACGCAGACCAGCGACTGGTTCCACCCTGATGCCAGTAACTCGAAGGCGAGGTCCTTTTTTTTGTTCTTCTTTATATGTGCTTGTGACCTCGGAACCAGAACGTTCATAGATGGCCTTCCTAAATTTAACTCTATATAAAAATTATTGAACTATTTTAGCATTTACTGCTCTTTGGTTACTATCTTACTATTTGTTTCTAAAAATCTACTATATGTTTGTAAATTTAGTTTAAGTTTATACTTACGATATTTTAGAGCTGTGGTTTTTAGGGTTGCGTTTGTTTCTCTTATTTTCTCTAGGTACTGTCAGGGGGTAGTTGCCTAAAAACTACAGCTCGCCATTTTCATGGGTAATTTTTTTTAAATGTATTTATAAATTGGAGACATTGACTTTTTTTGGGTTGGGTTTTGGGAGTACTGTGTTCTGTATGTATGTATATGTATATGTATATATATATATATATATATATATATATATATATATATATATATATATATATAAAGTAGAAATGAATTATTGGCAAGTGACTCAAATTCAGTCAGGAGGGCATCCTGTCGACGCGTTTCGCCCTAATTGAGGCTCATCAGGACAGGAGTAGCAAAGTTCTTATATTTAATACAGACACCTTATGGGAAGTACAGCATCACTTAGCTCACAATTTGTGTCTTCGTGTCGTTTTACCTGACATCGCAGGTTGTAGCAACAGTCGGCACAGAGGAGATCCGACTCAACTGCCTTTTTCCATAGCCAAAAGTTATAATTTAAAAGAAAAGTAAGATTAACGAGTCTTAAAATAATATAAAGTAGAAATGAATTATTGGCAAGTGACTCAAATTCAGTCAGGAGGGCATCCTGTCGACGCGTTTCGCCCTAATTGGGGCTCATCAGGACAGGAGTAGCAAAGTTGTTATATTTAATACAGACACCTTATGGGAAGTACAGCATCACCTAGCTCACAATTTGTGTCTTCGTGTCGTTTTACCTGACATCGCAGGTTGTAGCAACAGTCGGCACGGAGGAGATCCGACTGAATTTGAGTCACTTGCCAATAATTCATTTCGACTTTATATTATTTTAAGACTCATTAATCTTACTTTTTTTTTAAATTATAACTTTTGGCTATGGAAAAAGGCAGTTGAGTCGGATCTCCTCCGTGCCGACTGTTGCTACAACCTGCGATGTCAGGTAAAACGACACGAAGACACAAATTGTGAGCTAGGTGATGCTGTACTTCCCATAAGGTGTCTGTATTAAATATAACAACTTTGCTACTCCTGTCCTGATGAGCCTCAATTAGGGCGAAACGCTTCGACAGGATGCCCTCCTGACTGAATTTGAGTCACTTGCCAATAATTCATTTCTACTTTATATTATTTTAAGACTCATTAATCTTACTTTTCTTATATATATATATATATATATATATTGAAATGGTAGTAGGGGCTAAAAGGTTCTAAAGGTTATTTTGTTGAAGGTAGTGTATGCCAAATAAAGTAAGCCAAATATCAGATCCCGTAACTGAGAAATTTATGTTTGCCGTACTTTACAAACGTTAAAGTATTTGAAATATTAGTCAAAATGTAAGTGTCAAGACGTAAAAACAATGACTTGATGACGTGATAAAGCACAGTATTCAAGGATTTACACTGAGTTGTATGTTGTATAAGCCATAGAACGTACATTTGCTAATCGAGAAACCGGATGCGTCTGTAGAAAGTACACTATTCACCAGGCAGATCCAGGTTTATATGTGTAACATTTCGGCATTTATTTTAATAGAATCAACCTTTGGACAAACATGTAATATCAAAATTATAAGTAATAGCATTGTCAAATATGATTGAAGGGTTGTGCGATATTAAGAACCAATGATTGAACATTTATATATGAAAAGGAAAAGTGCAAAAGACAGAGTATAAGGTATTAGTGACACGAACTTGTTGGGACGATGTTATTGGATGGAATTTGTATACATGTATTAAAGAGTAGGCATATTTGAATTGTAATTATCACCTAGGAAAATATAAACAAGAGGTCGATTTATAAATATTTTGGTAATAAGACGTGTTTGTAAACTGCGCTAAATTGTTTGAATATTTTTGAAGAATTAATAAATGAGTTTGAAAAGTGTACGAGTTAATTTATATAAAGGAAGAGTAAGGATAAGCGACAGTAAATAAAATAATTAAAAGCAACGACGAGTAACAAGTTTAAGAGTGGAATTAGTGCGACAGCGAACCGGCGGAACATAAGTGGATATTGGAACGACATTGATATAGGCAGAAGGCATTGAAAAGGATTTATAAGATTGAAGAAGATATTATTGGGATTGAATTGGATATGGTTTTATGTATAGCAGGGCATTGAGTGGTAAATAGAAGGAAGGATTGATTTGGAACGAGCGGATTAAAAGGAGGAAGTATTGATTTGGAACGAGCGGATAAAGAAAGCAGTGATTTAGAATGAGAGGAGCAAGATTAAAAGACAGCATTGGAGTAGCAAGAGGATTCGTACGAGATAAAGAAGATATAAAACCGGAAAAATTAGCGCAGGGGAAGTAAATTAAAAAGGTTATTCAAAATTCTAAATTTGGGTCATATTTATTTTAGATTTGGGAGCATCAAAATTCATTAAAGGAAACCTGGAAGCTGGACAGCAGATCTTTCATAGTGATAGTGCCAGCATTGTAAAGACGCATACGGCGAGTGAGATTGTTGAGCCAGTTTTCAAAAAGGCCGACGACGAGGTGTAAAATAGGTGAGTACTGTGGTTTTATCGTCAAAGTCATAAATTTTGTAATATTAATTAATTTGGCACAAGGCTACGTGGATCTTATATAAAAATTTGGCATATACAAGTGTAAAATATCACAGGTATAAAATAAAGGGAGTGCTGTTTGGTTGGTACATTGCACATCTACTTACCACTGAACCCACGGTAAGTAGGTGGATACCCTGGGAAGGAGAGTTTCTAATAGTCGAGGCATATTAACACAGTTTTGTTTTATAAACCAACCAAACATACATAAAGCACGTAACATAAAATAAATATTTGCATATCATATAAAATTAAATAATTAAATAAATAAAAAGGCGCGAGGGGGTAGCATAGAATATATATATATAATATATATATTGTTTTAATTATAAGTTCTTTCTTTTCCGTTGTATGTTTTGTTCTGTGTGTGAATGAGCGAGTGTTTATATAAATTTTTTTTCTTTATTTCAGGTTCCTTTTTTTATTTAGCTATAGGTATAAGACCCCGCCCACTCGCCGCCTGAGCCCGGACTTTCTTCCTTTCTTTCTTTTTCTTGATTTTTCTTTTATGTTACGTCAATGTATGTAGCAAATCTTTAGTTATTGTGTGATTTTCACCAATTTTTTCTAAGTTATATGTATTTTCTAAGCCATAAGTGTCACATTTCTACAAAATCCAAAACCTACTACATCAATTTTTAGGAGTAAAATTGAAAAATTACATATTTGCAATCTTTTTTAAAAAAAATTTTGTGCGTGTTACCTAATTGAGCATCCCATAAAACGAGCATGTACCAAATTTTATTAAATTCTGTTGAGTAATGACTTTATAGCTTAATCAAATGTGCTCAATCCTATATTTGTACTAATATATTGTGAAAATTGTTACATGCCGAAAATCGGTTATGTATCATATTTAGATTAAGTATAAATATGTAAGTAAATTCCCGCCACTATTTTAAAATAGACTTGTCCATTTCCGTCATTTCGGACAGTTGCGTCGGCGCAAAAGAATGCGCAGACGCGGAGTGATGGGTAAGTGCGCGGTTTAGACAGGACAGATTATAATTAGCCAACAAGACGTCGAACGGTGACGTTTGCTTGTGTATTTTTTTGATTTTCTCTTTTAGGATGTAGGTTCTTTTCCTTATCTTGCCTCATCGTTCCTTACCTGGTTGTTCCTTCGCCCTGCCTACGAACGAAGAAGAGAGAAGACGATAAATTTGGTTTCAACGATGGCATAACGCAACCCACACCCAAACGAGATACCCGGAGATTAGCATGGCCCCTGCGCAAGGATGACACGCAAAATCGTGAAGCGTTCCACATTTTTAAGTGAGTACTTTTTATCTTTTTAAAGTGCAACTTGTATCATTGTAAACGTATTTGGTACGTGATACAATTTGACACGTAATTATGTCGTAATATTATTATTGCTCAATATTGTGAACGTGGAGCGTATCAGTGTTGCCAACTGTAGTAGTGGCGCTGAACAGGCGGCGACGAGGTTATAACAAAATCTGGTTATCTGTGTATAAAGATCGAAACAGTTAATTGTCAAGTGGCGTTATTTAGGTGTAAGAATTGAGGTCGTACGAGGTAACGCTCTCTGATCATAAATTAATTACATGAGATATTGAAACCAAAGCAAGCGCAAACGAGGAGCTAACTATATTTCCGCGGTTTTGTAATAAAAAATCTAATTGGGGGCGATTTAAAAAAAAATTTGGCGAAAGCATCCCCACGCTTGAGAACCAAGTTATTAAACTGCCGAGAGGCCGTTCAAATAGAAACACCAGCGAAAAAATTTAACGACGCGGTGGTAGACGCGTCATCGTACTCTATGCCGCGAAAGAAAACATTTAAAGACAGAGTATCCTGTTGGACCCGGGAACTCCACCAAGCGGCCAGAAACGCATAACCTAAGACGCCGTTATCAACGCACTTCAGGAGAAATAAGAGAACAAAGAAGAACTGAATATAATGAAAGCAACCGCGAATATAAAATATTAATAGAAGAAACGCGAACGAATAAATTTAAAGAATTTTACACGCGAAACTCTGAGAAGGAACTCTGGGGAACCGCATACCGCGTAATAAGAGGCAAACAATCAAAAATCGCGCTCGGTAACATACGAAAAACAAATGGCAAATACACAGGAGGCTTTAAAACCACGCCAGAATATCAACTACAGAAATTCTTCCCATCCGATAATCCCGAAGAGGATGAGAGGTCGCACGATTTAGTAAATCGGGAAGCTACAGAGGCGCAAGGGACAGGTGCCGATAAGGCAATCCTAGTTTCCTTACAATTTAGAAATGCCAATTCTTACACTTAAAAGTTCATAATTACATCGCGCAAGCGCGGAAAAAGCGACACCACGGCAGGTGGTAGCTCCAAGCTTTACACAGGCTTTAGCGCGGCCATCTGACAATGACGTCACCAATGCACAAATTTAATACGCAATTAACGGGAAATATAAATTTAAGACAATAGTTTATAACAGCGAAATACTCACATGAATATGTCCCTGAGTTAAAGTTGGCTTCTGTTGAAGTCCATCAGGGCTACTGATGGCCCTTTTAAGGCCACAGGGAACAGGTATAAGGGCGACAAACAAAGATAATCAGGCAAGGAGATCTACATAAATAAAGATAAGGCACGATACGATACCTGACAAAACCGCTCTTCACGAAGGTCAGAGGCAAAAAACCCCGTTTTCTAAGCGTCTTTCCGGAAACTCCCCACTTTTGTTCTTTCACGCGAGTTATAGTAACCCCTATCTAATATATATATATATATATATATATATATATATATATATAAAACTAATATTTGTATTAGGAAATATTAGGAAACTAAGAAATGCTAAAGACAAGTGCAACAATGTCGTTGCAACATATTATTACATATTATTATGATTATTTCCGTTCCCACGAGTGGAAACGCTACAAAGTAGCCCAAGGATAAGTGACACTGCAAAAGTCAGGTCACAGACGGTCGACGGATGTCACGTACCGTGATTACGCAGAATAAGCCTGCAACATTGTATTTATGAATAGCTCTTAAGATAGCAACTAAGTATTGTAGAATGTAAGCGGACATTACGTCCGCAGGTTCCCACCAGAAATGTGAGGGGGAGAAAGTTATATAAGGACTGGGAGCTCCACTCCTAGTCAGTTCATCAGACGTTCAGCTTTAACCTTGCAGTTCACTGGTAACTCACTGTACAAATTAATTAATAACTTCGACTTAGAATAAATTAGTTAAATTTGTAAATGTTCACATCTGTTTAAATCAAATAAATGTGTTAGATTTCAAAGAAGTCTTTTTAAAAAGGACCGCTCGAAGCCACGAACTATAACTGGCGCAGTCGTAACGGATGTCAAAAGGGCACTAGCGAATCCAACTTCGAGGAACTGGTGGTCCGGGAATTTCAATTCCGATTTTGGCAGAACAAAAACTGGAGAAGAAACACGCATCGTTCAGATCCAGCCGTTGAAGGAGAAACAAGAATAGTTCAAATTCAACAAAAGAAAAATTGGAGGCGATACAAGAATAGATCAAATCCAAGAAGCCAAAGAGAAAAACAGAAACAAAGAAAACAAATCAATGAAAGCAACCAAGCAACTAGTGTAAGTTCATTTTCCTAAACCAATTAAAAAATTATTCTATTATTAACAAAGACAATTGATATTTGCTAGTTTATGATTTATGATTTATGATTTATTTATGTATATGTTGACTATTGTTACAAATATTTTATGCCAATTGTTGAAAATAATCGATTTAGCAAGTGCTAGAGATTATCTTCAAGCCTTTATTGAAATTTTATTATTATTTTAATTGTATATATGAAAAATTTATGAAAACTTGAGACAACAAAAATATTCTAAGACTAAGAACTGAGAAAAATTATTCTGAAACAAAAACTAGAGACAATTATCAAAAAAGTCGCAAAGCGCAAAAGACTAGAAAACGTTTTAATTAACGTAAGAAAATTTTATAGAAACAAAATCAAACCTCTTAAGATTGCAGAATCAAAATCTTAACTGGCGCGAAAAATTTTTTAAAAAAACCTCTAACTCGACAACCTTTACCGAAACAAAAATTTTTAGAATTTCTAATCTAACTAACGCAACAAATTTTAGAATTTCCAATTCAATCTTAACTGACACACAAAATAATTTTAAATACGTCTAATACGCATTAGACGCTTGGAAAATCGATAATATCAAGGCGAAACGCTTTACTAACAAACGAACAGACGTTGAATATAAAATACCTTGAAATGCAAACTCCTAGAAATGTTATTTTAAAAACGTTCGTCAATTGAACACCTGCATGTTTTGGAAAGGTGAACTTCCCCTTATTTGTATAGATAAAAGACAACAGTCGAGGTATATTGTGCAAACGGTCGGACGGTTCGCATAAATGCTAACCAAAAGCTTCCTTAAAGCGCAGAAGGAATGGACAATCAATGATATGCTTCGGAATGAGACAGGCACAATAGCATTTCACTTCGAAACGCAGGTATTCAGTCCACATGCGTTAAATAGCACGCAGACAGTAATATCGATTTTCTACCACTCAAGCGAGGGTAGAAGGAAACATCTAATATGCATAAGAAAGGAATAGAGTTAGTATAGGCGGGGTTTTTAAGACGTCACTGAATATATCATTGGTCGATATAGTTAGTTGTAAAACAGACAAGCACGGAAAAATTTGAATGCGGGTTTTTCGGAAAATATCGTATCAACGAGCTAAATTTCAAAGATTTCGAAAACGGTTAAACCAAAATTTGAAGAAGTATTATTTTAAATGAAGTATTTCGCGTGAAGAGTGGCCGAGAGGTGGCATTTTGAATTGTATAAATACTCTAAGAAAATTAATAGGGCTCTCTTAGTATTTTCATCGCTTTAGACTACGTACAGAAATCTACCACGAGCTTGTAAGTATATAAAATTTTTAAATTAAATAGTACAGTGTTGGCCTCATAATTTGAAACGCGGATAGTGTTAGGTTTAATTTTATTGAAGTGCAACATATATTTTAACAAGCTCGTGCAGTAAAGTAAAGTAAAGTGACATAAATTAAATTAAACAATTATAAAAAAAAAAAAGTGTAATGTACTTGGATTTGGATGTATCGTGAATGAATAGCATGCAGCACAACTTAGATGGTGTTCATCTATAAATAGCTGGAGATGTTATCGCCCAAAAGGGGCGGCGTCTGTAAGTAAGTAGGCTTGGCTTATTTTAATTGTTTAATAGTATAAGAAAAATAAATATAAGTGGCCAAATAATACAATAATAAAGTGAAATTGAGTGAGTTAATCCAATTCGGCTTGCTTCAGAGGGCTTCGTGGTTACGGTGGAGCCAGAAGTAAATTGGAGCACTGATTAAACGTCTGGATGTACCAGTTAATGAAGTGGAGAGGCCTTCGGACGTCTTCGGGTTGGTTCGGGAGGCTTCGGCAGTTGCCTAAGAGGCCTAATGTGAACTTGAACCAGGACGGTTGGGACCTATATGTAGGTCGACGAGGTCCAGACGCCTTCAGTGGACTTCGGTTCTTGTCAGTGGTCCTCGTGCTTAGTGGTGGATTAAAGTTACGTTAAAGGCAAACATAAAATGAACTTATATGCACTTAAAAGACTAGTATTTACGATATATGCAAAGAAAAAAGGGTTCAGAAGGCTTCGGTTGTCTTCGGGAAGCTTCGAACACCTTCGGACTTGACGGGCGAGGCCCAAATTAACTTGTACGGTGGTAAATAGCGATTGGCTATAGGCCTGGAGGGTCCAGACGTCTTCGGTGATCTTCGGTATAATTCGGCAGAGGTCGTGGATGGTGGGGCTCTAGGCCTAGAAGAGCTCGGTCCCGTCGAATTCTACAAGGGTGATGTCCCGCAAGTATATTTGGCAAACACATCCATCGTTATTGCAGAAAGTCACTTCCCGGTCGCTGTAAGAAGGAGTGCATTGATTAACTGCCTTCGGCGACGGCGGTAACGGAGAGAGGAGCTTTGGGTGTGACCTGGCAGAACGGAGTGCTTGCCGGAAAGCGTTTTGTTCCTGCTTGCGGGTTACTTGATGTTCGGAACGAGAGTTACGACCCATTCGTAGTGTTTCTTCTGATATTAATGAAAGCTAATATCACGGCCTCCAGGTACGACGACGGTTAGGGTAGTGTTGGCAGGACGCAGGATATGATGAGCGCTGCGTAAGGATTTAAGCGTGCTATGGTGAGCGCCGCCTCGGAAAGGTATTTTCACAGGCTATGATGAGCACTGTGGAGGAGAGGACAATCCCAGACTATGATGAGTACTAGGACTGATTTATGCAGAAATCGAATTTGTATTTATAGTCTTCAGGTCGCTATCCATCGTGTGTTGAAAAACGCTTATCAGAAAGTTAACCAATGAGCTGCATAGTCGATTTTAGATTGTAAATTTTGATTATTCAAAATTTTAAAAAATGTTAGTTTCCAAATTCTTAGTAAAAGTTGTTCTGTGTTCAGCACGTGTACTCCGATATAGTCAAGCTTGTATGTCGACGTTCACTTAGTACATTGTATGTATTCATGCAGGTAACAGAGACGGCCAGCAGAGCAGAACCACGAGACCGAGGGTGCAGGAACTTAACTTCATCGTCAAAGGAGTAGGATCTTCATGAAATTCCAGGTAACGCTTTAGAATTTGCTGTTTTTTTTTAAACTATGAAAATTATTGTGATGTGTGAGAGAGAACTTGATGGTATTTTGCATTATTTTGCGTATTGAAGAGAATACGTATAACTAACTTTTATTATGGTATTTAAATATAAATCTAAAGGTGTATATAAAGCTTATTAGCGTTCCTCATGAATTTAAATTTTTATTGTTAAGAGTACATGGGTCTTTTTGTGTTTGTAGTACGAGTATGCTAAGTAAAAAGCATACATTAATCATAATAAACTAGGTTATCTTGAGCTCACCATACTCCAGAGTGTACTAATTAGAAATAATTATAAATAAAGAAAAATAAGGTATTATTCAAGGCCCATTTACTCCAGTTACATTCAATGTGTTTGATATTTCAAGTTAAAATCCTGGACTTTACAAAGATAGAATTTATTGAGGTGTAATTTGAGCACTGAAATGTAGATAATCTTGAATTTTTATTTGCAAATAGTGGTAAATAAATATTGCATGATTGTTGTATAATTTTGTGGTTCTATTGAGAGTGTGCGTGAACGGTAAAGAGTATGATCGTAAATCTAGGTATCCAAGAGGAGGCCCAACCGAGCTAGCCAGAAGCTGTTGAAGAAATCAATTAAAGTGATGGAAGCAGAATCTTGTTAAGAACTTTTTTTTGTTTTTGAAATTTATGACAATTTTTGGAAAATAAATAAAATGCTCGAATGTTTTTTGAGAAAGTACAAATCATACTAGGGTTACACGGCAATATATATACATATACTGTGATAAAGAGTTGTTTAGGGGTGTATTGAGTAGTAGGGGTCGCAGAGTAACTGTAAATAGCAATGGGAATCAGAAAACTGCATTCATTTAGCAGAAAAGTAAGTAATTCGTACATTATGTAAATAGCAAGCATTTAACACCTTGTATATAGACCGTAATTAACTTTAAGCAATGCAAGTGAGCATATCTTTCAACAATAGAACGCGTATTCAGCAGATGAATAATTGTACATGTAATTAAACATACATTGAAGAGTGTTCAACAAGTTATAAAATAAATATGCAGAAGATAAGAGAAAACCTAATAAATCCTCATGCGATTACGCTTGTGATAAAGAAGGAACAATAAACGCTTTGATAAGAAAACGCGCTTTCAAAGATCAGTTTAAATAAATACGAAAACAGCATTGGTGTCACATCATTTATTTTGTACAATTATCCAAAAGCTTTATCTACACAAAACAACAGACATAAGTTAAAAGTCTGGCAACGATAACAATAGTACATAACAGCATGATACCAAAATCCAAAATAGTTTCATCAGAAATCAGCTTGAAATATTAAAGATAAACCTGTTTGGTTGCAACAATCTGTAAAACTGCTTGGAAACCCAATCCAAAGGTAGTGGGAAAAAGCTATTTAACACCCACCGGTGATAAGGCAGCTCAGTTTCCACTTGAAGCTCGTTGAATCCACATCATTTTTAATTAGAAATCTACGGGTCAGATAAATAAAATTTATGTTATAGTGAAAATAGTGCTGTGCAACAATTACTTTAAGAATACATTAAGAGTTTTTGCCGTTTTTTAGAAAACGGCTTCTAATCGGCTTCCTATTTCTGGTTCAATTCTAATCTGCGCCGAAAACAATACTTATGGTCCAATTCGAATAGACTTCTGGTCTAACTCTAATACACTGATAATTTATGATCCGAAGTCTGGAATTTCAAGTGATATTTAAGGCATATACAGAGAAATATAGAATAAAGCACGAGGTGATTTTGGAAACAAAGGGATAACAGTACTGAAATATTGGTTCAACGTATGTTACGGAGTACAAACCAGGGTATTGGTTTCGATTGAAGATAATGAAGGGGTATTAATTCACAACACGAAACAAATCAGGTCAGATCTACCTAGTTTTAAGGAACCTTTTCTAACTTAAATTTTAACCTTGAATATATTAATTTTCTCACTAACTTGTAAAGAGTGGACAAGGATATTGAGCACGTTAAAAATTTACAAAATAATCATAAAAAGGTCTCAAACGTTCCAGATTTTTTTGTAAGAGGGTGTTGTTTTGGTGACTATAATTTTATAAAAGAATATAAAATTTTGGGATCAATAATCCATATATTAATTGATTACGAACATTCTGAAATGTGAATATTATTTCCTTTCATTATATGAATGTTGATTGACTTTGTTTTATCAATTCACACAGGTAATCATAAAGGGGTGAAAGAAAATTTATTATCGTGGCGTTGTGCACTCTGTGTAGATTGAAAAAGGTTAGCCGTGGCATAATAATAAAAGTAAAAGATTAAATTGAGAGAACACAGAGCGGTGGCATTCAGTAGGACGTTTATTACACCGAATACGGCGTTATCATGCCAATATATATATATATATATATATATATATATATATATATATATAATATATATATAAATATATATTGCCGTGTAACCTCTCTAAATCGATAGAGTAAGAAAATTACATTCGAAACTTTTATTAATTTACCCAAAAATCGTCATAAATTTAACACAAGAGAAAAATCTAACAAAAATAATCTCTTACCCAGATTCCTCTCTTCATCACCTTAATTCTTCAACCGCTTCCCTGGCTAGCTCAGTTGGGTCTCCTTTTGGATACCTAGATTCACTATCATACTCTTTATCGTTCACTCCCACACTCAATAAAACCACAAAATAATACAACAATCATAAAATATTTATTTACCACTATTTACAAATAAAACTTCAAGATTATTTACATTTCGGTGCTCAAGTTTGTTACGTTTTTTTTTCGTGGCAGCACGTTGGGCGCCAAATTTATGCTACGTTGGCTCGTAGCCGTGCGTAACGCAAAGAAAATCAATTACAAGCGGTTTATAATTTTCAATTTATCTATCTTTAAATTACTACACACGAGTTAATAAATATAAAATATAGAACTAGTAATTGCAGAAAGGTACTTACGAATTGAGTATAAATTGGGAAACAGCGTAAAAGTTTAAAGATAGATAAATTGAAAATTATAAACCGCTTGTAATTGATTTTCTTTGCGTTACGCACGGCTACGAGCCAACGTAGCATAAATTTGGCGCCCAACGTGGCTGCCACGAAGAAAAAAACGTAACAAATTTTTGAGTAATTCAGTAGGATTGATTTCTTTTTTTTTTTAATAGCAGGCAACTCAATTTGCGTAGCTGTGTTGCTATTTGCATAACTCGCAGGAATATTTTGAAAGATAGTTTGCTTTCCCCAACAAACAACGAAATTCAATGGAATTAATTATTGTATTTTGCTTTCTTAATTCTAGGAAGGTTTTGACGTTGTATATATTTTCTATTACCTTGTTACGTGTATCAACGTATTTTCAACGTACTTAACATATAGTTACCAAGAACAAACTACAACTCTGCACTCTAATCTGTTTATTTCAACTCGTTGTTACCAAGAACTCTTGTCGACTACTATCACGACTTCGTTAATAACATAAGGCACATACAAAACGTGAATGCACCATCATATCTAATAACTAATTACCGTTGTTTATCATTTTCGATAAGCCGGAAAGCAATTTACGAATAATCCAATTTAAACTTCGTTGCAATTTATTTATTAATAATACGATGCACTCGCCTAAGGAGTTAATAAATATCCAATATAAAAAATAGTAGTTACAGAAATGTGTTTACTAATTGGGAAAAAGCGTAAAATGTTAAACTATTAAAAATGCACGTTACAAGTTACACCTCAATAAATTCTATTTTTGTAAAGTTCAGTATTTTAACTAGAAATATTAAACACATAGAATGTACCCGGAGTAAATGGGCCCTGAATAATACCTTATTTTTCGTTCTTTATTTATAATTTTAATTAGGACACTCTGGAGGATGGTGAGCTCATGATAACCCAGTTAATTATAAATAATGTATGCCTTTTACTTAGCATACGCTTAGTGCAAACAAAAAACCCCATGTACTCGTAACAATAAAAATTTAAATTACTGATGGAACGAGCTTTATATACACCTTTAGATATATATTTAAATACCATAATAAAAGTTAGTTATGCGTATTATTTTTAATACGCAAAATAATGCAAAATACCTTCATAGTTCACTCGCACACATCACCACAATCTTTATAGTTTATAAAAACAACAAATTCGAAAGCGTTACCTGGAATTTCTTGAAGATCTCTACACCGTTGACGAAGCCGTTAAGTTGTTTCGCTCTGCTCTGCTGGCCGCTTCTAGCTATTTGTAAATGAACATCATCTCAGTTGTGCTGCATGCTCTGACTTCACGATGCATCCAAATCCAAATCCAAGTTTATTACACTTCAGTTATAATTGCGTTCTTTAGTTTAATTTAATTTACGTTTCATTACTTCACTTCACGAGCTTGTTTAAAATAAATGTTGCACCTCAATAAAATCTAGACTCGACACTATCCGCGTATCAAATTATGAGGCCAACACAGTACTATTTAAATTAAAAATTTGTATACCTACAAGCTCGTGGTAAATTTCGGTGCGTATTCTGAAGCGATGAAAATACTAAGAGATCGAAGTTAGAAGAGAGCGATGCTAATTCTCTTGGGTTATTTATATCATTCCGAATGCCACCTCTCGGCCATTGTTCCCGTGAAATACCTCATTTAAAATAACACTTCTTCAAATTTTGGTTCAACCGTTTTCGAAATCTTCGAAATTTAGCGCGTCGTTACGATATTTTCCGAAAAATTAACATTCAATATTCCTGTGTTTGTCTGTTATACTACTAACTCTATAGACCAATAAGATATTCAATGACGTCTTGAAACCCCGCCTGTATTAACGCTATTCCTCTCTTATGCATATTTTATGTTTCCTTCTAACCTTGTTTGAGTAGTAGAAATCGATATTACTGTCCGCGTTTCAAACTAACCCATGTGGACTGAATACGTGCGTTATGAAGTGAACTGTTATTATGCCTGTCTCATTCCGAAGCATTTCATTGATCGTCTATCCCTTCTGCGCTTTAAGGAAACTTTTAGTTAACATTTACGCAAACCGTCCGTCCGTTTACCCGATATCCTTGGAATACTGTCTTTTATCTACACAAATAAGGGAACCTGACATTTCCAAAACCTGCAGGTGTTCAATTAACAAACGTTTTGAAACAACATTTTTAGGAGTTGGTTTTTCAAGGTATTTCAACCCAACCGATATATGTTTGTTACAATGAAAGCTATTCGCTTTGGATTTATTGATTTTTCATGCTTTAATGCGTATTAGACGTAATAACCCTTTGAACTAAACTCAATTAAATTAATTAATAATTTGCTTTGGCTTCTATAATTTATTTTCTTTACGAACCTACCTAAATTTTAATCACTAATTGTAAAATTCTGGTAATACTTGTTACTTTAAATTCACTAAATAAAATTAATTTCGCACGTAAATTTTGGTTGTTTCTTCTATACAGGGTGTTTGAAATTGCCTTGTTTATACTTAAATTTAACCCTTTAAAACCACTACAATATATATATATATATATATATATATATATATATATATATATATATAATCAAATTGAATTATTAAAACTTAAATTAGAGTGTTACAATGTATAAATTGAAGGACATATTTGAAAGGTTAATGAAAGTTCACAAGCCAGACATGACAACGGAAACAGACATTGTATTCCAGACGCAACACGATACTGCAGGTGCAGGTCACAGTAGGTTAATAAGATCAGCAATTATTAGAATTAAGATTACTAAGAAGTAATACATTGTATTGTATACAGAAATAAGCAGACATGAGCTCTGCAGTACCCACAAGCAATGTGAGGGGCAGGGATAGCATAAATACCCTCAGGAGCCCAAGATGGCCAGTCAGTCTAGAGCTTCACAACTTTAACATTGTTGGTAGTTCAGCTACTCACCGTAATTTTAGTTTATTTAAAATAGTGAAAGCCAACTTAGAATTATTTCGATCTGCACATGTTACTGCATATAATGTACTTGTAATTAAAAATTAATATTGTAATTTCTGTTTCAAATAAATTGATAGAAGTTTTTTGAAGAAGCTTTTTTTAAAAAGCCGCTCCAAGAGGCCCAAAACCTGTCTCACTCTGTATTAAAAATAGCAAATCAAAAGTATATAAAAATAAAACAACTACAAAGCATTACAATAAATTTAAACAAAAACTTACTGCATGTAGTCCATAAGTTTATTCAATTCTTCGGAGAATTTTGTAAGTACTACAAAAAATACTTCTGGACTGTAAACGTCGCCTAAGCATACTTCAATGAAATCATTTTTCTTGATCTTGCGCTGCGTAAACTGTTTCGGAATAACATCGAAAAGATGTAATACGTTTAGAGGATATAGAGACCTTGGCTTTGTTGTCAAAACGGCCTATAAAAAATACAGTAATGACCACATAAATTTGTAATTACATAATACAAACTTCTACTGGTGTTGGTTTACGACTGGCATCTGATGGTTGCACAAAATCTATATCTAATGTGTCTGGTAATGGCTTTTTTCGATCGTACAACATAAAATCGCCTTTGTTAGGTCGATAGCAGTAAAATATATTGTCCAGCTGTATACACATCAAAATTAAACTTTTAAAACCATACTTTGTGTAATCCAATTCTTTTTTAAATAACTCCCTAAAAAAACATCTAATAACATCCGTCTGTCTAGATGATTCTTATAAATATCTACCAATATGTAGCATTATAATTAAATCAAACAAAAAGCAATACAAGATCAAACAATTACCACACATCAGCATAATAAACATTGTTACATGCCGAAAATCGGCTGTATCATTTTTGGTTTAAGTTTTAAATATGTGACTGAATTCGCGCCAATATTTTTAAAAATAAACTTGTTCATTTCCGTCACTTCGGACAGTTGCGTCGGCGCAAAAGAATGCGCAGACGTGGAGTGAGGAAGTAAGTGCGCGGTTTCCGACACGACGAGGATTAGCCAACGAGACGTCGAACAGTGAGGTTTATCTGTCTCGTCTTTTTTGTCTTTTCTTTCAGAATGTAGGTTTCCATTTATCTCTGGCACTATCGTATCTCTACCTTCACCTTATTCCTTCGTCCTGCCCACAAACAAAAGAAGAGGGAAGACAAATTAATCTGGCTTCAACGATGGCGTAACCCAACCACGCCCAACAACACCCAGATGAAAATGAGCACGACTCCTGCCGCAAGAATAACCGCAAGCGTTCCACATTTTTAAGTGAGTACATGTTATCTTTTTCTTTAAGGCGCATCTTGTATCACTGTAAACATTTTTGGTATGTGATACAATTTGAGACACAATTATGACGTAATAGCTTTACTGCGCAATATTTTTAGAACGCGGAGCGTTCCAGTGTCGCCAACTGTCGTAGTGGCTCATAACAGTTGCGCGGGACTATAACAACATATCATCAAAGACCCAAACGTAACTTTTAAGATGCCGCACTATTCAGAGAGTGACATTAATCGCCTCATAGATGTCGTGTTTTCAAAACTATGCTTGTTCTCAATGAATAAATCAAAGCAATAGTGTACCGTACCTAACAATGTGGGTGTACTTAATATGGGTATGCTCACAAACTAATTACTTAATTCATTTTTGTGTTGATAATATAATCAAAGTGTGTTATATATGGTAAAGAAGTCCCAACGATTCGTTTATATAACCAATCTTTCGTGTAATATTTGAAACAACAACTTTGTTATTCGTAAACAATTTACAAGAAAATTAATTACCAACAATCCTTGATGCATTAGGGTAGGGGCAAGTGGGGGAATGGTACATTGTGGAGAACCATACGTACCATTAAAATATAAATTACGTACCATACTGTGAGATCAGCCCCTGTACCGACTAAGTGGGAGTATGCGCAGAATCTCTAAAGCCATTAACTGCAGTCAGTTGACTGCTACATGCCGAAAATCGGCATGTAAGCATTTCTAATTTTAGTTTTAAATTTGTAAGTGAATTCGCACCAATATTTTAAAAGACTTGTGCGTGGATTTCCGTCACTTTAGATAGTTGCGTCGGCGCCCGAGATTGCGCAGACGCGGAGTGAAAAAAGAGTGGTGATTTCCGTCACGTAAACGTCAAACCGTGTGGTTATCTGTGTGACTTTTATCTTGTCTTTTCTCTTTTAGGTAATGTAGGTTTCCTGCCTTGTATCTATTATCGTTCCTCACCTTATTCCTGTTGTTCCGCTACGGAAGAGAGAAGACAAATTAATCTGGTTCGACGAGGGGGCAAAGGACGACCCACGCCCAACTACCGCCAAATAATTGTCCTGTTGTAAAGAGCTCCATAGTTTACGTGAGTACACTTATCTTTTCCTATAATTGTAATGTGATAATAATTTGTAACATAAATATGACGTAACCCCTTATTGCGCAACATTATGCATGTATTTTTTGTTATCAACTGTCGTAGTGCCTCTTATAAATTACGCGCCGGGACTTTAACGCGTATACCTTAGAGTAGAGAACCTTAAAGTATAACATGACTTGTGTACTTAAAGAAAGGCAGAAGTGTGCATCTCAGGTTTTTGTTACCATTATCCACGTGTACAAATTAAGACAGTGTGTCCATAAATTATAACCAATTGTTTTGAATTAATTATATTCTAAAAGTGCATAATATGATGCACACGTGCATGTAGTTTTGTTACGATTAGGTAAGCAATTTTTGTGAGATGACGTAATTACGTTTTAAAATCATAGTGGGGTAACCATGCGCAAACCCATGTGGTTGGTTACCCATTGGGCGCGTCTCCAGGTGACGGATAAAAAAATTTCCAGGATATATGGCCAAGGGATTGGCTATCTTGATACATGCCGAAAATCGGCTATGTATCATTTTTGATTTAAGTTTTAAATATGTGACTGAATTCGTGCCAATATTTTTAAAAATAAACTTGTTCATTTCCGTCACTTCGGACAGTTGCGTCGGCGCAAGATAATGCGCAAACGTGGAGTGATGAAGTAAGTGCGCGGTTTCCGACACGACGGGGATTAGCCAACGAGACGTCGAACAGTGACGTGTGCCTGTGTCATTTTTGTCTTTTCTCTTGGTATGTAGGTTCCTCTATCGTATCTCTACCTTCTATCGCTCCATACCTTATTCCTTCGTTCTACCTACGAACGAAGAAGAGGGAAGACGTAAAATCTGGCTTCAACGACCCAACCCACGCCCAACAACGCCGAGATCCACAAAGATGAGCATGGCTCCTGCGCAAGAATAACCGCAAAGTCGTGAAACGTTCCACATTTTTAAGTGAGTACATTTTATCTTTTCCTTTAAGGCGCCTCTAGTATCACTGTAAACATTTTTGGTATGTGATACAATTTGAGATGCAATTATGACGTAATATCTTGTTGTGCAATATTATATACGTGATTAGTATGTGTTGCCAACTATCGTAGTGGCTCCGAACACGCGCGCGCGGGACTATAACAGTTATACCCTAGAGACTGTGCTGTGGGATAAAATCCGCTACTTAGCCAAGTGAAAACGATCCCGCAGACCAAACCCCTCAGCCCAAGCTGTAGTTTCGTGGCTAATGGGCCTGCACTGAGGTAAACGAAGCCGTCACACCATGCCCTCCCTGTCGCCCTGGTCATATCACATGGGCAAGAGGGTATGGGGGTCTTAGCTTAAACGCCCGGACCAAGAGGAGACAACCTCAAAAATTCATAAATTCCGTGGTGTAGGACCAGTGTAGTTGACCAGTCCCAATCGGTCCAAAACTCGGGGAACAGGGCGACATCCCGTTTTATTCACACCTTCCATGCCAACAGGAGGCACCTGGCATGGCGACCATTTACATCCCCCATACTCGTGGGAACAATCATGAATAATATTGGTACCATTAGTAAAACTGAACCTGAAGTGGTGAAACCAGCAATGGGGGACCCCTCAGATAACCAAAATGTATTCATGAAGATGGAGCAGACCAGGGATGCAAGTTCGCTTGCAAGACCGGTGTCTGAAACACCAGGCATGGAGAAAACTATACAGAAACTTGCAGGCACTGAACTGCAAGCAAAGAGGCTTTCGGAAGCTCAGCGGAGGAAGCTGAGGAAAACCAAGAAAGCCGAATCTGGGACTTGGACAGAGTCAAACCCGTCCACAAAGAAGGTGTCGGTACAGAAGGAGAGCGGGGACAGTAAAAGACCACTTCAGAGACTTCCACACCGACACCATCTAAATTTCAGCAGCAAATAAACGCCCCAAAAGCCATAAGCAGATTGGGTCGTATAGTGCTGATGCTGGGGGTTGACATTGACAGACGTCCCCGGACTCAGTTTTGACTGAGGAACTATTGATGAGCATCCAGAACATGCTTCTGGATGCTATATTCGACATCCCCTTAGGATGTTCTATCCCCCCTCAGTTCAAGGACGCTAGGTTTGCCGACGGAGTTCTCTGGTTGACCTGTGCAAACCTAGAGACTAAGGTGCGGGTTAAACACAATGTAGAGACCAAGGAAGACCTTTGGGAGGGTGCGTGTCTAACAGTAGTAGACGCAGCGAGAACCTCCCGAACAGACCCAAGGTTTTAGTATGGATCCCCGACAGACATTAAAGAGAAAGTTGCCAGGACACGATTGCAGAAGCAGAATCCCAGTCTGCAAACGGATGGCTGGCATACGCTTTCCTGGATAACTGATATGGAAGGAACTATCCTGGCCTTTTAAGTCGATCCAAAATCTTATGAGGTACTTGAGCAAGCCAAGTTCAAGGCCTATTACGGGCTGAGAACGGTCTTGTTCAAGCCTATCAAAGGCAATTCATCTGGTGATAAGGACGGTCTAAGTAACCTGCAGCACAGTAGGGCAGCATCCGCAGCCCTATGCAAGCTGATGGGAGACTGCGATATAGCCCTTATCCAGAAACCTTAAATTTGCAAGGGAAAGGTGCTAGGACTGGGTTCAATCAGTGGGGCACTTGTATATAGTAGATCACTGACAGACCCATGACTTGTATACTAATCAACAACAACTTTAAGTGGTTGCGGCTTACAGAATCATGTCATCAAGACCTTGTGGCAGTCAGAGTGGGACTAGGCGGAAGTGGGCCAAAAGAGATTATACTCGGATGGGCCTATCTTCCGTTCGACTCCCCTCACCTTCCACCCTCAAGGGAACTAGAGGTGCTGGTGGCTAGGTGTAGAGCGGATCGATCTCACCTAGTTATTGATAGCTACGCAAATGCTCACCACACAATTTAGGACAGTGGATGCAAAAATTATCGACAAAGAAGAAAACCACCAAAAACGCAAAATCAAAGAAGCTGCTTATATAACCTTACATAAAAATAACTGCGTTGCAAACGAATCCGTAACTTTCAGTAAACAATGGATTCCATTACTAAAAGAAATAACAAAAGAAATAACAAATGAAAATCAAATGTCCACAATATCTAGGTAGCATTGCAAGTTTTTCCTGGGTTTTCCTTGCGATATTAACATGAAATACAGCCTACATACATGATTTCTATTTATACATACAATAACTAATTATATAACAATAAGCATATTAACTAGAAAACCATTATTTCGGCAAATATCTAAGTGTTGGGGGATCTTGGTAGCCACAGGTTGCTTAACCCCCTTCACTGAATCTCGGTGAAATAAAACATAAAATTAGAAAACAATAGAAGGGAAGCTAACTCAGAATATAAATAAGTGCAGGTACGTGTCCAACCAGTTTTGAGATGAAGATCCAATGATGATGATGATGAAGCATATTAACAACCCTGTAAAACAGCATTGGTATCTGACAAGTGTAAACCCGCAATAAGGTTACCTCACAACCATATACAATCTCCGTTAAACAGTATTGGTATCTGACAAGTATAAACCCGCCATAGGGTCGCCTCAGATCCATATACAACCTTCATAGAACAACATTGGTATCTGACAAGTGTAAACCCACCATAAGGTTACCTCAGAACAATGTTAAAATCTACCAAGGAGGTAGCCTAAATCATAATGATTTCCTTCAAAATAAATATAAAAAACGACTACTTAAGCCTTTTAATAATGCAATTGCACACTTCTTTAATTACCATCCTCTAAATTGTATAAATAGAAACATGTTAAAAATGTTTTCCAATTCCCAAGTTATTGAATTTTACAATAAAAATTAATCAGCTGATTTCACGTTAAGCGTATTGGCTACCTAAAAAGTCGGTCCCAGGCAGTAACACAAATTGAAGGCAATTATTCATTTAAACTTTAAAAATTTTTGCTTAGTGTACTCAAACCAAATATTTCAAACATCAATAAATCAAAGTCACCTTCAATTTATGTCATAAATGTCAAACTTGAAGTTTTTATTATTTTGAAAACGATCCTAGGTTATGGATCGAAACGTTAATAAAGATAATTTTAAAAACTATGAGTGGTTTAATCCCCAAAGAAGATTAAGAAGAATACTAAACAAACCACAACAAACATACAGGGAGTACTTCCTACTCTATTTTTATTTGGTAGTCTATAATCTAAAACTTTACTAAATAGTCCCTCATGTCTTAACTGGTGCCCTATCATTCTATCTCTCCTGACCTTCAATTGTTTCCACATACAGGGATCCTCACCTATCCTTCTATAAACTTCCTCGTTTGTTACTCTATCTGTCCAACTAATCTTTAACATTCTCCTATAACACCAAGTTTCAAAAGCTTCTATCTTTTTCTTATCTACTTCTTTAATTGTCCAAGTCTCACTACCGTATAGTAGAACGCTCCATCGTGCGACTTTAAGAAACTTTTCTATTATCTAAACTAATACTATTAGCTATTAGTAAGTTTTTCTTTTTTAAAAACATTTTTCTAGCTTAAGCTATTCTAGCTACTATATCCCTTCTGCTACGTCCATCCTTTGTAATTATACTACCTAAATAGCAAAATTCATCTACCTCCTCTAACTCGGTATTACCTATTTTTAATTTTAGTTTAGAACTAGGATGTAACTCACTTGTCATTATCTTTGTCTTTACTGAATTAATTCTCGTACTATAGTTACTTTGTAGTATCTCATCTAAAATATTTAAAAACTCTCCTAACTCTTTTCTAGACTCTGCTATAATGGCTATATCATCTGCAAAACGTAACATGTCTATTTTCTGTTCCTGTACACTAATGCCTATCTCTTTTCTCTCTCTAGCTAAGTTTAAAGCTTCCTCAATATAAACATTAAAATCAAGGAGACAGTATACAACCCTGTCTAACACCATTTCTAATCTTAGCTTCCCTTTCTATTTCATCAAATCTAATTACTACGCTTTGGTTTTTATATAGACTGTAAATAATTTTTCTATCCCTATGAGAGATTTCTATTTTTCGCAAAACCCTGAACATAACAATCCAATTAACCCTATCAAATGCTTTTTCTAAATCTACAAACGCGAAATGAGTCTTTTATTTTTGTAACCTTTTTCGATAATTACCCTAATTATTAGTATCGGTTCTCTAGTCCCTCTGTCTTTACGAAAACCATATTGGTCTTCGCCTAAATAATTCTCAGTCAAAGCTTCTACTCTATTTTTAATTATTATTGTTAGTATTTTGGAAGCATCAGAAGTTAAACTAACTGTTCTAAAATTCTCACACCTATCAGCTCCTGACTTTTTTGGGATTGGAATAATAATATTTTTTTCGAAATCTATTGGAACCTCACCTGTGTCATATATTACATTTACTAGTTCATATAATCTGTCTAAAGTTTTATGACTTGCATATTTTATTAATTCTGCGGGGAATATCGTCTATCCCTGGCGCTTTATTTAATTTAAGATTCCGAACAGCTCTATCAAATTCCTCTCTTAATATTGAAAACCCTATTTCTACATCCTCTTCTTGGTCGTACTCTAACTCATCCATATCGTCTCCCTTACATAAATCTTCTAAATATCTTTTCCATCTATCTGCTACCTCAACTTTATTTATTAGAAGCTCATTATTCTCGTCTCTAATACCATTACATTTTTTCCTATCTTCCCCGAAAAACTTTTTAACTGCCCTGTAAGCCCTGTCTGTCTTACCTATTCTCAAATCATCTTGTATTCCCCTTACAATTCTCCTCCATCCATTTATTTCTAGCTTTTCTACACTCATGTACTATCTTATTTCTAACTTTATTATATTTTTGCTTACTTTCACTATCCAATTCTCTGAAAGGTTTAAGCTTTCTTCTATTCTCTATTAAATCTAATATTTCCTTTGTTACCCACGGTTTTCTCGCTTCTATTTTTTTCTTACCTATAGTCTGTGTTGCTGTATCATGTACAGTCAGTTTTATTTCTTTCCATCTATTTTCTACATTCCCTCCTACAGCTATCTCTTTGCTCTTATTATCTAATACTTGTTTATATTCCTCTTTTACCCTACTATCATTAAGCTTACCTAGATCCCATCCCTCTCTTTTAGCCTTTCTCAATTTCTTGAATTTTAGTTTACACTTCATTTTAACTAAGTTATGTTCGCTATCTATGTCAACCCCTGGATAACTACGACAGTTTTTAACTTGGTTTCTAAATCTTTGTTTAACTAAAATAAAATCTATTTGGTATCTAGCCCTATCACCTGGGGCTTTCCAGGTATATCTTCTCCTAACATGTTGTTCAAATAGGGTGTTTACAGTTACTAATCTATGTTCCTGGCAAAACTCAACTAATCTTTCTCCTCTATCATTTCGTCTGCCATACCCAAATTTTCCTACCATTTTTCCCTCACTACCTTCTCCCACTGACGCATTAAAATCGCCCATAACTATTAAATTCTCATCTCCTTTTACTTTTCTCACTATACTATTTATATCCTCGTATACCTTTTCTACTTCCTCATCCTCGTACTGAGTTGTTGGCATGTAAACCTGTACTAAAACAGTGTCTGTGGGTTTTGTACTCAATCTAACCATAATTATTCTATCACTAAATTGTAAGTACTCTTTAACTTTATGCCCTAATCTTTTACCTAACACTATTCCTACCCCTGACTGTCCATTAGTTGAAGAAGTTGTAATTATTCTATAATTATCTTTCCAAAAGTCATTACTATCTGGCGATCTCACCTCACTAATACCTAAAATGTCCAGCTTTTCCTTTCTCATTTCGACTAATAAATTCGTTAACTTATCTACTCTAAGTAGTGACCTTACATTCCAAGTCCCTATCACTAAATCGAACTGTTGTTTTATATTCTTACGATGACGAGCCCCAAGTACCCCTTCCCGGAGATCCGAATGAGGGAGTATTTTACCTCCGGACAAGAATTTTACTTGTGAGCTCTCCATCATATGTATTTCGTGTTTTAGGCCACGCACACCTGGGAAATATTGTGGTAGGCTCCCATATCTTTCCACAACGCAGTTTTTAAAGATTTTAACAAAAAGCCGTATCCGTCACGGCCAACCCCCAACAAGCTTGTAAATTATTGAGGATCGCCCGAGACCAACCGACCCTCCTCCAATATCTGTTAGCCAGCAAGGCTGCTGCCCCTTGCTGCGCCTTTTAATCGCCTTTTACGATAAGCAGGCTTACTATAGTAGTATTCTTTATCCCCTACTATAGGGAGATCCTTATACTTATTAATCACAAAATAAGGATATACTGGCTAACAACAGTGGTGCGGAAGTGAATTCCTATAGCAATAAATAGCAGAAAATTAAACAAATTTGCATAATGACTGCAATTTCATGTAGGTGCGATTTCAAGCTAGGTTATTACTACCACCTACCCTGTTAGGTTTTCAATTTGTCAAGTTTAAAGGGTGTCAACAATGTCTGAGGTCCTAGGAAATCTACAAAACATTATGTAAACATTAACAAATAGGAAAAGAAACAAGGAAATTTAAAATGGACTTACGGTAATAATTTGATTAGAAAGCTACATTTAACACTACAATAAAAGACATATATTAAATAAAAATTGCTAAAATTCAATAGAAGTCGATTCTTAATACAATTAACCTTATATTCACTTACTGTTCTGGTGTCACAGTTATTTCTTTTAACAATGTTACCTTACAGGTTCTAACTTCCGTTTAACCAAGAAATCCTCTTCTCCTTTGGAGCCCGCAATTCCAAAGTATGATGCCGAGAAACAAATCATTACATACTAATTTCGTTTGTTGGTTATATCGAAATCCATATACTATTGCATGGATCCTCATTATTATTTCATAATTAGTAGGTCCTTTACAACAAACCCAAACTTCTACTTTTTATTCTAGTCCCACATTTAATCATATTGATGAGTTGGTAAGAAGTGAATTCTTTGTTCAGGTTACTGTCTCGCGATGTCATTAACCGCACTGCACTGTCTTAAGGGGGTAGGATATTAATATCTACTTAACATGTGTAAGTTGGCCTGTAATCATGGTTTATTTTTGTTAACCCTCATAATTGTGATGTAATTGAATACATAACTGAATACACTGTCCGATATGAAATTTAATCTCTGTGAGTTTTGTAAATTCAGTTTTTACTTTGTGTATTAGTTTGTAAAAGTCTGCTTTTATTGCATCTAGTATGCATGGTAAATATCTGAAATTGCTACAGGTGTGTATTATTAAATGGAATATTTCAATGTTAAAAAAACTTTCTTATATGTTGTGACCGTTCCAAATGGAGCTGCACCTTGGAGAATTTCTAGATTACTAAAATGGGTGAAATGGCTTCCGTTCCAGTAATCTAAAGAGCCAAACTACAGGTCCGACCAAAGTAGTAGGGTCTTTAGTGAGGAACCAGACAGACAGGTCCCCAAGAGAGCACAGTAGCTTTTTCGGTTGTTAGAGTGGCAGAGACCATTGGGGTCGGTATGGCATTCTAAGCACACTACGATATAGAAGGCAACGGGAAACCGCCACATTACCTCCCACATACACAGCATACTTAAATTGTAAATAACATGATGGCATCCTCTGGGGATAAAAGATTCCAAAGTTAAAATAGTCTCCCATTCAGATCTCAGGGAGGGGACTACTTCGGAAGATGTGATTAGAAAGTTTAAAGAAAGAACAAAGAATATTTTGCGAGTCGGAGCGTGGAATGTCAGAAGTATGAAGCAGGTAAGCTAGAGAGTCAAACTTAGTGCCCTTTTTTGTCACACCTTCATGATACATAGCTTGTTGTTTACTAACATAATTTATTTCAAAGACGTTTATTATCAACTGCCTCAAGTAAAAAGTTTCTTGCACTGGCATAACAGCTAACTGAAGATTCTGCATATAATCGAATGTTAGAACGGCTGTGTGAAAGTTGATAGGATTTTCACATAATTCAATTAAATTCTTAAGTTTAATATAAATCTTTGCAACGCTTGTGAATCATTAATTCTGATGCAGCTGTGCAATTAGCAGCTTCATTTAAAGAGGAAGTTTTAATCTTTATGTTCAGTCTTTCGTATTTGCAGCATGTGTCTACTTGCAGTCGTCCAAATCCACAAGAAAACCTTTCTTTAAGAATTTAAAAAAATTATACTTTACTTCAATGAATGAGTAGTTCTGCCTACACAGTTTATCCATAATTTTTACATTAAGTTTTCATCTAAATAGTGTGTAACATTTATCGTCGTCACACGCCTCGGGCGATAGTGCAACTTTCTAAAAAGATGTTTATTTTTCTTACAAAAGTCGTGCACAAGATGTTGTTTTATCCGTATTAAAACAACTGACTTTTGAAGACTTCCGCACTAGCTCTGAACTCTATCTTCAGCGGTTTAGTGAAACTATCAGGGGGGGGGGTCGTTAAATAAATACGGATGAATAGGGCCCCACTGTACTTAGATAGTGTGTAAAAACAAGAAATAAAATCCAGAAAGTAACCGAAAATAAATGGATAGCCATTTGCCCCACAGAAGTAATCACAACAATATACTGCAATCAAGACGAAAGTAACGTAGCATTAACCAGAAGCAAATTAATCGCCCTTAAGGAAAATTGCTATTTAAAATTAAAAAATGAAATAATTAGAGTTTACCAAGAACCCGTACAAACCAAGAAATTAGCAAATCTACCCGAACTACAAATCAAGATTACTCTAGATGAAGACGAAGAAACGCTTCAAAAACCCAAGCAATTAGACAACCTCAACCACGCCATAAAACTCATGGAAGACTACAAACAACACCTGAAGGAACTCAAAACGCCCAAAGTGCACTACGATAATATTAGTGTATGGACAATTATATTAATTATTTTGATGATTTTATTGATCATTTATGTAACTTACAAACTGTATATTAGGTTTAAAAATAAAGGAAACAGTTTTAGATTTAAGGCAACCAAAGGAACAAATGTACCCCTAGAAAGTATGAATTTTAAGAAATGAGATTAAATGAATTTTAAATTAAAAATCAAGAAAGGTAAAAACCCTTAATTTTTAATGTACATAGGGAGGAGTTATGTAATCCCCCAATTGTTATATATATATATATATATATATATATATATATGTAAAGAAACTAATAATTAGGAAATTATTAAAAATATTAGAAAATGCGCTAAGTGATGTGCAACAATGTAAATGAAGGACATTTTATTCAGTTTATTAACGTTCATGGGAACGGAAACGCTACTTTGTAGCACAGAGATAAGTGACACTGCAGATGTCAGGTCACAGGCATTCACATACAGTCACGTACCGAGATTACCTGGAAAGGAAGCTTGCAACAAAGTAATTACACAGGCCAACGATGAAAAAACTTTTTTAATGAATATACCTTTTTATTATGTTTTTTAGGTTGCTGAATCCAAATATGATGCTTAAAAAACTGAATCACCTACCATTTCTTCACATCTTATAGTTAAATGCATTTTTTTCGAGATTTTTGCGTTTAGCGATATTTAAAGAATTTAAACAGATTTATAGTATTATAATATTTATATTTTTCCCAGGTGTGCGTGGCCTAAAACACGAAATACATATAATGGAGAGCTCACAAGTAAAATTCTTGTCCGGAGGTAAAATACTCCCTCATTCGGATCTCCGGGAGGGGGTACTTGGGGCTCGTCATCGTAAGAATATAAAACAACAGTTCGATTTAGTGATAGGGACTTGGAATGTAAGGTCACTACTTAGAGTAGATAAGTTAACGAATTTATTAGTCGAAATGAGAAAGGAAAAGCTGGACATTTTAGGTATTAGTGAGGTGAGATCGCCAGATAGTAATGACTTTTGGAAAGATAATTATAGAATAATTACAACTTCTTCAACTAATGGACAGGCAGGCGTAGGAATAGTGTTAGGTAAAAGATTAGGGCATAAAGTTAAAGAGTACTTACAATTTAGTGATAGAATAATTATCGTTAGATTGAGTACAAAACCCACAGACACTGTTTTAGTTCAGGTTTACATGCCAACAACTCAGTACGAGGAGGAGGAAGTAGAGAAAAGGTATACGAGGATATAAATAGTATAGTGAGAAAAGTAAAAGGAGATGAGAATTTAATAGTTATGGGCGATTTTAATGCGTCAGTGGGAGAAGGTAGTGAGGGGAAAATGGTAGGAAAATTTGGGTATGGCAGACGAAATGATAGAGGAGAAAGATTAGTTGAGTTTTACCAGGAACATAGATTAGTAACTGTAAACACCCTATTCGAACAACATGTTAGGAGAAGATATACCTGGAAAGCGCCAGGTGATAGGGCTAGATACCAAATAGATTATATTTTAGTTAAACAAAGATTTAGAAACCAAGTTAAAAACTGTCGTAGTTATCCAGGGGCTGACATAGATAGCGATCATAACTTAAAATGAAGTGTAAGCTAAAATTCAAAAATTGAGAAAGGTTAAAGAGAGGATGGGATCTAGGTAAGCTTAATGATAGTAGGGTAAAAGAGGAATATAAACAAGTATTAGATAATAAGAGCAAAGAGATAGTTGTAGGAGGGAACGTAGAAAATAGATGGAAAGAAATAAAACTGACTGTACATGATACAGCAACACAAACTATAGGTAAGAAAAAAATAGAAGCGAGAAAACCGTGGGTAAAACAAAGCAGATATTAGATTTAATAGAGAATAGAAGAAAGCTTAAACCTTTCAGAGAAGTGGATAGTGAAAGTAAGTAAAAATATAATAGAGTTCGAAATAAGATAGTACATGAGTGTAGAAAAGCTAGAAATAAATGGATGGAGGAGAATTGTAAGGGAATACAAGATGATTTGAGAGTAGGTAAGACAGACAGGGCTTACAGGGCAGTTAAAAAGTTTTTTGGGGAAGATAGGAAAAAATATAATGGTATTAGAGACGAGAATAATGAGCTTCTAATAAATAAAGTTGAGGTAGCAGATAGATGGAAAAGATATTTAGAAGATTTATATAAGGGAGAATATATGGATGAGTTGGAAAACGACCAAGAAGAGGATGTAGAAATAGGGTTCTCAATATTAAGAGAGGAATTTGATAGAGCTGTTCGAATCTTAAAATAAATAAAGCGCCAGGGATAGACGATATTCCGCAGAATTAATAAAATATGCAAGTCAGAAAACTTTAGATAGATTATATGAACTAGTTAAAGTAATATATGAGACAGGTGAGGTTCCAATAGATTTCGAAAAAAATATTATTATCCCAATCCCAAAAAAGTCAGGAGCTGATAGGTGTGAGAATTTTAGAACGGTTAGTTTAACTTCTCATGCTTCCAAAATACTAACAATAATAATTAAAAATAGAGTAGAAGCTTTGACTGAGAATTATTTAGGCGAAGACCAATATGGTTTTCGTAAAGACAGAGGACTAGAGAACCGATACTAATGATTAGGGTAATTATCGAAAAAGGTTACAAAAAAATAAAAAAAACTCATTTTGCGTTTGTAGATTTAGAAAAAGCATTTGATAGGGTTAATTGGATTGTTATGTTCAGGGTTTTGCAAAAAATAGGAATCTCTCATAGGGATAGAAAAATGATTTACAGTCTATATAAAAACCAAAGCGTAGTAATTAGATTTGATGAAATAGAAAAGGAAGCTAAGATTAGAAATGGTGTTGGACAGGGTGTTATACTGTCTCCCTTGATTTTTAATGTTTATATTGGGGAAGCTTTCAACTTAGCTAGAGAGAGAAAAGAGATAGGTATTAGTGTACAGGGACAGAAAATAGACATGTTACGTTTTGCAGATGATATAGCCATTATAGCAGAGTCTAGAAAAGAGTTAGGAGAGTTTTTAAATATTTTAGATGAGATACTACGGAGTCACTATAGTATGAGAATTAACTCAGTAAAGACAAAGATAATGACAAGTGAGTTACAGCTTAGTTCTAAACCAAAATTAAAAATAGGTAATATCGAGTTAGAGGAGGTAGATGAATTTTGCTATTTAGGTAGTATAATTACAAAAGATGGACGTAGCAGAAGGGATATAGTAGCTAGAATAGCTCAAGCTAGAAAAATGTTTTTAAAAAAGAAAAACTTACTAATAGCTAATAGTATTAGTTTAGATAATAGAAAAAGTTTCTTAAAGTCTGCGTATGGAGCGTTCTACTATACGGTAGTGAGACTTGGACAATTAAAGAAGTAGATAAGAAAAGATAGAAGCTTTTGAAACTTGGTGTTATAGGAGAATGTTAAAGATTAGTTGGACAGATAGAGTAACAAACGAGGAAGTTTATAGAAGGATAGGTGAGGATCCCTGTATGTGGAAACAATTGAAGGTCAGGAGAGATAGAATGATAGGGCACCAGTTAAGACATGAGGGACTATTTAGTAAAGTCTTAGATTATAGACTACCAAATAAAAATAGAGTAGGAAGGCCTAGACAAAGCTATATTAGTCAAATTATTAGAGATGTAGGATGTGAAGGGTATGTAGACCTTTTTAGACTAGCTCAGAATAGAAAAGAATTTAGAGCTGCGTCAAACCGACTTTAAGTAAGTTTGAAAACAAAACAGAAAGAAAAATAAAAATCAGTTAACTAAATGTCACCAGGACATGACTCACAATTGGTTAGCGGTTTGGCATGTTGGTAGCGTTTCGTTGCTTAAGCCTTAACATAACATAATTTAATAAACATCACCATGGCATAACTCACAATTAGGTAGCGGTCTGGCATGTTGGCAGCGATTCGTTGCTTAAGCCTTACCATAACATATAATTTAACACTTTTCCTTTTTGAAGCGGATAACCAGGTTATATTTCATTTCCTTATAAATGGTAATCATGTAAACATGTTAGAGTTCTTTAACAACCATCAGGTTGCTAATATCTGTGTAGAGCCAGCTGGATAGGAAAAAGATAGAAGGATATAGGAAGACCTAGACCAAACTATATTAGTCAAATTATTAGAAATTTAGGTTGTGAAGGGTATGTAGAGCTTTTTAGATTAGCACAGAATAGAAAAGAAGTTAGAGCTGCGTCAAACCGACCTTAAGTAAGGTCGATAACAAATGATGATGATGATGATGAATATTTATAAGTAAATTGGAAAAGTAGGTCTAATGGATGTAGATGATGTTGGTAGCACTGCCAAAAAACATTTGCTGGTCAAACAGCTGGTGTTTTCTTTACTGTCAACCTAACCTCTCACTTTAACGTTTCTAGTACG
>JARFIW010000927.1:0-5000 GCA_036346225.1 Platerodrilus igneus | reverse complement strand
GTTTCTAATCTTTCATACGTTGACAACATCCTATACATTTTACCCTATTTGTAATAAATATGCTTTCTAATAATTACTCAACGTTCTCCCTTGTTGTTCCTTTGCATACTTGAGGCTCGACTCTTGGGTCCTGTTTTGGTTATTACGACTTGGTTTCATTCTCGCTTTCTTTTTGATTTCTTCGCGGGAAACCAATCCTGTTCTGGAGACTGATAACCTTACTGTATCTTCTGAGAAGCATCCGTCTGTTGACGACTCCGCAGTGTCGATTCCGTTCCATCTTAGTCCTTGTTGCTTGCTTATTACCCGTCTTCCCTTCCTTTTTCTTTTTTTCCTTTGTTGTCCTAGTACTTGGTTCATTCCAGTGAGTGCCCTGAGTCACTTTTTCGGGTAGTCCGATCGTTACCTCTATTGGGCGTTCGAGCCGGTTGAGAGTTCCTTTTTTATTTTGGAGTGTCTTTCTTCTTTTTCTGTTTTTTCCCTTTGTTTTTGTAATGAATTTTCTTTTAGTTTAAGCGAATTTTTTCTCTTTGGGTTTTTTGTTTTGCTCACTCCCATACTTTAGCTTCCCTACCCCGACCCGTTAATTTTGCCTGGGGGAGGGAGGGTCGCTACGTTTATTTTCAGCATAAATGTCTTAAAAAATTTTAATTGTTAATCGTGATGACTGGTGGACACATTAAGGACCGATGAAGATCATTTATAGGCATAGTCGTTAGCTAAGTAATGATAAGCAATAATTGAGGGACACTAACGACACTCTCTAAAGCACAATCTACAAGTCTCTTGTAGGGACAAAACAAACTTTAGCCATTACGTTTTGTCCCTCGGGTAATATTTATCAATTTTTTTTATAGTTACACACATTTTTCTTGGTTAAGAAACTACAAATTCACTATAACGTAGCCCTTCCGATATTTTCAGCACTAAATGATCTCTAGAGCACTAAAAAGCATAGAGCATCATCTCTGTAGGCTGTTTCATAAACCCCAACTACTTATGTTAATATGTAGGTCGTCATTACTTTTCTAGCTGCTTTCCAACAGTTGCAAACTATCTTACCGTTTTAGAAAAATTCGTAACTATGAAAAAACTTTGTACTCGACTTCTTGTGCTACTCATACCTGACGAGCAATTTGTACAGATGGCGAAGCACCCTAGTTTCATCTTTTCCACACACACCTAATCATTTAATTGCATTTTTCCCCCTATTAACCAAATCCAAACGTTATCGTGAAAGAACTGCGAGAACATCCTCAAGCTATAAAGAAAGAATAAACAAGTTTTGTATTTTTTTGGAAATAAACGATAAAAATACAGTTTTTTAAGGATAAGCGACTAGTGGCTCAACAATTCCACTCGCCAAACAAAGTAAATACAAACTTTATTAACATTTAACATCTTACAATAACGAATTCGAATACACATCCACTCTGTCATAAAACGTCTTCAACATCACATTCTCAAGCGTATTCTTAATGGTTAGTAAGTAACCTACAAGTAAAGCAGCTCGTGTTCTACAAAACTCACTTAGCGGTTGTTCCTCCCAAATTAAATTTAAACTTTCGTCCTCGACCAACGAATACGGAAAATTAAAATAATCCGATAAACATTCAGAAAGCGAACGCCATTTTTCTAGAATAATGCCGGTTTTGTGCTTCTGAATCATAAGATCGGCCACTGCTGTATCGAAAATATTTTCCACTTCAATCTTGTAGCACTTACGTAAGTATTCGACAAACACGCTCGAATTATGAATAACTTTCTGGATGGATTTGGATTCGAGTAGTTCTTTGATTTCTCTGGGAAAAGTGAGTTTTTCTAATGAGTACATATCGAAAATGAATGTTTGGTTTGAGCTTGATATGACGATATAGTTGATCGGTATTTTCCCTTCGGTTTCCATTCCTAGCCCTATAACGCCTAACGTTTCTTTCGTTCGTAAATGGACAATAGCTTTCGAATACCTAGCGTCGATATGCTTTAAGTATACGTAACGCATTGCGCTATCTAATAAACTATGAAACTTTGTATACGACATTGGAATGATTTTAAATACTGTGCGATTTGCTAGCTCCTGTTTACACTCATGCCGAAATCTACGCACGCTAACAATTTCTTGCCGATACAAACTTACTACATCCTGGATCGTTGTAAATGGGCCAGTCTTTGAATAGACCAGTACGTTATAGATGTCCACGCGGTTGCTTGTTCCACCTGAATAATCCCCTTCGTATATACTTGAATCGTTCAACTCAATTATTAGTTTCTCGTCTGCCACAAATGTAAAATCACAAGAGATGTTAGCGCTTGCCATTGTTAGGTTGTTACAACGATCTACACATATTCCACGATCAAATCGTTGCTGTGAAGTCCAATGTCTACGATCACAAGGTATCTTGCAGCTTCTCGATGGTGAAATAACCTCCAATTTGGTACCGGTTTACGTGATTTTCTCTCGTGGCGGTTAAATCAAACACGATAATGTAAAAGAACCTCCAAAGTAGCCCTTAGATACAGACAAAACGTTTATGTTATCAAGACATGAAAGGGCGCAAAACGAAACGATTTTGAGGTTATGACGCCAGTGTCAAAACTTTCAACCGTGTCTAAACTATGTTTCTTAATGCCATTAGAAGATTTTCTTTCGCTTCCAAATTTTAAACAATCAACCAATTGAAGACGACGTCAGCGTTGATGTGGTAAAATCGCTGCAATTAACAACTTTTCTTAAAACTAGCAGCTAAGTGAAGATAAATGCTACTTTCGAATAATATTTTATGATTTAAAAATCAAGGCACACTAATTATTTGCTAGTGAAGAGAATAATAGAAAAAAGTGCATGCACGCTTGAATTTTATGAAGGTTCGACGAGTTTAATAAAATGCCCAGCAGATTTTCCGGGTAAATTATATTTGAAATCCAATAAAACGATGCGTCATTGAGGTTTGCATCAAGTAAGCGCGAGAGTGGGGGGTGTATCAACTTGGAGTCATAAATTCGCAATAAACTAATTTTTGAAATGATTTCAATACGATTGGACTAGACGCTAGGGGTTTAGATACACTTAAATCAGTAAACGTACGAGTGGAAAGAGAGAGTCGCAAAGCGTCTACCACTACGTTCCCTAAAATTTGTTTAAATCGCCTTTCCGGTTTGCATAAGCCAATCAGGACGCAATAATTCTCCTATAGATTTCTCAAACAAATAAACAATCAGTAAGTACTTACGTATCTGTGGAATTACCAGTATCATTGGCTGCGTCAGTCAAAATACCAACTTCGTAAATAACAGTTCTAATGAGATACCTACAAATTGTATACATTTTTATTTTTAAACAAATGACTTACTTACAAATCACGTGCGGCGCCATTTTCTTCGTTTACTGTAACGTTCAAGGGTATGACTTGCTTTTCGTTGATATTTTGGACGTTTGGGAACATTTCAGCGGGCGACGAAGACACAAGCACAAGCAGCACGACGATTGCACAAACCTACGAGAAACTATTTAACGAAGAAAATACGTGATTCGTCTACTTACAGCCACCATTCTTAACAGTTACAACAAAATAACCTTAAACTAGGTTATTTTTCATTTATATCCTTCTGTAAATTAGTGCTAATTGAATGCTTGTTACTGTATTTGTGTGGAAATTGTTTGTTTAAGTTGTTAGCACTTCGTAATGGCGGATGAGAAGGCGCTCTCGGTGTTAATTGCTCTAATCAATTGTTAAATAATGACGTGTGAGTTTTTTCTGGAATTATAGAAAACAATATCTAAGCTGTAAATAAATCCACGTACGTCGAGGATGCTTTTAATTAAAACTTAATTAACCATTGGCAGTTACAATTCCAAAGTCTTCCTTAGAAAGCCGTCTACAAGAACGCTTGATTTAAGAGACAATTAGCTCTGATAAATTAGGTTTTAAGTTCGCGTTCGAAACGATGTCTAGCCAAATCCAACAACGCTACAAGTGACTTAAGCTTTGTACGAACCGAAAGGTGTAACGTTATGCAACACATACAACTACACCACCTGATTTCGTATAAATCAAGCTTTTTGCCGACGCCATTAATTGAATCAAGTAGGTCGATTTCTACAAGCAATAGAATGCGTTGGATCCCAAAAATACAAGTCTGAATTCCTTTAAACGTTCGAATTTCAAGCGTCAAATTAATACGAATATGAATATTTAAGTCGTGTTTATTTTGGGTCTTCGAGCCGGAATTGGCGATGATTGTTTTTACAACTTTCAAAATGCTGCGATTATATTAGAACGATCACTATATGATTGCCAATACTAACGCATCACCCTGTATACTAATATTAAATTATTGTCTAGCATTTCTATATTCCTTCGTGTTGTACTTTCTTACTTTTCCACTTTCGTACACTTTTACTATTCTACATTTTTATTTTCCTACATTTTTCAAGCTGCATTTTTATTTTTCGATTTTTTACATTTGCACAATTGTTTTTGTTCTCTCGTTTTTAAATTTGTATGTTTATTTTACATTTCTACGTTTCCGCCTTTAGACGTTTCTACGTTTATACTTTCTATTTTCTCCTCTTCTACGTTTCCATACTTCTGCAATTCAGCGTTTTTGTATTTCTGTATATTTGCAGCTTATATTCTCGTATTTTTGTACATTCACACTGCGTTTCTACTTTTGTACATTTGTGCACTTATACATTTGTATTTTTGTACATTTCTATATCTGTACAGATATACATTTTTACATTGATACATTTATATATTTCTACATTCGTAGATTTATACATTGCACATTTCTACGCTTGCATACTAATGCATTTGTACATTTGTGCAAATACATATTTGTTACTATACATTTGTATATTGCACATTTCTACACGTATACTTTGTACACCTCTTACATTTGTATCTTGTATACTCGTACACATGTACATATTTCTACAATTGTTCATTTGTACACTTCTGCATTTATATCTGTGTACGTTTCAAGGTTCACGAGATATT
>JARFIW010000925.1:1100000-1302500 GCA_036346225.1 Platerodrilus igneus | reverse complement strand
ATTTAATCATTATATTGTGTATTGTAGAATTGCTTTATTTAATCAGCTAGTTGGGGCAAAAACCATAACTTAACATTTCACATCTTAGGTGCTTGGTTATTAAGGGTAAATTTCACAACAAAATCTATGATGGCTCAATGCTGGGATTAATATCACAGAAACTTTATATTAGACCCAAATAAAAGGGAATAACACAGCATTTTATGGTACGCCCAATAGTGCAGGGGCCTAATATAAAGGGGATATCACAGCATTTTATGTACACCCAATCGTGGGGCTAAATATTAATATAATATCAAAGGGGCTAATAGAAAGATCACAGCATTTTATGACGCTCATCGTAAAGGCTCGTTGATCCTAATAATATATGCGTGCGTGCGTGCGTGCGTGCGTGCGTGCGTGCGTGCGTGCATGCGTGCCTGCGTGCGTGCGTGTGGTTGTATGTGTGTGTGCGTGCGTGCGTGTGTGCGTGCGTGCGTGCGTGCGTGCGTGCGTGCATGCGTGCGTGCGTGCGTGAATGTGTGAGAATTACTGTAGCAATACCCCTATGCGCCCTTTTTGTGAATTAAAAAGGTAAACAATTTTAATCTGTCAATTTTTAATTTTTAATGTATAATTTTAATTGCGTCGGCTAGCTCAGTTTTTAAAGTGCGCACGGAGCTTGCGACAATACGACAAACAAAAATTTATCTTCTACCTCTCCTTTCTGTTTTTAATCTTTAAACCAAAACACCATTAAGCACCAATTAATATAATGTTCTCAAAAATATTTACAGCGTATGAAAAGTTTAAAGAATTCTCTAACTAGAATTTTCTTTTAATAATTGAATAAAAATTTAATAATTATCATTCCCAAAGATGATCAAAAGCCAGCAAAATCACTATTATTATTAGTATTATTATTAACTGACCTTGATGGACGTTCATTCAACCTCTTTAAATATTTACGTAATTTACAACGTATACTCAAAAAAAAACAAACCTTGCCGACCCCTCACATAAATTATCTTCAAAGTAATTTTTAAAGTATTTAAATTAGAAATATTTAATAAAATGTCAATTTTCAAATCATTCAGTTTAGCAATGTACAACGAACTATCCACAAATAAAATAATAAAACATTCAGATTGGCTAACCTGTTGTTTTCAGCTCGAGTCAGTTCCTGGTCCAACAGTTTTCAGTATTGTCTGCATCCCTCATGGCATAACCTTAATCACACTAGCGTCCTCCATTAAACTCCCTGAAGTAAATGCTTGTTGCATTTCCTCATTTATTCCAGTAATCATTTATAATCGCTTCCAGTATTTATTTAAACTTGTTTCCCAGTAATCATTTAGACTTGTCTTCCAGTATTTATTTAGACTTGTCTTCCAGTATTTATTTAGAGTCCTTTTTATTAAGGTTAATATTAGAATTTAAATTAAAACAAATTTTAGTTACTTACGCCTTTTAAAGGATAAAACGACAAACCCATTATTCTTCCATAAATACAATAATATTGTTTCACACTTCACAATTAATCACTTTACGTAAATATCTTTGTTTTAAGAGACGTGAACTATGCCTTACTTCATGGCGAAATAATTTGTTTACCAATACGGTCATATTTAAATGCACGGTCTATTTATTGACATTCATACCAGGTTTTCGGATATTCCATCGTACTATTATTGTATGTTAACATCAACTCGCTACTTTTGTCATGTATCATTTCGAGTTAATAGCATTGATTCGCTCGGATTTTCATACTTTTAGATAAGTAAACCATTGTTTGTACAAATAAATTTGGTGAACTTTAATTTTAATTGCCATGCCTTGCTTGTTTCCAATAAATCATGTGTCGAATTTAATTTTCTAGTCACGTAGACTTAATACAATTTATGCATTAAATTATATGCGTTTGCTATCTTACGCATTTTTAAACCTGCTTGTTTTAATTGGGATCCTTAAGTTAATAATGATGCATTATCCATGCGTGTCGTGTTTCAGCTTGCAATTATGTTGTTTAACGACATGCGAATTTGTTTATTCTAATAAATCTTCCAAATATTTTTCATTAACTTTGTTTATTCAAATAAATCTTCAAAATATTTTTTATTAACTGAATTAATTATGATTATGGTTTATATACAGGGCGTTGTCATTTACTTTTCAGCCTAATCATCCTCATGTATTTTATATGAAGTGCGCTATACTATTGGTCCTAACTACCCCTAAATGACCCTTTTAACACAGCAATATATATATATATATATATATATATATATATATATATATATACATATATATATATAGTAGAAAATTTAAAAATGATTTCGAAATATGGAATTTGAAGGAAGTTACATATAAATTAATGATACCTCCTATATCAGTTAAACGTTATGTATATTTTCCCTTATTACATTTAATTTAGACTAGTTTGAAAATCTCAGCCAGTACTTCATAGAAACAGTAACAAATTGTTAAACTCTTACAATGCATCACAAGTTCTGCTGACAGATGATGTATATAAAAATAAAAAGAGCATAACTTAGTATTTATTATTATATAGTTCTTAGTTGCTGAAAATAAATTACTATACCTGATTTCAAAAAGGTTCTAAAAATATTTTTAGGCTAATGAAAGAATTTAAAAACAACATTTACTGTAACAAGTTTATGTTTAAACAACATTTCGTCTTCTATAAACGAATGTATGTATACATTCACGGTTATGGTGTTCCTTTTTTAAAATCCTTTCGTTATCATAGCTGCCTTCAACTTCAACAACTATGAATAAAAACTATTTACGTACAGTAACCTTAAGTTGATTAATTTTTAATTTATTTTTAAATGTATTGCTCTGACGAAGCCAACAGACTTGTTACACAATTTAAGTTATTTAATATATGTAACTGCAATATAATCTTTTATTGGACAGTTATAGTGATAAGGTCATCACTTGTCATTTTGAAGTTGTGAAGTTATTTATATAAAATATTAATGACTTCTTTTAAATATAGAGAATAAATATCCCTAATAACTATTTTATTGAGTAAACATTTCTAGAATTGTAATATGTCGGCTGTCGCTTTCGATTTAAACAATAAGTTTGTATATTGTTTCTAAAACACTACACCTCTTCAACCATTCAATTGTAGCACACATTTTTATACATTAAGGTTTCAATTTAGATGCCTTTCAATCTGTTTTATGTAAATACATAATCCTGCAGAAGCCAGTAATTGCATTTATAATATAATACTTATAACAAATATGCGCATTATCATACACTGTAAAAGTTGTATTAGTATATCTAGTGCAACGATGTGATTTTCTATTGAAAGAGAATGCCATTTTGCCAATAACGTTTTGTTTTGTTGCTGTCTAATTAATATTTTTACGATTAGAGAATAGTATCCCACTGAACACAAGAACATTACTCGTTCATTCCAATAACATTGCATTTATATTCTAAAGCTCCTTACGCTAATATTGCATTTATAGCTTAACATTTATGATGTTGCAAAAATATTCCAAACGACTGTCCCATGTAATCAGTATTTACGCTTACTATAAATAGCAATTGTTCAAGCTATGGCCTTTAACATATTGTGTTAAATGTAATTAAAATTTGTAAAATTGAGTAAACATTAAATATATTAGCCTTGATTAAAAAATTTTGTTGACGAAAAACATCAAATTTAATATAATTGTATATATCACAGATGCAAGTATTTTTGCACTGCCCAATAAAATTGTTAAAATTTGAATCGCATCTAACTTCTTTTAATTACCACCAAACATGTATAAATTATGGATGTTTCAAAATCTAAGTTTTAAGTTTACAAGGAAGATAAGTGTTTAGCATAAACTAGTAATATACCCAGTTCTTTTTAGAATATCATTTCAAAAAGCTCATAGAATATTGGATTAGAATAACATGAAAGTGAAAATGTAACAGCATGTATAATATGTTAGACTGTTAAAGATAGGATGTTATGTCAAAGTTACCTGAATACATTATAAATTCAATGTGATTGACAATGTTCCATCTCCGATGGAATTGATATTAGAGTTTAGATAAAACAATGTACGTATGTTTATTTAGATTTGTATTGTATTATTATTTTGTATTGTGTATGATAATTGGTGCGTTCCATTGTTAAACATCATTCACAATAAAGTATATAAATGTAAGTAATTTTTATACTAAGTAGTTAGATGCCTGATAACGGAATATATAATCAATGAATAAGAAGATAGTTTGCAAGTAGGCAGTTTCTAATAGTTTTATTAAACGTGATTTAGGTATGATGAAAAGAATTTGTCTAGTTTTTTTCTTATTCAGAACAAAAACCATATTGAAGTTAAAAGTACCGTAAAATGGGGAAACTTCCACAGTTATATTTTTAACATATAATTTTACTCTTTATTGATTGTTTGAGGTTATTGATTGATTTGTTGATTCTTTTTTACATTCTACACTATTTTTGTTGATTACACAAATAATAATAATAACAATAACAATATTTGTCATTACTATGGTTATTAATATTATTTTGTTTTTGTTATTCTTTATCCTAGCTTTTTTTTGTTTCAGATTAGTTTTTTATGAAGATAATGCCTCGTAAGCACGTGAAAAAGTTGGGAGGGAGACTTTATCTCAACTATAACAAGCAAAACATGAACAAAGCCATCGATGCTGTAAAACATGGCATGTCGAAGCTAGAAGCGTGTAGAAAGTTTAAAGTCCCCAGAACAACCTTGATCGATAAAATTCATGAACATCATTCTTTAAAACCTGGACGTCCGTGTGTGTTAACTACTGATGACGAACATTTAATAGCAAAAACACTTGATACGGTAAACGATTGAAGCTTTCCAATGATACACCAAGATATTCGTCAAGTGATAGCAAAATTCGTTACCAAGCAGGGCAGGACCGGAATGGAAGAACAATCAACCCGGTATAGATTTATTCAAGCGTTTGCTTCAAGGAAGAGTCTGACTAGCCGCTTGGCTACCAACATAAAACGTCAACGAGCAGCTGTAGGTAAACCGGAGCTAACAGAAATTTTAGCAACACTAAAAGTGCCTTAAAAAATGTTTTGCCCGATCATATCTATAACTACGATGAGATCAACATAACTGATGATCCTGGTGCAAAAAAAGTGTTGGTTTCCAGAGGAGCTAAAAGAGTGGAGCGTGTTCAGGAGCACTCTAGAACATCTGTGAGTTTGATGGTATGTGGAACAGCTAAGATCGACTTTTTGCCTCCCATGGTGGTTTACAAGGCACAGCACTTGTACGAAAATTGGTCATCTGGTGGTCTTGTGGGTACAGTGTATAATGTTACGCCAAGTGGTTGGTTTGATATGACTACATTTGAGACGTGGTTTTTTCAAATTTTGATGCCCCACATAAACACTAATAGCACCCCAGAGCAAAAAAAAAGTTGTACTTGGAGATAAACCCGCATTACATTTTTCTCCCTGTGTTATTGAAGCAACACTAGCAAATAATATTTATGACTCCATTACCAGCTAATTCAACTCGCTTAATGCAGCCCCTCGATGTGAGTTTCTTTGCTCCTATGAAACGGAAATGGCAAGACATCTTAGATTCATGGAGGAAGGAAAGTCGTCGAAGGAGGAGCATTCCCAAAAAGCAATTTCCAAATTTGCTAAATCGATTTTGGTGTCACCTAGAAGGAAATACTGCTAAAAATCTACAATCTGGTTTTCAGACAACAGGCGTAAGCCCCTTTAGTCCTGAAACGGTGTCAGTAAAAATTCCTAGCGGAACATCTAATTTCGAAGGGGACCTAGATTCAAGTCTACTAGAGTTTCTAAAAGAATCAAGAGGATATAGCGAAAAATCTGTAATGCCTTTTAAGAGAAAGAAAAAAATCACAACCAGACCAGGCAATGCGAGTAACGCCATTTGAAACGAGCAGTCCATCCTCCTTACAAAGAGCAGCACAGGAGGAAATTGATGATCCGGTGATTTCTCATAGTGAAAAGACCAAGAAAAAAGGAAGAAAAAAGGTAAACAGCCGCTCTGAACCTAAAAGTGATAAGCCTGAACCTAAAATTAAAATGAAAGTTGATGAGCCTGGACCATCGACTGTTCGTGGAACAAGAAACAGAATTACATACACTAATGACGACTGTTTCTGCTCCGTATGCACTTGTTCTTATGCAAATTATACTGACGACAAAGACTGGATTTGTTGTGTTTCTTGTTTGCAGTGGATATGTGGGTCGAATAACCCTCAGTATAAATGTCCTACTTGCAGTTATTGTTCCATTTGTCTGATACAATTCTCCGAGTACACAAATCAAAATGCCTGAATCAAGTGCGTGACTTGTGGAAAATGGGTGTGTGGACATTGCAACGGGGGTTCCAAGCAAGTGAGCTACGAATGCGCCGCATGCTTCGACGACGAATAAAATACCTACATTTTTTATGTTCTATTTTTATATATACTTACCTAGCCAGGTAGATTATTTGTATAGATTGCTTCTAGGGTTTATAGTTATTATAGAAATATGATATTTAGTTTTGATAGGTATGTACCTATTTTTACACTGCTTTTTATGACTTTATAATAAATAAGTTTATGCAAATATGATTTTTGTTGACACATTTTCTTTATTTAGGCTTCAGACTGTTTATTAATATCTATAATTCGTTAATTAAAATAATTTATACAATATTTTCATGTCGAAGTTGCCCTAAAACGACTTAACTTCGCATTCTTTCTTTAATTGCATCTTGTGTCGAAGTTACCCCTTGGTTGGGGTAACTTCGACACCAAAATAGAACTTTAAAAAAAGGGAAGTGGAGGGGATGGAGAAAAATACTTTTTTGCTAATAAAGAGCCAAAACACCAATTGTTATGATGGCATATCAGCGACGGTTCTAAAGTGGTTAGTGTCCTGTGGAGAAGGCAAAATATGCTCAAAACATGTCGACGTTCACCCATTTTACTGTATCAAATTGTGTAAGCTAATTAAAATTTTTTTATATTGTTGCAATCTCCAATAATGAAAAAATGTTAGTTATATCATCCATACCACGACAAATATTTAGAAGTTCTAGTATCTTTTTGTTTCAGATTATTTGAAATTAACCATTTGAACAGTAGCTTAGTAGTAAGTCACTTTGTGACGTTATTTTGACATCGTGAAAAGACTGAAATGGTATTAAAGGCGTTTCCTTTCAAAATGTAATGAAGTGTATATATTTATAAAATTTCAAAGCTTCCCCACAAATTTATGGGGAAGCATTGAAATTTCATTAACAAATATATATCATGGAAAGACGTTCTTTGGCGTCGCAATGTGCCGTTAATTTGACGTCACAATATGACGTTGTTTTGACGTCATAAGGGGACGTTATATTAACCTTATCAAAATAACGCTGTTTTGACGTCTCAATATGACGTTGATTTGACGTCTTAATATGACGTTATTTTGACGTCTCAATATGACGTTATTATAGCGTCATTAAATGACGTTATTATGGCGTCATTGAATGACGTTATTTTGACGTCATTGGATGACGTCATCTGTGCGTGACAATCACGTCATCCTACCGTCATTATGATATCGGTTTAATGGTGAATTAAACGTTTGGTATGACCAAAAAAGAACGTCAGAGACGTCAGCTTGCTACCTTGGATGTAGATCAAATGTCAAATTTCATAACGTTTTAGACATCATCATTAGGTTTTCAGTCCTGGAACTGGTTAGACGCGTACCATCATTGTTTCCTATTCTGAACTAACCTACAGATTTCCCTGAAATTTGCACAGTGTGCATCTATCACTATCTGATCTAGGTCTACATCTACCTCTTTTTCCTATCTCTGCTTGTAATATATCCCATACTAATCCCCAGAAATGCCTTAGAACGTATTCTGCCCTTCTATTTTTCTTATCTTTTTCCCCAGATATCCTTGTTCCCCTACTATTTCTATAACCTATTTGTTATTATCTTTGTCTGTCCATGCTATTGTCCTCATACATCTGAAGCACGGCATTTCAAAAGGCTGCTACCGTTTTTCTGTCTGCTTTTCAGTCTGCTCGTATTTCATAGGCATACTGTGCTGTGCTCCACACATATGCTTTCAACAATTTTCTTCTTGTTCTGTTTGTTATCTTTCATCATAAGCGATGTTCTTTCTTTTTAGCTGCAGTTCGGTCACCTTCTATTATTTTACAATTATTTATCCCTATTTCTCCTACATTCAGTGGTTGTGAAGGGAGATAAGCAGCATGTGGCTGCCAAGTTCAACCAACACTTAAACATTTACCGATTTAATATTTTTTCTAATATATCTTTTCGCACAATCGACATTGGTTGCAGATATTTCACAACCAACACCTTTAGTTGTTTATGCTAATCATCAGATTTATCTGCGCTTATTTTTTCGTCATTACGTTTTTCGTCTCAAAACTGGTTGGACACGTACCTGCACTTATTTATATTCTGAGCTAGCCTACATAGTTCTCTGAAATTCTCACACAGCATGTATACTGCTCGTTTCCCTTCTATTGTTTTCAAATTATATGCCCTATTTCACATAGAGATTCAGTGAAGGGGGTTAAGCAACCTGTGGCTGCCAAGATCCCCCAACGCTCAGACATTTACCGAAATAATGGTTTTCCAGTAAATCCTTTCACACAATTAACAATATTGGTGAATATTGCCCAACCGATTCTTGTAGTTGCTTATAATAATCATCATGTTTAGGCACAGTTATTTTTTGATATTAGTTTATCCATCTTGGGAGTGGTTGGATGCGTACCTCCATTGATTTCTATTCTGGGCTAGCTTACATATCTTCCTGAAACTCCTACAGCCCACATTTTTTACTACCTGTGTGCAGTAGTCTAACCTAGGTCTACCTCTTCTTCTCTTTTCTCCTATCTCTGCTTCTAATATATTCCGCACTATTCCCTCGTCGTAGTATGTGGCCTATCATCCTATCTCGCCTATTTTTTTACCGTTTTCCATATATTTCTTTCTTCCCCTACCATTTTTAGTACCTCTTCGTTCTTAATTTTGTATGTCCATGATATCTTCATCATACGTCTGTAACACCACATTTCAAAGAATTCTACCTTTTTCGTGTCCGCCTCTCCTACTATCCAAGCTTCACAGCCGTACAGTGCTGTGTTCCACACATATGTTTTAAGCAATCTTTTCCTTGTTTCTATGTTTGTTGTCTATGAACACAGTAGTTGCTGTTTCTTGTTAAATGTAGCACAGCCTTGTGCTAATCTTTGTTTTATATCTTTTGTGCATTTCCCATCTTGCGTTATTTGGCTTCCTAGGTAGCAGAAATCCTTAACTTCTTGTAAGTTCGTGTTACATATTTATATTCTTGTTTTTGGTTTATTTCCCCTCCTTTACATACTAGTACGTTAGTTTTAGTTTTGTTAATTTTCATACCGTATCTCTCTGTTAGAACCGTTTCCATTTCATTAAGAGCAGCTTCTAACTCTTCCTTGCTAGATGCTAATACCGCTATATCATCTGCAAATCTAAGCATATCAATTTTTTATCCCTGCATAGTAATTCCAAATGTCTTCCTGCATTTGACAGTATTCATTGCCTCTTCTATGTACAAATTAAAAATCAATGGGGATAGGGTACATCCCTGTCTCACCCGTTTCCTAATGTTTACTTCTCTACGTTCCTGCTCTAATTCTATTACTGCTGTTTGCTCTTTGTATAAGCTATGTACTATTCGTCTATCCCTATAACTCATTCCAATCTTTTGAGTATTTTAAACATTTTTTTCCATTTTACATTGTTGAATGCTTTTTCCAGATCTACAAACCCTATATACAAACTTTCTCCTTTTTCTATTGTTTTCTCCATTATCACTCTCAGAGCTAAAATAGCCTCCCGTGTTCCCCTGTTTCGCCTATACCCAAATTGGTCTTCTCCTAGTATTTCTTCAGCCCGTTTTTCCATTCGTCTTTGTACAATTCTAGTTAATATTTTTGAAACGTGTGCTATCAGACTTATTGTTCGAAAATTTTCACATCTATCCGCGCCTTTCTTTTTTGGTAAAGTTACTATGAAGCTACGTTTGAAATCTTTAGGTATCTCGCCTGTCTCATACATATAGCTTACAAGTTGGAAGAGACGATCTGATACTGCTTGTCCAGCGGCTTTTAGAGTTTCTGCTTGCACCTTATCTGTACCCGGCGCCTTACCATTTTTCAGACCCTTTAATGCTAATTCAAACTCATCTGTAAGTATAGGATATCCCAAGTCATCATTTTCAATGTATGATTCCTGTTCTAATGCAGTTAGTTCCTCTCCTGCATATAAATTCCCTATATATTCTTGCCATCTACCCACTTTCTCTACATTTTCTATAATGATATTTCTTCGTGCATCCCTTATATTTTTGCTATATAGTTTTATATCCCTATAATTGATTCTAATTAGCGTGTATGCTTCATCTGTCTTTCCTACTTCCATCTTCCTTTGTACCCCTTTGCACTTTTCATCAATCCATTGTTCTTCAGCTTTCCTGCATTTTCGAATAATTTCCCATTTTATGGCTTTGTATCTCTTTTTTTCCTGTTTCGTCTGATTTACTTTTGTATTTTCGTCTTTCTTCTATTAAATTCAGGATATTCTTTGTTATCCATGGTTTCTTATTTTCTTTTTGTGTATACCTCAGAATATCTCTGGCCGCCATGTCTAAGCTGGATTTAATGTTATTCCATTCTGTTTCTACTTCCTTAGTATCAGATATTTTCCCGATATCTGAGCAATTCATTTGACTTTTTCGGATCTTTCTTGAATATCTTTCAGTTTCTCTAAGTCCAAGTGCCTTTTTCCGTTTTTCTTTTTCACATTCTTAAATTTAAGTGCGGCCTTCATAATTACGATGTTGTGGTCAGTATCTATATCTGCTTCTGTGTAGCTTCTACAGTCTTTTACTTGATTCCTAAACCGTTGTCTAACAAGAATGTAATCTATTTGATATCTTCCTATATCTCCTGGCATCTTCCACGTATATTGTCTTCTAGCATGATGTTGAAATAATGTGTTTGTAATGATTAAATTGTTCTTGTCGCAAAATTCTACCAGTCTATTTCCTCTGTCGTTTCTAGTGCCTAAACTAAATAAACCTACTACCGCTCCTTCCCTACCCTCACCTACCACGGCATTAAAATCCCCCGTAATTATTAAATTTTCATGTCCTTTTACGTATCTTAGTATATCTTCGATATCTTTGTAGATGGCTTCTTCCTCTTCGTCACTGTAACTAGAAATGGGCATGTATACTTGTATTATTACTCTGTTTACCGGTTTAGATTCTAATCTAACCATGAGTACTCTTTCGTTCTTTTGTAAATAATTTTCTACACAGTATCCTATCTTTTTCCGCATAACTATCACCACACCCAAATTTCCTTCCTCTGCTCCTGTATGAATTACCCTGATGTCTCCACTCCAAAAATCCCCCGCCTCTGCCCAACGAACTTTGCTGATCCCTACTATGTCTAGTGCTAACCTATTAATTTCGATTTTTAGGTTCTCTAGCTTCATACTTCTAACATTCCACGCTCCGACTCGCAGAATGTTTCCGACTCTTATTTTTAACTTTCCGATCGCATCCTCCGAAGTAGTCCCCTCCCGGAGATCCGAATGGGGGACTATTTTAACTCCTGAATCTTTTACCCCAGAGAATGCCATCATGTTTGTTACAATTTAAGTACGCTGTGTACTTGGGAGATAATGTGGTGGTTTCCCGTTGCCTTCCAAATCGCAGTAGTGAGTCTTAAATTGCCATACCGACCCCTATTGTCTCTGCCAATCTAAGTACCGAAAGAGCCGCTGCACCCTTTCGGGGACCTGTCTTAGTCTGGTTTCTCACTAACGACCCTACTACTTTGGTTGGACCTGTAGTGTGGCTCTTTAGCTCATTAGAACACGCAAGCCATTTCACCTGTTCTAGTAATTTAGAACTTCGGCAAGGTGCAGGTCCATTTGAAATGGCGGCTGAAGTTACATATTTATAAATTTATTTATCTCTATCCAAATTCTTTTAACTTTACCCGTATTTCCCAATGCTGAATGAAGTTTCTCAAAATTAAAAATAATAAAAAAATCAGTTAAAATATTGTAGCAACGATCGGTCTGCTTCTGAGCACATTAATTATATTGGAATATGCAGCATATCTCATCTTTCACACGGTTTTAAGTAACAGGTGCAAGAGTTTTGCATTTAAAGGCTATTTAGATAGGTACATTCGAATAGTTATTTACTTCTGGTACGTTTTAGAATAGTCTAGAGGTTTTGAATATGTATGTAAATTACTGTCGTGGATATTAAAGTTCAGTCCTGATTGAAGTACTAATTACAATATGTTCTAGTTTAGAGCTCTGAATGCGATATAAATTATTACTGATAGATATATATATATATATATATATATAGTCCTATTCAATATAAATTAATTGTAGTGCTTCATATATAACGTAATAATTAGTGCTGGGATAGTAAATTGTAGTATTTTGATATTAAGGTAATTAAGAAGATGGCATCTTAATTTAAGATGCTAGTAATTGTACTGTTAGCGATTAGCTTAAAATAAAGCGTTGGAAGAGCTTTAGCAAATTCCATTGTAACTACGAGTTGTTGAAGATTAGCTGGACATAAAGAACTGTGGTTAGTGCAAATAGAGTTTTCGATAACTAGTGTCAAGTAGTGGGATTAAAGACTTTTAAACAATTTCTATTTGCATGCCTGTCACTCAGAGTCAATAAAATGATCGGAGAAATTATTTAGTTCTTAAAGGAGTTCAAATCAAGCGTTACATAGAGCTTGGCTGAATAATTCGTAAAACTACAGGAATGTTTTACAGAAAAACTGAACCAGACCACCGCCAGTTTACAGGAAAATGCTAAAAAACAGGAACGAAACGCTGCGAGCTTGGCGGTAAAGTTAGAGGAAGTTTCCACGAAACTAAGTAAAAATGTAAAAAAACTTAACCGCACAGCAGCAAAATTAGAAAAAAGTAAGACAAGTTTTACAAAGAAATTACAGGAAACCGTTGTAAACCTTGCAAAAAAACTAAACGAGACCGCTGTAAATCAACAAGAAAATCACAGTCAATTGAGAGAAGAGTTTATAGAGAAAACTACAAAAACCGCAACGGCGGTTGAACAATTAAAAAAGGAGTTTTTAAAAGAAACTATAAAATCTGCAGAAAATCTGGAAGCTAAACCCTCTGGCTGTTTACAAAAATTAGAAACCAAGTCTTTATATGATTCGCATGAACTGAAAACAAGATTTTCCAAAAACTGTTAGAAAACTAGCGTAAAATGAAAAAGGGGTATCGAGAATGGAGGAACGCATTAATTCCCTGACAGTGCAAGCACCAGAGCCCTCAGTATCGGTGATACAACAGCACGTCCCATAATGTAAGATTGTTGAGGAATGTGAACTGACGTCATGGTTCAGAGTAAAACCACCCACATTTGATGGAAAGTCACCTTGGCAGACACATTTTAAACAATTTAAGGCTGTCGCGAGAGCTAGCTGCTGGAACGGTGGTGAAAGGGCAACCGCGATAATTGTCGCGTTACAAGGTGAAGACTTGAATATTCTGTAGACTATACTTGACCATGACCAAAGAAGCTAAAAGCCTTAATATTAAGCCTGCAACAAGTGTACAACGCTCAACTGAAAAACCGTTAGCAAAGTGTTGACGAAAATTTGCAAGAGTTCGAAGTAGATATTGCTCGCCTAGAGAGACTAGTCTACCCAACAGCACCGATAGCTGTCTATAGTTGGTGGCAGTAGAGATCTTCATTGATGGAATACGCGACGAGATCGAGCAAGTACTACAACTGGTCCGGCCAAAGACTCATGCCTTAGAGTTCAAAGCGGCATGGCATGTGACGCAATTGATCTGTCGCTCTTGAGAGGAGTGGAACAAAGAGAGCGTGGAGGTAATAATTTGACGGGTATTACAAAATCAACAGTCGAAGCAAAATGAGTCACGACACCAGAACAGCGAATTTAAGTACAGTTAAACCGATGTGAACGGCTTAAGAAAGAACATGAGAGGCCGAAATTAGGGGCGGTGGTCGACGAAATGGGGCGAAAGTCGACTTGCACAGATTCTGTTTCAAAAATCGTCATCCGCGTAGCGCAGGTGAAATGTGATCTTGTTAGTCGGACTACAATGATCAATGACGATTATTAGCCTCTACAGATTTGAACGGAACAAGAGAATGTCTAAAACCTAGATGTCATTCTGAATTGTATACCCATATGAGAACGTCTCTCCTGGCAGGACATCAGCCCGTGTAGTAGCACTCAGAAGTAGTACTGTGCACAATAGTATTCCATGAAGGTAAAGAATGGAATCTTGGTGCGATCTTGGAGAATGGAGATGGACCCGTGAGTACGCTTCAGGTGGTTCCTAAAAGCCGAGTGTCTGAGGTTTTAGGACATCTGCATAATAGGACGTAGGCAGGAGATATCGGCTTTAAGAAAATTTTGGAGAAAGTCCTAGCAAGATTTTACTGAGTAGGCTGCAAGGACAATGTACAAGAGTTGTGTCATAAGTTTTGTGTGCATCATTGGGAAACCATAAGGCTCCAATGAGGCAATATATTGTGAGGAGCCCATTTGAAGGAGTGGTAATCGATTTTGCGGGTGAATTTTCTTAGACCGACTTCGGGATGAAGTACAGCTTGTTGGCCTGAACTATTTTACGAAGTAATCGAACCGTATGCTATACCAAACCAAGAAGCTGCGACCATAGTTGATGTGCTGGTAAAAGAATCGTTCTCTCATTTTAGAGTTCCTACGAAGTTGCGCTCCGATTAAAGTAGAAATTTTGAGTCAGCGGTGTCTCAAGAAGTTTGCCGGTTGCTGGGGAACAGAAAAGCCCGAAGAACACCATGGCACACGCAATCGGTTGGTATAGTAGAGCGCATAAGCCGCAACTTCAGCAAATACCTTTCCAAGGTGATCTTCCAACCTCAGAGAGACTGCGATAAATATTTACATCTATTTTTATTAACTTAAAGGTCTTCGATTCATGAGCGCACTGAACAGACACCTGCATGAACTATACTGGTGTGCAAGATACGTCTACCGTGTGATCTTGAGATTGGGTGTAAACCCAGAGATGACATCGTAGACGAGAGCTACGTTGAGAGGTTCAAGCGCAAGATGTACGAAATTCATGGTGACGTCGAGAAAAATATCCAGACCGCAAGCGTCTGGATGAAGACCAGATATAACATCAAGGCGCATGAGTCTGATTTTCAAGAGGGCGACCGCGTCTGGCTATACAATCCCAGACGGAGACGTGGACTGCCGCCAAAGTTAATAGGACAATGAGAAGATCCGTACGATGTTGCAAAAAGAATAAACGACGTGCTGCATGTTAACCGGTTAGCACTCTACGACAGTGATGACGCCGTTAACGCCAAAGAACGGTAAGCCGCGAGACAAACAAACAATTTCGCTCGTGATGCAAAGTCTGGACCGAGCCATGGTTGGTTCATGTCTCTCTACAACGGCACAGGCAAAGCGAGATTTGAGGTCACGGTCGATGTGCCACCGGAATACTCCCTGACATATTGCGAAGCAGCGGACCTTGATATGTCCCGAGAACTTGCTCGGGAGTTTAAAAATAAATTTAGTAATCTGGATCAACTTTGCCGACAACCAGAGGTTAAAAATACCATACGGCTAGAGGACCAACATCGGGCCATCCACTATTTGATGATTAAGTAACAGCCTTCTGGTAAGTCGGATTGCTAGAATCTGGTAGAAGGCGTCAGTGAGCCTCAGGGATTAGATGATCTAATTTGAAGTCAATAAGTTGGCCATGCCCAAGATCGGTTATAGAATCGATGTGTTGGACTAATGGGAGGTACAAAATATGCTAAACGTACTGTTCCAGAAAACCTGGGTTCAGATTTCGGTGTGTGGTTACAATTCTAATGGTACTGCGCCTGCTATAAAAAGGGTTCATTGCTACTTCTATAAAAAAAGGAGGCTACAGAGATGGTTTAGACTGCCTTTACCGCCACACAGAATATTCTGGGACAAAACAGATTTAAAGAGGGGGGATGTAGTGCCGAAGAGTATGCCTCTGACCAGAATAATTACATTGGAATGCAAGCGAGGTGTTTGTACTGTAGCTTTTTCAAAAAACTCCTACTTTATTATGCAATACTACATTCTATCCACATAGTATATTAGTATTGACGTTTGCTTATTAAATAGATACATGTAGGGTTTGATACTGTCCTACATAAAACGCTCCAACATTATGAGCCATACTTCTTGCGATCCATAAAAGTCTGTTTTAACGGACGTTTCTTAGCATAGGATGCACAAAACGAAACGTAACGAGGTTAGTTGTGTTCAGGTATCAAACGAGTAAATATGGCATTCCTAATCTTGAAGCACGACTTGCAAATTGTCTTAAAATTTTGTAGTAGATAAAGTGAATATCCTATAGAAAGCCTAACTTTCCATTCTAACCAATGGTTCGTATAAAATAAAAACACAATTTCATTTAATATCTTTTTTACAGCACAATTAAGAGTTAACATTATCATGGATTTATATTAAAGTTTGACAAAATTTGAGAGTTAACTAAATAATGGATTTATCTTCTTAAGCATCATGTAGCTGTTATTTTATGAAGAACAATCATCTGTCTTCCATGTTGAAAATCATAGGGAGGCATTGAATGCATTTTGTCCCGATGCTAGGTGTCTTTGTATAGGAACCTATTAATTACAGGATTTGAGATCTTGTATTTTATTCCTATGAACTTCAACCCGAAGCCCTGATATTCGTGAAACGCGTAGAACTTACTGGTTTCTGGTTTGTTAAAAATAAGTTTCTTTAATCGATGGGTAAGTCAAATCTCTTTGTTTGTTTGTCAAACCGAAAACATCTGCATAACGTTTGATTATCACTAGAAGTTTCCCTTGGTTGAACATTTGTTCTCGAGGATTTTTAAACCTTCTTAACGCACGTTTATTTAAAATGTTCTAGAAGCAGGACTATCGTAAAGTCTTTATTAAATGTAATGAAATTTAAGTACTTGTTTCTAGAGAGTAGCCATATGATACTTGACAACTTTTGTTGCTTATGCAAACTTGAATCTTAAGTGTAAATATTAAAATATTTTACTATAGTTGTTAAATACAACTTTATATTAGTTATATTTTTAAATCAGAAAGTATCTCGGTAAATAAAATTTGAACGGAGGACTTTGTTTTAAAAATTCACATGTAAACATGAAAGGAGGGCAAACATGGCTTTTATATGTGAATCACTGTAAATTCAGTTAATAATTTAAAAATCTACGATTTAGTCATGATTTAAAATCAACCATTAAAGATTTTGCCCTTTATAATGAAATGTAAAATATACCTCTTTTTGTTAGATTAAACTATAAACATTTCAGGTTTATTGAATTTATTCTTTGTAATTGTTTGTTTAGAGCGAAACTAGATTCGAATTAGTTCAGTAATATGAAACCGAAATTTTATTAAAACATCAAACAAAAGCATTTTCTTATGTATATATTAAAATCATGATCATTATCTTTTTTTTTTGTTCAGTAATGAAATTTAATAAACAGTTAATCATGCTTTTATGCAAATACACACCTTTTATACATGTACATACATACGTACTTCATATATCATACGAAGCCCGCTATGTACTACAGACTAGATAAAGCCCGGGTCCAGGGGTGTGGTAAAACAATTCAATTTTTACTCACGCACATCCTTTCAGGGTATATCAAAATAAATGTGTATAATTACTACAACTAACCCCCTTTACAAAGCCCGCCAATGTTGCCATTTAAAAAGGTCTTATTTCTCCTGCTGGAGATCCTTATTTACTTTACATTTCAGATTTGTATTATTTATTAAGGTGTTGGTTCTACAACTATGTTGTGGAAAATATTATAAAAGAGGTCTGGTGATTAAAATTGTATTTGCTCTATGTAGTTAAAATTACGTTTACTGTCAACTTTATAAGAGTGTAAAGAAAGAAAGGCCCGTAACTGAATACCGTTTCTCTAATCAAAGCCGATCACCTGTTCGTCTCATTGTATTTTAATTCCCTTAAATGTGCGCTATTTTTAAACGACGTTCCTTATTTTAATCAAGTAAATTTAAAAGTATATTATGTCGAAGGTGATAAACCTAAAACCACGGATATGTTAAAATTACAACAATAGGTCCAAAAGCTCAAACTGAGCACTAAGTGAATTCGTTTTTATAGTTTATCACAGATTAATCAACTCAATTCTAGTTCTTTTAAGTTTATTCGCATATTCGTACGCGCAAGTTAATTCGATCTTTCGTCCAGTATCTTGGATATTTAGACTTTAGAGAAACCGTTTTTGTTATCACACTAAAAGTGCAGGAATGCAAAATTCAATCCCTTTGGTCATTTCTAAATTTAGAAGGGTAATCGTGGAAAAGGATGTTACAGTTAAAATTGCAATTTCTAAAATTCCATTTCTAATTGTCATGTTCGTCTTCCAAAAGAGGCATTTGCTTTAATACTAACCCAAGTTTAATACTGTTGAATAAGTTTCGCTATATTTTGTATAAATTCTAGATATTGTTCCAATACAATCTTCAAATTTCCAGTGTGGCATTACGTAAAAAAGTTTAGAAACGGAACCAAATGTTATGTTTTTAATGTCGTGAGTATCTTTTATACCTATAAGACATTAATACAGTTCCACCTGCAATTTTTGCCAGCATTGTTAAAAATAACTATAACTTAAAATCAGTTGATAATTTTAATGTCAGTCTAGATTTTTAAATAACCAAGATCGTAGTGGTTCTGTGTGATATTGCTATGACTATAATGTTTGTCCACATTTTTGTTCATCGAATCTTAAAATGGTTTAAAGTTTTTTGTAAGAGTTAGTGTGCAAAGAACACTAGGGCATTAGTTGATAAAGCAATGACTTTGGATAAAAGTTTGTTATATATTAGCTTTCCTATTTAACATAATGTTTCCCATGTATAAATCTAATATCTCCAATTTGCAGAGAGAGAGAGAGAGAGAGAGAGAGAGAGAGAGAGAGAGTGGTATTTTGATTCTACAAAATGTTTAAAGTTTGGGTAAGGTTCTCATCTAAATTAATAACCTTATGTTAAAGCTAATTTTTTTTAACTTTCTACGGTTTTGTAGACGCACACTGGAACTAATGCAATTCCAGATCACTTTTAAAATTGTTAACCTTTTATAAAAGGTTTTGCTGAATAATTTGTAGTTCAGTTAGAACAAGGTCTACAAAAAGCATACGTGTTAATAACTGCGTTCGATAACATGAGTTACAAAATATTATGTGTTAATATAAATTGTTACGTTCAAAACCGTGCAAGCGATTTTCTCTGCATGAATATTAATTCACACTACTTCTACTTAAAACGCCCTAAAATTTCTAAACAAATCATAAAAGCTATCGATCAACAAGCTCGATTTCCTTCCACTTGAAGTTAGTGCTATTTTATAAAATTTCATCAAGTATTTACTCTGTTATATTTTGCCTGATAATATCAAACATCTGCCTAGCAACTTCAGGTTATAAAGTCGCTGCAATCTGTTCTACCAACTGCAGTGATTGCATTTCAACAACTGCTGCACATACATTTATAGCTTTCTTTTAAAAGATTATATGGCCTTAACCACCAGCGGTTCCGTGGCGCAGTGGTATGTGTGTAACTATTACGTTTAAGGTCCCGGGTTCGAATCCCGACACGGTCCGCTTGAAAAATGTTAGGCGAGCATTTTTCACAAAAATACACCCTCGTTTGGATGAGAGATAAAACGGAGGTCCCGTGCGTGAATGTTGTCACGCACGTTAAAGATCCCTACCTTGCTTGGAACAGCAAGGGTTCGGCAAAATTCCAAATTTTCCAGGTAAGAAAAACTCGCTTCCTGGCCAATGTAGTACCTTTGAGTGGAGCCTTAACCACCCACCTAGTAAATAAACACTTGGAAGAGGTTTGTTATCTGTACCAAGTTTATACTTCCATCAAGTTCCCTTGCCGCTGTGCAGGTGTGAAAAACAATAAGATTGTCCCCCTTTGTTAACAATTCTTGGTAACCGTTATTCCTTGTTTGCAAGCTGTTACAGCTGATGTTTTTTCAGCTGTTGTCAGAGAATTTTTCACACTTGATCCTTTGGCGATATTTCTGAAAGTCAAACACATTACCCATACGTAGTTCTTTTGTTATAAAAACAGTCAGTGCTTTGAAAACGGGACATTCAATACAGCATCCTTTTAGCAAAAAAACGTGTTGTGTGTTGCGGGATTAAAATGCTTTCTGTGCTTGTATAAGTTAAGTTGGTGGTTCCAGCATCCAGCTGTGGACAAATACGGCCGCATTTCTTCATCCTAAGATAGTACCAGAAAGAAGCCGATAGATCAAGCCACATTCAATTTTTCTGTTTTCTTTATGTGTGTTGCTGTTTTGGAAGATAGATACTTCTTTTTTTGGGTTGATTCTGCACTATATTGCAGACTATACGTTAAAAACTGCACGCTCACAACACGAACTATTATGTTACAGTGTTATTTCTTTAATTCTTGTACATTTTTAGGACTGAACATGTTGTAAGTATTCTTGTATTTAAAAATAAGATTTTATTCTTGATATTTTAAAATGTTTAGGTTTATACTGTACTATATGTAAATTGACGCTTTGTGTACATCACGTTATACCGAACTATTACGTAAATGTGTTTTTGACTTTTGTAAATAGTCTTTCGGGAGTTGGTGTGTGTAGGTAATATAGTTTTTACTGAGGTTTCCAATTTGAGCTTTCTGTATCACCCACCCCACTTTACAACGTTTTTATGCTAGTCCGAAATCTAATTATTTTAGATTTCGGTTTTACCATTCTGTGACTGTTTTTTTTACATTATTCGGTGTAGGTGATTCCCTTTATTTATTTTACTGCTTTCTTTCTTATCTACACTGAATACTGTAACAAAATGTAAAACGAAAACTAACTTATCTGAATTGAAAAAAAAAATTTTAATTATACAAGTTAAACTTCAGTTTAAAATATGAAAATAACATAAATAATCGTGAACTAACTTAGGTCAGATCACCAAATACGCCATTCAAATGTGCTTGATACTTTACTTTCCTGGAAAAAGTTTTAAACATACAGTAAACATAAAAGATCAGCACTTGTCAGATGACATGCCCAAACCACGCCGAAAGTTAAACAATGCATGGACAGCTGGTTTGACAAGAAAAGCGCATTAACATGCTTTAAAATTTAAATTTTATGATGTTCTATCATATATGGTAGTAGTTATCGAAGGATTTGTTAGTTCATATAAAACTTTTACCCTAGTTTAGGCATACTTGACATTTACGCCATTAAAACGCCCGTGCACAATTTTACTTGACTAGGACTGATGTGAAGCAGCACGTAAAGTGTTTAGTAATAGGAATTGATTAAAAACTCATTCATTAAAATAAGCGATTTTCTTTCGGAGCGAGGGTTGCAAAAGTCGAGGCTCCGTAACTCCTTCACATCCCACTGTATATGTACTTTATTTTATTTCCATTCGTATGTCATTAAAATTCGCATTACATTTTGAAACCCGCCGAAGTTAGCCGTATGAGCGAAACAAGGGCGGCTCGCAGAGAGGCATTAATGTGTACCTTAGCGCCCTTGGTGCTGACGAATGTTTTTCGCCTAGCTTCTTCCTCCGTTATTTTAAAATTTGTGTTTGGTATATCCAACACTGTTTGTATAAAAAAGACAGTCCACATCATCATAGATAGATGTCCGCTATTTTATTGTAATCAATTTATCTTGAATGTGACACATGTCAATCTGACAATACCAATTTGCTGATTAATGCCCGAAAGCTTTAGTTTTTGATTATTAATGGCAATTTGATCGAGTCTGATTGCAGGACACTCGAAGAAAAGTTATGGAATAAAATAGCAACTAAAAAACAGCTAAATTATTATTTTTTGTATTTGCTTAAAGAAATACAGAATAAAAAAACCATTTACTGTCGAAGGGGGGTAAATCTAATTTACCAACCTAATATGAAGGCGGTACATTGGATTTACAGATTAGAAAGGTGAAAAAATTATTTAGTATAGGCTTGGACACGTAACCGCGGGTTTGTAACTATGGTTTTTGATTAGTAATCAATCATTTGCTTTCCTAGGGAAGTAAATAAGAATTTAAATTTCACCACGTTGTAATTTAGTCATAACAATTAGGATGCGAGATATGTAAACATTTTTATAACAACCGGGGCGTAATAGTTTCATAACGCCCGCTCATTATGCCCTCAGAAACAAATCAATTTTTTAGCTATTTATGCACCAAATGTGTTATTAAGCTTTCTCATAGCTCTGTTTAGATTTAATGGGTAGCAAACTTTCAGTTGCTGTTAGAGCCTGCTTTGCAATTATTGCTGGCAACTCTTGATCGGCCATTTTGCACTATTAATATTAAATAAATGTGACAAATATCCAAAACATAGGAACGTCAAAGTGTTTATTGTCATCACGGAAAACATGATGTAGGTGTGTTTAATAGTTATATAGTAAAATCCGAGGTAAATTCTAAAATAGAAAACTACCGATCACCTATTTTTAATTTTATATATGAGGTAAAATATAAAATCTTGTATGCACCACTTTTGTTGCTAGATGATATCGCCCATCAGGCGACTCAATCCATCACTCGGGTCATATGCCCTCGGGGTGGATGAGTCGCCCTCCGGACGTTATCATCTTAATAAACACACTTGGTGCATAAATAGCTATTACGTCCTACTTAACAACCATCCTAGTAAATTCAACTTACACAAGCATGTTTTAGTGACGTAAATGTTAACTATGCTTAAAGTAGGGCAAAAAAATTTATTTAAACTCACAAATCCTCTGATTATTACTATAGTACCTATATGATAAAACTTCATAAAGTATGAATTCTAAAGAAAATCAATGCGCTTCTCCAGTCATTGTTTAATTTTTGGTATGGTTTAAGCTTGGCCACTATCTGAAGAGTGGCAGGCTGACTTTCTAACAAATTGTGCATAATTACTTTTCATTTGAACTTAGTCTACCATATGACATTTTACTTTCACTATTTACATTAACATTTATTCTACAAAAAACATTATTTTATTCCAAACACTGATGTCAATTTCAACCATCCCCACTTTGTAGCCTGTGATCAAGCATAAAAAAATATATGCGAAAATTTAGGCCATAAAAAAGAGTATTTATTTAAATTCAGCAGACCTAAAAAAACCTACAAAGAAAAAGTACTTTATATATATATATATATATATATATATATATATATATATTACTCAAATTTAGACCAGGGTAGAAAATTAATTAACGACATCAAATAATTTTAATCACCCTGTATAAAGAAACAAATAGAAATTACGTGCGAAATTTATATTAATTAATTCAATTTTTAAGTAACAGGTATTAAACAAAGTGTACAAATAATAATTAATATTTAATTAGTATTCGGTAAAAAGTAAAGGGTAGAAGTCAATGCCATTCATTATTATTTTAATTGGAGTTAATTGAACCATTAGTAATATGTAATAAGCATAAAAGCCTGTGAAAATCCAAGGTTGGTTAAAATACCATGAAATAAAGCTCGGAGAATTATATTTAAGACGTTCATTAGGAGCACACACCTGCAAACTTTTAAATGTCAAAGTTCTAATAAATTTGAATAGATAAACATGCATCTTCTACGTATATTGGAAACGGTCGGATGTTTTAGCCGGAAAGGCTAGTTGAGGGGTTATTTTACTCACGTAGGAATCCACGTGGATTTAAATAGCAGATAGTAAAGAATATCGATTTGTACCACTCAGACCAAGGTGGAAAGGGACAGATAAAACGCGTCAAGCAGAGACACGGATAATAGAAGGCTGGATTTGGGAAGCGTCACTAGGGCTACGATTGGTTGAAATAAGATGCAAACATGAGAGGAAAAGCATATCAGTTGGTGTGTAAAATTAATTAGTTGATCTCAGACGTGTTCCGAGCCGTGTGGAAAATTCTTAGATTTTCAACTTGGACGTGTGCAAATTTTGTAAAATCGCTGTGCCGAGCCGTCGAAAGGGAAAATAGAATGCGAAATTCTAAAAATTGTCCGTTGCGGGACAAATTCGACTTGCAAGCGGGCCATTATATAAACCCGTGCTAATATGAGTTTCGCTCTCTTATATTTTTGATTTTATTCAATACTTTAAACAGTTTTGCTCGTTATTTTTTTTATTATTCGATACTTTAAGTAGAATACGTGGTGATTACGTGCTACAATAAAAGTTATTAGTGCACTTAGAGAAGATACAAGGTAATAAAGTCTAGTTATATTTGCGAGTATTACTGTACCAATTATCCAAATTAGTAACGATAAATAAATAAATAAAAGTAGGCAGTTTTGGGAATAGCGTGAAAGAATTATGAATTTTAGTGCTATTTTTCGGGGGGTGTTAATAATCAAATGTTATTCGTAAACGTGATTGGATCCACAAAACAAGATTTAGATATACATAGATGAGTTCCTGAGAAGCCCTGAAACAATTTAGACGAATGGTGGTGTAGAAAAATTTTAAAAGCAGCTAGAAATCCGAGGACGTAAACATAAACCAGCTGGAATGGTGGGATTAGCAAGGACGATGTACATTGAAGCCACGAGTGCAGTAACCTTCAGGTAACTTATGCTTTGTTGTTCGATCTTTGATGTTTTGGTGTGTGTTGAATATCTTTATAATTTGTTTGATAAAAATGGACAGTAGTAAATTTGTATAAACAACAAATTTTTAATTTTAAGGTAAAATTTTCTTGTTTAAGTAGAAAGGAGTATTTAGCAGTTTATGTTTTGATTATGATGAAAATTTGGGTCTGTCTTTGAGCTCAATTAGAATAACCTGTTAAATTAACGTAAATGGGTGGGAGATGCTCCCTTTTATTCAGACTTAGGTCTGCACATATTGTTAATTTAATTAGTATGCATCCTACAAGGACTCTAATTCTGGATGCAAATTAAAATGATGACAAATTTTAACTTGAAATATTTATGAAGCTGAAATTTATGCTGAAATTTAATTTTGAAATTTTAAAGTATTATGAATATTGATGTAAATAGAGTTAACGTTGATGTTTATGGTAGGAATGTGTTTGTTTCTTTTATGAATGAGGATGAAAGTTTTAACTAGGTGAGCAGCCGAGGCGGAGAGAATAAAGAGGCCATTATCCGAAGAGAGTCACAGCAATCTGGACGGCCCAACGTTGGGGCTCGAGCTTTTTTTTTTACTCTGGTAAGTTTTTTTTTTGTAGGTGTCACAGAATCTTGATGCCCAATTCGTGAGGCTCGATTATTACTACGAGGAAACACAGAAATATATATATATATATATATATATATATATATATATATATATATATATAGTAATTTAGTTTCAGGTCTTCTTAAATAATCAGTACTCTTTTTATAAATCTAAGCTTTCGGATATATTCAATCCTTTGTCAAAGATACTAAAATATACAGAACTAATAATACTGTAAAATTCTGTATATTTTAGTATCTTTGACAAAGGATTGAATATATCCGAAAGCTTAGATTTATAAAAAAGAGTACTGATTATTTAAGAAGACCTGAAACCTACAAAAAGAATACCATTTTATATTGAAATTAAGGTCGTTATCTTTATAAAGAAGTTTATATATATATATATATATATATATATATATATACAGGGTGAGTTTTTAGTGTGGCAACGGTCGATAACTCCGTTATTTTATAAAAGCTACGTAAACCAAATTTGGAGACATATTAGGCATGCCTAAAGTGCACATTTTAAAAATATTTGGAAGCATACAGGGTGTTTCATAATTCTAGAGCATATTAAACTTATATTTTTTTAAATGGAACACCCTATATATTATTACATTTTTGAGAAGCCCATAAAAACAGCTGTAATTTGATATAAATTGTATTTGTCTATTCCTTTCAGTTTTTGAGATATTCGACTGTTTTTAGAGAAAATGACCCTGATTAGATACATTGCCACTGCACTAATACACAACTTATGTTAATTTTCAAGATGCAGAAAATTTTACTATATACCATAGTATATTTGTAATTATCACTTTTTGAAATTTCTTCTCAGTATACAGGGTGTGTCAGGTTTCGCAAAATGCAATTTTTAAATTTTTTTTTAAATGGTACGCTACCAATTTTATTGCTACAATGGATAGTCCATTAAGTGTCCTTTCATTTTTGTTAAGCATTCCCTATACCTAAATCCATTACTTTTTGAGATATTTTTGATTTTCTTCAAATTTTAAGAATGTTTTTAACTTACATAACTAAAAATAACATAGTATTGGAGTATATCATAAAACAATTAATACATTTTGATTAACAATTAACTACACTTATCCAATAACAATTTTCACTAAAGATATAACAACTTACAATAATACGCTATCAACAGAATTCTGCCAGATCAACAATATGCATTTTATAGAAAATGTTCAAGCAGGAAATCAGGCAGGCTTTGACAAAAATAACTATTACAATTAAAATGTCATTTAGGTTTATTAATTGTAGTGTGTTGTCATTTAACAGATATCTCTCTTGGTATATTCTTGATGCAAGTAGGAAATTTCTTAAACTTGCTCCCAATACCCAAATCATATTTACTTGTTCTTCCACTGTAAAATTCATTTTGAAAACTCCTTCAAAGATTACATTTAAAACAGAACTGATAATGTGTTAAATGACAACAAACTACAATTAATAAACCTAAATGACATTTTGATTGTAATTGTTATATTTTTCAAGGCCTGCCTGATTTCCTGTTTGGACATTTTCTATAAAATGCATATTGTTGACCTGGCAGAATTCTGTTGATAGCGTATTATTGTAGGTTGTTATATTCTTAGTGAAAATTGTTATTGGATAAGTGTAGTTAATTGTTAAACAATTATATCTATTAATTGTTTTATAATATTCTCCAATAGTAAGTTATTTTTAGTTATGTAAATTAAAAACATTCTTAAAATTTGAAGAAAATCAAAAATATCTCAGAAAGCAACGGATTTAGGTATACGAAATACTTAACAAAAATGAAAGGACACTTACTGAACTATCCATTGTAGCAATAAAATTAGTAGGGTGCCATTTAAAAAAAATTTTAAAAATTGCATTTTGCGAAACCTGACACCCTGTATACTGCGAAGAAATTTCAAAAAAGTGATAATTACAAATATACTATGGTATATAGTAAAATTTTCTGCATCTTGAAAATTAACATAAGTTGTGTATTAGTGCAGTGGCAATGTATCTAATCAGGGTCATTTTTTCTAAAAACAGTTGAATATCTCAAAAACTAAAAAGAATAGACAGATATAATTTAATATCAAATTAAAGCTCTTTTTATGAGCTTCTCAAAAATGTAATAATATATAGGGTGTTCCATTTAAAAAAATATAAGTTTAATATGACCTGGAATTATGAAACACCCTGTATGTTTCCAAATATTTTTAAAATATGCACTTTTGGCATGCATAATATGCTTCCAAATTTGGTTTATATATATATATATATATATATATATATATATATATTGCTGTGAAATGCGCCTTTGGTCACGGGAACTGGTACTTTCTGCTGATCATTCGAGCCCCACAGATTGGGCCGTTAAGATTTGCCGTGATTCCCTATTAGAATCGAGCCTCACGAATTGGGCGTCAAGATTCTGTGAAACCCACAAAAAATATTCACACTCGAGTAAAAAAAAACATTCGAGCCCCAACGTTGGGCCGTCCAGATTGCTGTGATTCTCTTCGGATAATCGCCTCTTTACTCTCTCCGCCTCGGCTGCTCACCTAGTTAAAACTTTCATCCTCATTCATAAAAAAACCAAACACATTCTTACCACAAACATCAACGTTAACTCTATTTACATCAATATTCATAATACATTAAAATTTCAAAATTAAATTTTAGCATAAATTTCAGCATCATAAAATTTCAAGTTACAATTTGTCATCATTTTAATTTGCATCCAGAATTAGAGTCCTTGTAGGATGCATACTAATTAAGTTAACAATATGTGCAAACCTAAGTCTGAATAAATGGGGAGCATCTCCCACCCCTTTACGTTAATTTAACAGGTTAGTCTAATTGAGCTCCAAGACAGACCCAAATATTCATCATAATCAAATACATAAACCTGATAAATACTCCTTTCTACTAATACAAAAAAATTTATATAATGACTCGCTTGAAAGTCGAATTTGTCCCGCAACGGACAATTTTTAGAATTTCGCATTCTATTTTCCCTTTCGACTGCTCGGCACAGCGATTCTACTAAATTTGCACACGTCCAAGTTGAAGATCTAAGAATTTTCCACACGGCTCGCAACACGTCCGAAAACAACTAATTAATTTTTCACACCAACTGATATGCTTTCCCCTCTCATGTTTGCATCTTATTTCAACCAATCGTAGCCCTAGTGAAGCTTCACAAATCACGCCCTTTATTATCAGTGTCTCTGCTTTACGCGTTTTATCCATCCCTTTCTACCTTGGTCTGAGTGGTACAAATCGATATTCTTTACTATCTGCTATTTAAATCCACGTGGATTCTTACCTGAGTAAAATAACCCCTCATCTAGCATTTCTTGCTAAAACATCCGACGTAGAAGCTGCATGTTTATCTATTCAAATTTATTAGAATTTGACATTTAAAAGTTTGCAGGTGTGTGCTCCTAATGAACGTTTTAACATAACTCTCCGAGCTTTGTTACCAACCTTGGATTTTCACAGGCTTTTATGCTTATTATATATTACTAATGGTTCAACTAACTCCAATTAAAATAATAATGAATGGCATTGACTTCTACCCTTTAATTTTTGGCGAATACCAATTAAATATTAATTATTATTTGTACACTTTGTTTAATACCCGTTACTTAAAAATTGAATTGATTAATATAAATTTCGCACGTAATTTCTATTTGTTTCTTTATACAGAGTGATTAAAATTATTTGATGTCGTTAATTAATTTTCTACCGTGGTCTAAATTTGAGCAATATATATACATGTTTCTACACGTAAAAACTATTTGATTCACTAGTCTAAATAGTATTCCAAGCCGTACAAAAACAAAAACAAAATTTTTAATTTTGGCACTATAACACTATTTCTGCATAACGATTCTATGTACGCGATTCTTTTTTCTAATAAATGTTTCTATGCATAAAATCTATTCGAGTCACTAGTCAATATAGTTTTCCAGGTCGTACAAGGACAAAGAGAAACTATTTTGGATTTTGGCACTATAATGCCATTTCTGGATAACGATTCGATGTATGCGATTCGTTTTTCTAGTACATGTTTTTACACATAAAACTATCCAATTCACTAGTCAAAATAGTTTTCCATGCCGTACAAGAACAAAAAAAATTATTTGAGTTTTGGCATTATAATGCCATTTCCGCATAATGATTCTATGTACGCGATTCTTTTTTTTAGTAAATGTTTCTACGCATAAAATATATTCGATTCACTAGTCAAAATAGTTATCCAGGCCGGAGAAGAACCAAAAAAAATTATTTTACTAGTCGAAATAGTTTTCCAGGCCGTATAAGAATAAAAAAAAGTTATTTTGAGTTTTGGCACTATAACGTCATTTCTACATAACGATTAGATGTACGCGATTCGTTTTTCTAGTGCGTATTTCTACACATAAAAACTATCCGATTCACTAGTCGAAATAGTTTTCCAGGTCGTACATGAACAAGAATAATTGTTTTGAGTTTTGGCACTATAACGTTATATCTGCATAACGATTCAATGTACGCGATTCCCTTTTTTTAGTAAATGTTTCTACGCATAAAATCTATTCGATTCACTAGTCGAAATAGTTTTCCAGGCCCTACAAAGACAAGAAACATTATTTGTAGTTTTGACACTATACCGTCATTTCTGCAAACAAATCGTAGTACGCGGTTCGCTTTTCTAGTACATGTTTCTAGACATAAAAACTATTCGACTTATAAGTAGGGATAGTTTCCAGGCCGTACAAGGACAAAAAAAATTATTTTGTGTTTTGGCACTATAACGTCATTTCTGCATAACCATTTGTTGTACGCGATTCATTTTTCTAGTACATATTTCTATACATAAAACTATCTGATTCACTAGTCGAAATAGTTTTCCAGGCCGGACAAGGAAAAATTATTTTGGGTTTTGGCACTATAACGATTCGATGTATGCGATTCGTTTTTCTAGTACATGTTTCTACACATAAAAACTATCGGCTTCACTAGTCGAAACAGTTTTCCAGGCCGGACAAGAACAAAAAAATTATTTTGAGTTTTGGCACTATAATGTCATTTCTGCATAACGATTAGATGTACGCGATTCGTTTTTCTGCTCGACTGCATGTATTTACATGTTAGAACTTTCAATGCAATTAAATAATAAACAAAGTTGACATTCGTATTGTTCGTCAAAGAAGTGATTGACATTGAAACTGGGCAAACACGATTCATGTATGCATCTAAAGCACTTGTCGCTACGAATCCATTTTGTTGTAATGTTTAAGTCATAAAATCCGCACAAATAAACAAACTTCTTTCATGTCGTCTGACATTTCTAAAAGTTTTTCTTCCAACCTTGTTATATATATATTTCAGGGCTTTCGATGTCTATTAGGTTTTTGCCTTTTACTGGATTTTCGGAGTATTGCAAAATCAGTACTCTGCAATTGTATGAATATTTTTGTAAAAAATGCGGTACCATGTATATTTTCCAATCATTTGAAGATAATTCTAAATGGCTATATAGATACGAAGTGATTTTTTTAAAATATGTTTTTGTTTCTAGTACAGTTAAACCATTGGGATTAATAAAAGTAAATTCTTTAGTGATGAAATTTGTTTATCAATACAGGAAACGGGCAAATACCATATAAATCAGTATTTTCCTTAACATTAAACGAATAAGGCGAAAACACATACGCGGTTTCTTCGGTATTTAATATACAGAAATTCTTTTTGTGGCACTCTGCCGGACTAAAAAAGACATGCGAACATCAATAACAAAGTTTCTAGGTCACATTTTCTATTTTTTGTTATTATGACTTAGGGTAATAAAGTCTTCAAAACGTATTTCTTTAATAGGGCACTTCAGGTATGAGTATCTATCAATACATAGTCTTTGTGCAGGGGTTGAGAATAAGAAGATTCGCGTACAAGTCCATTATTATAAGTGGAAATCACTGGCACACTTGCATTTTTAGAAGATTTTCTATTCTTGGAGCACTGCGAATTTGATGGTGAAGGCTTGAACTGTAAACTTTTTTTTAAGTATTGGCGAGTGTTTTAAAGTATTTAATGTTTTTAAGATGAAACAAGTTTGTCCCTTGTTTTATCTTTCTCTCCACTTTCCTTCATCTTCAGTATTTTTAGTTCTCGGACTAACGGCACAACCCTTCTTTGGAACTCATGCTTTCTACTTTACAAATACTCGTCACTCTTTTTCTGACAGTCCTTAAGAATCTAGAACAACGAATGTTGGATTTTCCTAATAGGGGTTGTTTTTCAACTGCCCGAACCAATTTTCCACGGAGACGTTACTATATCTTTTTGACGAAAAATTTAGATGATTGCATAAAATGGAACTCCACATAGGTGGAAACGGTAAATATTTTTTTAAAACTATGTCGCATATTACTGTGTTATGAAAATCATTTCCGCTTGAAGAATTTTTGTTGTATTGCAATTTTATATTGGTTTAAATTAAAAAACAATACTTATAAAATTTACTAGATTTATAAACTGCATCCTCAGGCTGTATGTTTTCAATAAAAGTTTCATGTGTAGATGTTTCGTCATAGTTCATCACTTTATTATTTAGAATTAGTTTTGTAAGTTTTGATAATGCGCCAAACACCAAACTTGTTTGAATAAGCGAATTCGTAATATTAAAAAAGATGTGTACCAGGAGTAAACACCTAATGATTTCATGTTAACGACTGCTGCTATAGATTCTTTAAAAATATCCTTTGCTTTTTTCTAGACCCACAAATTGTATTTATGTCGCATGCAACTATTTTCATGTAGTGGATATAACAAATTTGTATGGCAATTTTTTTTCATTATGAAATAATAAATCGTAAAAAAACGTTTCAATAGTGCTTCAAACTATTAAAATTATTCCATATTCCATTAACAGCACGTATTAAAACAAAACCAAAATTTATAACTACTGTAGAAAAAAGTGGCCATTTGCCAAATTTGAAACAGTACCCTTTGATTGCACAAAGCCAAGATCCAATTGAAAATATTCCATGTTCAGAAGTCACCATTTCTGTCATGGGACATACTCTTTCCAAAAAACTTAAATTAATCACGCTCGCATAGTAATAAATTCGTTTCTTGGCTGGACTAGGAGAATGTATCAAGAAACCTATAGCATCTAAATGTAGAATGAATATATATATAGAATGCTGTGAAACCACCAAAATCCGGGAACTACGGTTTTCGAATCGAGCCTCACGAATTGGGCGTCAAGAATGCTGTGAATCCTACAAAAAGCTATTAACTTAACTGGTCCGTCGACTTTCTTCTGTTCATCGCCTCGGCTGCTCCCCTAGATAAACCTTCATCCTCATTCATAAAAAAAAACAAACACATTCCTACCACAAACATCAACGTTAACTCTATTTACATCAATATTCACAATACATTAAAATTTCAAAATTAAAAATTCAGCATAAATTTCAGTATCAGAAAATTTCAAGATTTAAATTTGTTATCATTTTAATGTGCATCCAAAATTAAAGTCCTTGTAGGATGCCTACTAATTAATGTCACAATATATGCAGACCTGAGTCTGAGTACAAAGGGAGCATCTACCACCCCTTTACGTTAATTAACCAGGTTCGTCTAATTGAGCTCAAAAACATACCCAAATTTTCATCAAGAACATAAATACTAAATACTCCTTTCGACTTAAACAAGAAAATTTCACCTTAACATTAAAAATTTGTTGTTAGTACAACTTCATTACTGTCCATTTTAAGTAAATAAATTATAAAGTTATTCAACACACACGAAAACATCAAAGCTCAAACAAAATAGTATAATTTACCTGAAGGTTACTGCACTCGTAGCTTCAATGTACCTCGTCCCTTTTGTTAATCACACCATTCCAACTGGGTTATATTTACGGCTTCTGATTTTCAACGCTTTTAAAATTTCTCCACCACCATTCATCTAAAGTTGTTTCAGGGCTTTTCCGGAACTCATCTGTGTATATCTGACCCTTGTTTTGTGGATCCAGACACGTTTATGAACCATTTAATTATTAACACCCCCGAAAAATAGCAAAGAAATTCATGCTTCTTTCACCAATATACGCCAAAACTGCCTACTTTTGTGTATTCATTTGTCGTTGCAAATTAGACTAATTGGTACAGTGATACTCGACTTTATTACCTTGTATCTTCTTTTCTAAGTGCACTAAAGTACATTCATTGTAGCACTTAAAGAACAAGCTGTTTTAAATCACAAAATTATTCGAGCAAACTGTTTAAATTATTTAATCAAAACCGGAAAACTAAAAAGCACTGTTTAACGCATTGAATCAAGTCGAAGATCTAAGAGAGCTTGTTTATATTCACCTGGGTATATATAGAGGTTAGCCTGTCTGTCGGTCTAGTCCCCAAAACGGACAATTCTACAGAATTTCGCATGCTAGGTTCCCATTCCGCAGCCCGGCATGCGATTTTTACGAAATTTGCACTCGCCCCAGTTAAATTTCAGAAATTTCGACACGGCTCGCAACTTCTGGAAATAACTAATTGAATTTTATACAGAAATGTTATTTTTACCTCTCAATTTTGCCTTTTATTTTCACCCAATCGCAACCCCGTGACGTTGCTCTACTCACGCCTTTTACTATATGTGTCTCGGTCTTGCGCATATTATCTGTCTCTATCTAACCTGTTCTTATTGGTGCAAATTGATATTCTTTATTATCGATTATTTCAGTCCATGTGGACTGTGCAATAACCCACCTTTAGCATTTCTCGTAACTATTATGCGACGGTTTCTCCAACATTCTCTGTAACCATTAATTATCTGCAAAATTTACGCAGAATGAGCTTTTTAAAAATACGCAGGTGTTCAAACATAATAACACTTCTACGATTTGCATTTTATTGGGTTTTTTCAAGTTCTTATAGATATTATATGTTACTAATGGTTCAATTAACTTCAATTAAAATTAATACCCTTTAATTTTTAGTGACTCCTAATCAAATATTAATTATTATCAGTACATTTTGTTTAATACCGGTTACTTAAAATAGAGTTAATTAATATAAATTTTGCACGTAATTTCTCTTTGTTTCTTTACTCAGAATAATTAAATTACACGTTGAGCATTTTTAATACTGCTTCTTTTTATATAAAGCGTCTTGTAAATAATTTAAATCTCTTATTTTTAATGAAAACGAATGAATTTTTATTCTCCACGGTTTTTTTTTATAACGCGTACCTCTTCCCAAAGCTTCTACACGGTGATTAAAATTATTTGATGTGATTATTTAATTTTCTACCCTGGTCTAAATATGAGTAATATATATATATATATATATATATATATATATATATATGTAGTGGTTTTAAAGGGTTAAATTTAGGTATAAGCAAGGCAATTTCAAACACCCTGTATAGAGGAAACAACCATAATTTACGTGCGAAATTTGTTTCATTTAGTTAAGTTAAAGTAACAAGTATTACCATAATTTTATAATTAGGGATTAAAATTTAGTAGGTTCGTAAAGAAAATAAATTGTATAAGCCAATAGAAATTATTAATTAATTTAATTTAGTTTAATTCAAAGGGTTATAACGTCAGAAAATGCATAAAGGCATGAAAAATCGATAATTCCAAGGCGAAAAGCTTTACTAACTAACAAACAGACGTCGAATATAAAATACCTTGAAACGCAAACTCCTAGAGATGTTATTTTAAAACGTTCGTTAATTAGGCACAGCTGCATGTTTTGAAAGATCAACTTCCCCTTATTTGTGTAGATAAGAGACAAGATTCGAGGAACAACGTCCAACCGTCGGACGTTTCGTATAAACGCTAACCAAAAGTTTCCTTAGAGCGCAGAAGGGATGGACAATCAATGATATGCTTCAGAGTGGGACAGGCATAATAACATTCACTTCGAAAAGCACATATTCAGATTCACGTGGAGTAGATAGCACGCGGACAGTAATATCGATTTTCTACCATTCAAGCACGGGTAGAAGAAAACATCTAATATGCATAAGAGAGGAATAGAGTTAATACAGGCGGGGTTTTAAGACGTCACTGAAAGGTATCATTGGTTGATATAGTTAGTTTCACAACAGACGAGCACGGGACAGATGAATGCGGGTTTGTCGGAAAATAGCGTGGCGACGAGTTAAATTTCGGGGAGGTTGAAAACGGTTATACCAAAATTTGAAGAAAGAGTTAGTTCAATTAAATATTTCGCGTTAAGAGGGTCTGGAGAGGTTACATTTAAACCGTATAAATATGAAAGGGGAGTTATTAAGTTTCTCTTTGACTTCTTTAATTTGCATCGCTTACTACGTACAAAAATCTACTAACGAGCTTGTAAGTATTAAAATTTATAAATTCAATAGTACAGTGTTAGATTGTTGTGGCCTGATAGTTTGAAACGCGAATAGTGTCGAGTTTATTTATATTTAACTAAGTTACAACGTATACTGTAACAAGCTCGTAACGTAAATTAAATTATGCAATAATAAAAAAATGTAATATACTTGGATTTGTATGTTGAGATGTATCTGGAATGAGTAGCATGCAGCGCAACGTAGATTGTGTTCATCTATAAACAGCTGGAGGCGACAAGCAGCGCATTACCACGAGGTTGAGGGTTCAAGAACATAATACATTGTCAACAGAGATGGAATCTTCAAGTTTTTCCAGGTAAACATTAGAATTTGCTGTTTTTTTATAAACTGTGGAGATTATTTGTGATGTGTGAGAGTGAACTTTGATGATATTTTGCGTTATTTTGCGTATTGAAAAGAATACATATAACTAACTTTTATTACGGTATTTGAATATAAATCTAAAGGTGTACGTAAAGCTTATTAATGTTCCTCATGAATTTAAATTTTATTGTTAAGAGTACATGGGTTTTTTTGTGTTTGTAGTAAGAGTATGCAAAGTAGCAAGCGTACATTAATTAACTGGGTTATCATGAGCTCACAATACTCCAGAGTGTAGTAATTATAAAAAGTAGGTATTACTTAGGGCCCATTTACTCCAGTTGCATTGAATGTGTTTGAGAATTCAGTTTTAAACAAAAACTAGGACTTTACTAAGATATCATTTATTGAGGTGTAACTTGAGCACTGAAATGTACATAATCTTGAATTATTATTTGTAAATAGTAGTAAATAAATATTGTATGATTGTCGTATTATTTTGTGGTTTTATTGAATGGTGTGTGTGAACGTTACAGAGAATGATAAAAAATTTAGGTATCCAAGAGGAAGCACAGCTGAGCTAGCCAGGGAGCGGTTGAAGAAATCAAAGTTAATGGAAGCAGAATCTGGGTAAGAAATTATTTTTTTTAAATTTTCAATTTTGTAAAATTTTCGATTTTTGAAAATAAAATTATTTTCGAATCTACTGAGAGCCAGAAAGGGCCACGGCAATTTATAGCGACCCGAACGTGAGGCTCGAGCTCCAGGTAGAAGTTTAGCAATTTTATTCCAGGAAACTGGCGATCTGAGAGAGAGAGTCTGTTGTTTTTGTAGGAATTTAAGAATATTTTGAGTGATTTGAACGTATGCAGAGAAAGAAGTGGTTAAGGAGTCAAGGAGTGGAAATTGGAAGTGACGATAGTGCTTTGTGTGATAAAAATTCAAAAATGGAGGAAGCTGGAGGTAGTAGGAATCAGTCGAGGACGGAATCGGGAGACGCTGGAAATAAATTAATTTTGAGAATTCTAGAGAGGATGAATGAAGAATCTAACAGGAAATTTGATCAGATGAGTGAGACGTTAAGCGGGGTTAAAGAAGACTCGAATAGAAAATTTGAGCAGATGAGTGCAGAGTCGAATAAGAAATTCGAGCAAATTAGTCAGAAAATTGACAATTCGACAAGAGAATTTTCAGATTTTAAAAATAGTTTGACGGTGATAATGGGAGCGGTTGAAAATCGGGTTGATAAAAATGAGTGTGATATTAGAGGTTTAAATCAGGAAATGGGACAATTAAAGACAGATGTAAGGATTTTTTGTGAGGACGAGATTAATGCTAAAATGACTGAGGTAACAGACTCATGTAAGGATCAGTTAGGACGGGTAGAGAGAGAAGTGACCGGGATTAAACAGAATGTAGCAACTTTAATGGGGGATGGTCCAAGATTTGTAACAGGTAATATGTCTTGGAGCAACAGATGAAATTTTATGGAGATAGTAGGGTATACCCGCAAATATTCATTAATAACATTAGAGGTTTAATAAGTAACGTATATGATGAACAGGCGAAACTAAATGTTGTGAAATCTTTACTAAAAGACCATGCTGAAACTTGGTACAATTTAATTGGGCAAGAAATTGACACCTACACTGACTTTGAGGACAGGTTTTTGAAACATTACTGGAGTGACCATACACAGGACCAGGTACGAGACAATTTGATCACGGGTAAATTTAAAGGGGAATTTTCGGGAAGTAGGAAGCAATATGCTATACAAAAGTATAGCATAGCTAAACAACTTAATACACCGCTGACGGACCGACAGATCATTAAATACTTATCACGACATTTTGAGGTTGAGGTGAGGCAACACATAGCGTTGCAGAACATTGTGGACAGGGAGATGTTTCTGGAGTACCCGCAAAGGTACGATGACGTTAACAGTGGACGACCTAGGGAAAGACAAGTTAATGCTGTAAGATTCGAACGACGGGACAACTACGCAAGACGGGGGAATAATTTTGCATACCCGAGACAAAATTAGGAACCTCGACGGAGATTTTACAGGAGCAACAATGTAGGTAGGGGACCTACACCTAGACCGGGACCAACGAGACAGAACAGTTTACCGGACATGAGGGTGACTTCAACTACAAACCGGGAAGGTAACAACACAGACAGAGTTGAGACGCCAAGGACAAACGCGGAAGTGGTAGCTAGACCAGGACCGAGTAGGGAGACCAGACCTGGACACGATTTTTAGAGCAGGACAACCACTAAACATCACTGTGTACAAATATGAACATCTTAGGGAATTTTTGAAAATAGAAGAAGAAATTGAGCCAGAAGTTATAGAAAAATTTTGCTTGCCATAATTGAGATTAAAATTTTTGAGAAAAATTTAGGAGCATTATTAGATTCAGGAGCTGAGGCGAGATTAGTATCGGAGGAATTCGTCAATGAAATTAAAGATAAAGTGTGTGACAGGATAATGCCAATAAAAAGAAGTCACCTGGTTGCGCCGAATAAAAAGCGATTTGTTGTTGTGAATAGCGTGGTTATTTTGAAAGTAGAGTTAGGTTCAGTAAGCTGTGAACACGAATTTATAATTGTACCTGGGTTAAAGTTTAAAGGGATATTAGGGGTCTATTGCATGATGAAGTTAGGGGTTATAATTGATATGGAGAGGAAGATAGTTAGGATTAGGGATAGGATATTGCCCTGGAAGGCAAGTTATGATGTCACAGAAGATGACATGGAGTTATGTATTAATAGTATAGGGGGAATTGATGAAGAAGTGAAAGAGATCGACTCAGGTGAATATAATGAGGAAAAGTTAGATGAGGTAAAATTGGTAGGGAAAGAAGAGGCTGAATAAATAGAGTCAAGCGCAGCATTAATGGTGGATAACGAGTCAGAAATAAAAAAGATAGAAGTAAAAACAGCATTATGTGACACACAAAAAGTCAAAGTAGTCATAAGTGAGTTAAGGGGCAAAGATAAATTTGGTAATTTAAATTTGAATTTAAAAGATTTTTATGAAATGAATATTGTACATGAAGGGTCTAGAAGAGATGAAAAGTTGTGTATAGAGGGGAAAGATAAAGATGTTGAGGTGGTATCATTTGGTTTGTCCGCAGAAAAGGAAATGATAATAAATGAGAAACAGACAAGTGTAGAGACTGAAGAAGAAATATTTAAAAGTCAGGATAATAGGGATAAGTTTATTTTATGTGAAGTAACAGAGATGATAAGTACAGAAATAGAAGAAGGAGAAATAGGGATGAAGAGTATTAGGATGGTGAGAAGAAAGACTTGGAGGGTCAAGAAAAAAGTCAGATTTAAAGAAGAAAATGAAGATTAATTGACAGAAATATAGAGATAGGTGAATGGTAGTGTAGAAGTTGAATAGTTAGAGATAAAAATAGGCATATAGAAAAGTAAAAGTAGAAATAGGATACATATGGATAGGTGTATATAGAAAAGTAGAAGTAAGTGGTTATAGAAAATAAAATTAGGTATAGGATAAATTTGGGAGATAGTTAGCTGTAGATATAGAATTAGGTATGTATAGTTAGGATAAGGATAGATCGTGATAGTAGGTAGGGTTGAAAGTATGTAAAGCGAAGATAAAAAGAAAAGTACAAAAGAGGTACTTAAAGAGTCAATAAAGGACTAAAGGGTGAAATAAAACGAGAAAATAAAGTGAAATAAGAGGCTGAAGAGTTAGTATTAGACAGAAATTGTTTGGTAAAAGGTAGCGATAGGTGTGAATAGGTAATTAGAAGTAAAGATAGGTGTAGATAGATAGAAATAAGTAGAGATAGGTGTAGAAATAGATAGAAATAGGTAGATAAGTAGTGATAGGTTGCATATACAAAATAAATTGCAGTGATTGTCCCGGCGTGTATATCGGAAATTCCAAACAATACCTCCATAAACGAATATACGAACATAAATATTCAATAAAAACTAACAACAAAAAATGCACCACTCTAGCAACCCATGCCTTAGAACATTTACACAAATTTGATTTTAATAATGTAGAAATTTTAGGTACTGAAATGAAAGATAGTAAAAGAAGATTTCTAAAAACTATATAAATCCAAAGAAATTCACAAGCAATAAATTCAAAAAACGATCAAGACAATTTCACACATTTCTACCAAAATTTAATAGCCTAATTGCACTTTGTTGTAAATATCCTATTGCACATATTTCATATATATACCACCACTATTAAACAAGTTTACTTATCACCACACACTACAATTTATATTATTTAACAGTTTATACTAAATAATTAATGTTATTACATTCATATACTTTAAGTGTTCTTCGTTCTTGTATTTTTAAATGTAAAACATCATTTTATTTTTATGAAGTGACAATTTTTAGAGAATTTTTATATCCGTGACAAATGTTTAAATGTTTTACTTGAGCTTAGATACACAATCTAATATTCAGTTTTAGGTATGTAATTATTAAAAATATTTTTCATATTTTATAGGTAATGTTTTGTAGAACATAATTGATAATGGTCCTGATGACCGAAACACGTATTAAAAATAAAAATAATAAACGCAATTACAAATTGTTAAAGTTATTCTACCTACTTTTAGAAATAACTATAGGTATACATTGACCAACGTCCAAGAAATTACAATGTCATATATATATATATATATATATATATATATATATATATATATTACTCATATTTAGACCAGGGTAGAAAATTAAATAATCACATCAAATAATTTTAATCACCGTGTATAAGGAATTTTATTAGATAATACGCTTTAGTAAAACACCGTGGAGAAGAAAAATTTATTAGTTTCATTAAACATAAGAGATTTAAATCATGTACAAGACGCTTTATATCAAAAGAAGCAGTATTAAAAAGCTCTGCGTGTAATGTAATTATTCCTAAACAAATGGAAATTACGTGCAAAATTTATCTTAATTAACTCTATTTCAAGTAACCGGTATTGAACAAAACGTACAGATAATATCTATAGAAACTTGTAAAAACCCAATAAAATGCAAATCCTAGAAGTGTTAGTTAGAAGTAGGATGTTTGAACACACCTGCGTATTTTAAAAGGCAATTTCAGTTTAATTTGTTTAGATAAACATGTCGATTCTAAGGATATTGGAAACGGTCAGATGCTTTAGCACGAAATACAAAACAGGGTTTATTTAAAAAGCTCATTCGGCGAAAATTTTGCAGATAATTAATGTTTACAAAGAATCTTGGAGAAACCGGGGCTTAATAGACGGGAAGGTGCGATACGGGGTTATTTAACCCAGATAGTCCACATGGACTAAAATATAATCGATAATAAAGAATATCAATTTGCACCAATACGAACAGGTTAGAAAAGGAAAGAGAAATGCGTCAAGCAAAGACACATATAGTAAAAGGCGTGATTTAAGCAACGTCACGAGGGTCACAATTGGTTGAAAATAGGATGCAAATATCAGAGGTAGAAACAACAATTTCTGTACAAAATTAATTAGTTTTTCTCGGACAGGTTTGCGTGCCGTGTGAGAATTTCTGAGATTTAAATGGGCGAGTGAAAATTGTAAAACCGACGCGCGAGCGACGGACTGGGAACATAGAATGAGAAATTCTTAAGAATTGTCTGTTTTGGGGAACAGACCGACAGACAGGCTTTTTGCTATATATACCGGTGGTAATATGAATTTCGGCCTCTTAGACTTTTGACTATTCGATGCGTTAAAAGCTCTTACATCCGCGACTTGATTCAAGATGTTAAACAGTGCATTTTAGTTTGATAAAATAATTTAAAATTTTGCTCGTATATTTTAGTGATTCAAAATAGTTTGTTATTTACGTGCTAACATGAATGTACTTCAGTGCACTTAGATACAAGGTAATAAAATTTAGTATCACTGTACCAATTAGCAAAATTTACAACGACAAATGTATACACAAAAGTAGGCAGTTTTGGCGTATATTGGTGAAAGACGCATGAATTTCTTTGCTATTTTTCGGGGTGTTAATAATTAAATGGTTCAAATACGTGTCTGGATCCACGAAACAAGGGTCAGATATACACAGATGAGTTCCGGAAAAGCCCAGAAACAACTTTAAATAAATGGTGATGGAGAAAATTTTAAAAGCGTTGAGAATTAGAAGCCGTAAATATAATCCTGTTGGAATGGTGTGATTAACTAAAGGGACGATGTACATTGAAGCTTCGAGGACAGTAACCTTCAGGTAAATTATACTATTTTGTTTGACATTTTGTGTGTGTTGAATAACTTTATAATTGATTTACTTTAAATGGACATTAGTGAAATTGTACTAACCATAAAATTTTAATTTTAAGATGAAATTAGCTTGTTTAAGTAGAAAGGGTATTTAGTATTGATGTTCGGGAATATGATGAAACTTTGGGTATGTCTTTGAGCTCAATTAGACGAACCTGGTTAATTAACGTAAAGGGTGGTAGATGCTCCTTTATACTCAGACTCCGTCTGCTTATATTGTTATATTAATTAGTCGGCATCCAACAAGGACTTTAATTCTGGATGCACGTTAAAGTGATAATAAAATTAATCTTGAAATTCTTTTTAAAACTGAATTTTATGCTGAAATTTAATTTGAAAATTTAATGTATTCTGAATATTGATGTAAATAGAGTTAACGTTGATGTTTGTGGCAGGAATGTATTTGTTTTTTTTATCATTGAGGATGAAAGCTATCTAGAGGAGCAGCCGAGGCGATTAACAGAAGAAAATCAACAGACCAGGTAATTCAAGAGGTTTCACAGCATTCTTGACGCCCAATCTGTGGGGCTCGATTCGAAAAGGGGAGTACCCGGATAGTGGAGGTCTCACAGCATTCTTGGCGACCCAAAAGTGAGGCTCGAGTTCCAAATAAAATTTTTTGATTTTATTCCAGGAAACTGGCGATCTGAGAGAGAGAGTTTCTGTGTGTGTATAAATTTAAGAGTATTTTGAGAGTGTGTGAGTGATTAGAACGTATGCAGAGAAAGGAGTGGTTAAGGAGTCAAGGAGTGGAAATTGGAAGTGACGATAGTGCATTGTGTGGGAAAAATTCGAAAATGGAAGAAGCTGGAGGCAGTAGAGATCAGTCGAGGACGGAATCAGGGGATCAAGGAAACGAGATGATATTGAGAATGTTAGAGAGGATGAGTGCAGAATCGAATAAGAAATTTGACCAATTAAATCAGGAATTAGGGGATAAAATAGAAAAATCGACGAAAGAATTTACAGAATTTAAAAATAGTCTTACCGTGAAAATGGGGGGAAGTTGAAAATAGGGTTGATAAAAATGAGAGGGATATTACAGGTCTTCGACAGGAAATGGGACATTTAAGGTCCGAAGTACGCATTTTTTGTGAAGAAGAGATTAATGTAAAAATGACTGAAGTAACGGACTCATGTAGGGATCAGTTAGGCAGGGTAGAACGCGAAGTTAGTAGTATTAAATACAACATGTCAAATTTAACGGGGGGATGGTCCCAGATTTTCTACAGGTGGAGTATCATTGGACCAACACATGAAGTTTTATGGCGATAACAGGGTAAATCCACAAATTTTTATTAATAGTGTAAGAAATCTAATGGGAAATTTATTTGACGAACAGACTAAACTGAATACGATAAAGGCTTTATTGAAAGACAACGCGGAAGCATGGTACAATTTAGTAGGACAGGACATAGACACGTATCAGGACTTTGAAAACAAATTTTTAAAGCACTACTGGAGTGACCACAGACAAGACCAGGTACGAGACGACTTAATCACAGGGAAATTTAAGGGAGAATTTTCAGGAAGTAGGGAGCAATATGCTATACGCAAGTATAGCATAGCCAAGCAACTGAACCCACCACTGACGGACCGACAAATTATTAAGTATTTATCACGACACTTTGAGGTAGAAATAAGACAACACGTAGCACTACAGAACATAGTGGACAGAGAAATATTTTTGGAATACCTGCAGAGGTACGACGACGTAAGTAGTGGACGACCTCGGGAAAACAGGGAAAGACAGATCAACACAGTTAGGTTTGACAATAGACGGGACAACTATGCTAGAAGGGGGAATAATTACGGATACCAGCGACAGAATTGGGAACAGAGACGACCATACGTTAGGAGTAATAGTTTAGGAAGGGGACCTGCACAGAGACCGGGACCTACCAGAATGAATAGTTCACCAGACATGAGCGGGACTGCTAATAAAGACACGGAACGAGTGGAAACGCCTAGGACATACGCTGAGGTGACGGCTAGACCAGGACCGAGTAGGGAAAACAGACCTGGACAGGATTTTTAGAACGCGACAGACCACTAGATTTCAGTGTAAATGTATATGAACATCCACGTGAATTTTTCAAAATTGAGGAGGAAGTAGAGCCAGAAACTAAGGAAAATTTATGTTTGCCAATTATTAATTTAGAAATTTTTGAGAATAATGTAGAAGTATTACTTGATACAGGGGCAGAGGCGAGTTTAATATCGGAGGAATTCGTCAGCAAAATTAGGGATAAGGTTTGTGATAGAATTATGCCTATAAAGCGTAGCCATTTAGTAGCTCCAAATAAAAGAAGTTTGCTGTAGTAAATAGTGTTGTGGTGCTTAGGATAGATATAGGAGGTTTAAGCTGTGAACAGGAGTTTGTAATTGTACCTGGACTGAAGTTTCAGAGCATTTTAGGTGTTGACTGTATGATGAAGTTAGGGTTTTGATAGATATGGAAAGGAAGGTAGTAAGGATTAAGGATAGGGTAGTGCCATGGAAGGGCAGTTATGAAGTCACAGAGGATGACACGGGGTTGAATATTAATGTAGTAGAGGTAGAGGATGATGAAGGTAAACAGATCAACACGATAAGATGTCCAGAGGATAGGATAGTAGAGGTTCAAGCTTTAGTACAAAAACATGCAGAATTAGTGGGGGTAGAAGCAACAGCAGCATATCGGGAGCAGGTGAAGGCAGAATTATTTTTGAGGAGGTTAAGTGGCAAGGTTGTTTTTAATAAAGTAGATTTAAGGAATTCATTCTGGCGGATTCCATTACATAAGAATTCTAGAAGGTGCATAGGATTTTCCATAGAGGGAAAAATCGATAATGTTAAAGTAGTATCGTTTGGTTTGTCGGCAGAAAAGAAAAAAATAGTAAATGAGAAACAGACATGTGTAGAGACTGAGGAAGAAGCAGTATTTAAGAGGCAGGATAATAGGGATGATAAGTTTATTGTATGTGAGATAACAGGGATGTTAAGTATAGATATAGAAGGGGGAGAAATAGGGATGAAGAGTATTAGGATGGTGAGAAGAAAGACTTGGAGGGTCAAGAAGAGAGTTAGATTTAAATAGGATAGGGATAGAATAGGTGTAGATAGAAGAGTAGAAGTAAGTGTTTATAGAAAATAAAGCTAGGTATAGGATAAATAGGGGAGATAGTTAGAAATAGGTTTAGGATGAGAATAAAGAGTAAATGTAGAAAAAAAAATAAGATAGGTTAAGTATAGATAGTTCATATAAGATTAGTGGAGAGTTAGGAATAGAGTAAGAATAGGATAGGTATATAAGATTAGGTAGGGGGAAGTGAAGTATAGTGAAGATTAGTTAAAAGTTAGGAATAGGATAGGTATATAGGATGTATATAGGATTAGATGGAGGAGTAGGATGAAGTTAGGGATAATTTCAGTTTATAGAATTAGGTGAGAGTTAGGAATAGGATAGGGATATAGGATAGGTGTAAATATTTTTTTGAATTGGAGATAAGGTAGGTAAGTTAGATAGATAAGGGTAGAGAGAGATAGGTAATTTTTTTTGTAATTTTTTTTTGGGCTAAATGCTTAATATTTGCATTCAAATAAGTGGGATTATTTGTATTCAAATAGGGGGAAAATACTCATATTTAGACCAGGGTAGAAAATTAAATAATCACATCAAATAATTTTAATCACCGTGTATAAGGAATTTTATTAGATAATACGCTTTAGTAAAACACCGTGGAGAAGAAAAATTTATTAGTTTCATTAAACATAAGAGATTTAAATCATGTACAAGACGCTTTATATCAAAAGAAGCAGTATTAAAAAGCTCTGCGTGTAATGTAATTATTCCTAAACAAATGGAAATTACGTGCAAAATTTATCTTAATTAACTCTATTTCAAGTAACCGGTATTGAACAAAACGTACAGATAATATCTATAGAAACTTGTAAAAACCCAATAAAATGCAAATCCTAGAAGTGTTAGTTAGAAGTAGGATGTTTGAACACACCTGCGTATTTTAAAAGGCAATTTCAGTTTAATTTGTTTAGATAAACATGTCGATTCTAAGGATATTGGAAACGGTCAGATGCTTTAGCACGAAATACAAAACAGGGTTTATTTAAAAAGCTCATTCGGCGAAAATTTTGCAGATAATTAATGTTTACAAAGAATCTTGGAGAAACCGGGGCTTAATAGACGGGAAGGTGCGATACGGGGTTATTTAACCCAGATAGTCCACATGGACTAAAATATAATCGATAATAAAGAATATCAATTTGCACCAATACGAACAGGTTAGAAAAGGAAAGAGAAAATACGTCAAGCAAAGACACATGTAGTAAAAGGCGTGATTTAAGCAACGTCACGAGGGTCACAATTGGTTGAAAATAGGATGCAAATATCAGAGGTAGAAACAACAATTTCTGTACAAAATTAATTAGTTTTTCTCGGACAGGTTTGCGTGCCGTGTGAGAATTTCTGAGATTTAAATGGGGCGAGTGAAAAATTCGTAAAAACCGACGCGCGAGCGACGGACTGGGAACATAGAATGAGAAATTCTTAAGAATTGTCTGTTTTGGGGAACAGACCGACAGACAGGCTTTTTGCTATATATACCGGTGGTAATATGAATTTCGGCCTCTTAGACTTTTGACTATTCGATGCGTTAAAAGCTCTTACATCCGCGACTTGATTCAAGATGTTAAACAGTGCATTTTAGTTTAATAAAATAATTTAAAATTTTGCTCGTATATTTTAGTGATTCAAAATAGTTTGTTATTTACGTGCTAACATGAATGTACTTCAGTGCACTTAGATACAAGGTAATAAAATTTAGTATCACTGTACCAATTAGCAAAATTTACAACAACAAATGTATACACAAAAGTAGGCAGTTTTGGCGTATATTGGTGAAAGACGCATGAATTTCTTTGCTATTTTTCGGGGGTGTTAATATTTAAATGGTTCAAATACGTGTCTGGATCCACGAAACAAGGGTCAGATATACACAGATGAGTTCCGGAAAAGCCCAGAAACAACTTTAAATAAATGGTGATGGAGAAAATTTTAAAAGCGTTGAGAATTAGAAGCCGTAAATATAATCCTGTTGGAATGGTGTGATTAACTAAAGGGACGATGTACATTGAAGCTTCGAGGACAGTAACCTTCAGGTAAATTATACTATTTTGTTTGACATTTTGTGTGTGTTGAATAACTTTATAATTGATTTACTTTAAATGGACATTAGTGAAATTGTACTAACCATAAAATTTTAATTTTAAGATGAAATTAGCTTGTTTAAGTAGAAAGGGTATTTAGTATTGATGTTCGGGAATATGATGAAACTTTGGGTATGTCTTTGAGCTCAATTAGACGAACCTGGTTAATTAACGTAAAGGGGTGGTAGATGCTCCCTTTATACTCAGACTCCCGTCTGCTTATATTGTTATATTAATTAGTCGGCATCCAACAAGGACTTTAATTCTGGATGCACGTTAAAGTGATAATAAAATTAATCTTGAAATTCTTTTAAAACTGAATTTTATGCTGAAATTTAATTTGAAAATTTAATGTATTCTGAATATTGATGTAAATAGAGTTAACGTTGATGTTTGTGGCAGGAATGTATTTGTTTTTTTTATCATTGAGGATGAAAGCTATCTAGAGGAGCAGCCGAGGCGATTAACAGAAGAAAATCAACAGACCAGGTAATTCAAGAGGTTTCACAGCATTCTATATATATATATATATATATATATATATATATATATATATATATTATAATATAACCCCCCCCCCCTTTATTGGTTTTGACAATTATAATATATGAGCAAAATAGCAATGCACCAAATTTCACTATAATTTCCTTTCTTTAATTAATTTAGTAACTTCTCTATTGAGTCCTTAAATCTGCGCCTCGACCAATGAAACTCTTATCTCAGGTTAATTTTGTGAATAAATCTATATCTGCATACAGCGTGAGTTCTGAACCATATACAGATGTATGTGACACTGCCAGTCAAATGACCTCTAGATAATTCTACTAAAGCAATTTCTAAATGTGACAGTGTGAACAATCACTTGAAAAATACGCACAGTAAACAGTTTATATTAGTTAATAATTTAAGATTTCAATCGAGTATAATGGATTAAGTGTTTAAAATATGACACTGAAAATAATAATACTACCTGAACTTCCAATGAAACGTCTTGCTGCTAAACAATGAAGCTCCACTACCTACAGCGACGATTCGAACCAGATGTGGGTTCTTAATACCTGTGGATAAGTACGTTTTAAAAATTTGTATTACTGAATTTACGCCTTTTATTTTAAGGTTTTAGGTACGCCAAAAATTCTTTAGAGACACTTATACTTATCGTCGTTGATCTTATCAGGAAACTCAGCTCCGTGAAATCAACACCGTGCTCGACACCAAAAGTTCAGCAATTCCAGCGTTTTGATAGCACCACTTTGGAACTCTTCTGTCTACACAAAAAAACCTCCCAAAAATCCAATGGTCAATAATAAGACAATGACAAGGACTCTTGCATTTATCACTTTTTAATATCAACAGTTCCTTTATACTTTGAATATCACAAATACATTTTTCATACGTTGAATTTTATGTTGGACATTACAATAATAAAAGGTATACAATTCGTAAACTGTTACCAAAAAAGATTATACTTTTTGTTCTATAGTTTTTAAAGTTCTTTTCAAAATCAGTTTTTTTCTTATTTTTTTAAATTCCAACAACTGTCACTTATCTCTATGGAGATGTCTCTTAACACATTAAACCAGCCTACTCTTTTACAATTCTTTTCCAACTAACATTCTATGATCCAACTTTTTATTAATAGATCTTATTGCTCTTGTCAAATTCTAATTTGGAGTAAACTAATACACAAATGTCATTGGCCGAAAATTTATAAATTGATATTTTAATCCTAACAACAAGTGAAATTTAAATGATATAATAGACTTACAACTATTAATAGACTTACAACTATATACTGAAAAGTAAATAAAACTTCTACATCTTATAACTAACATAAATCTAATAAAAACATACTAATTGACTTTTTTTTAGGCTTTACGTACATATTCAAATGAAAGTGAAAGTTTAACATCTTGTACCTAACTCAAATCAAATGAAAACGTACTAAGTGACTTCAACTCTTAGCTATACATACATATTCACATGGCAGTGAAGTTTCCTTTTAAATATTTAAACAAAATTATATGATATACAAGCAACAGCAGTTCACTTCATTGGCACATACTTTTCAAAATTACTTTACGAAATCACCAACACCCAATTTGAAATCTTAAAACTTCATTTTCTCTTAATTATCATTTTATATATCTTTAACAAGTAACTGCCTCACCATCTCCTTCATCAATCATTTTACGAACTAGAAGTCTATATCTAAGTGATACTTCAGTGCGTCAAGGTTCAAATCTCATATATATCACATAATATCACAATATATATATATATATATATATATATATATATATATATATATATATTCGTCCATGTGGCGGTCAAACTCTTTGACAGACTTTCTGACTTTATTTTCTATAAACATCGTCAGATTTTGATGTTTTGTAAATTCCCTTTTTTCAAAGGTTTATTTGCTGCAGATGCAACATGTTTCGCTCTAACGGTAGATGTTTTAACTTTATTTAGTTCCTTAGCGATAAGTTTGCGTTCGACCCCTCGTGCAAATGAAGTTCTTTTAACGTTTTTTTGATGATAATAATTTAATGAGGAGCTACATACCTTGAAACGTTGTTTTAATAAATTTCATCAGTATGCTATTTTGGTTAATATTAGTTAAACTTGGTGGTATTTTAATCACGTTAGTGAAGCTAGCGGCCACTATCTACCGGCCGCTAAATATGGATACACCTACCAATCTCCAACACAACAAAACCACGCCTACTGAACTGCACAAGCATTTCTATTGTTCAATTATGTTTTGTATATTGACCCAATTATCTTTACGCATTTTAAATCTAAGGGTGATTGAAACTAAATAACTTTGAGATTCCTATATTATTCATACGTGTATATTTTAAGCGGTTGCTCTTTTAAATTGAAATGCATGCCTTTTTCTTAACTTGTGTAAAACCTGCGCTCTTAACACTTTTTAGGCAGTTAGTGTAGGTGTACTAAAACAACCCATATCTTTTACAGAAAAGTGTTCGCCCCGATTCACTAACTTTTATGGAATTTTCGTAATGACACAATAAAAAATTAAAAATTTTTTTTCTTAGCTTTTGTAATACCTGCGCCCTTGAAACTTGGTAGGCAATTAGTGTAGGTGTACTACAACAACCCATATCTTTTACAGAAACGTGTTTGCCCCGGTTCACGAACTTTATTGGGATTTTCGTAATGGCACCATAAGAAAATTAAAAAATTTGTTTCTTAACTTTTGTAATACTTGCGCCTTTAAAACTTGTTAGGCAGTTAGTGTAGGTGTACTAAAATAACCCATATCTTTTACGGAAACGTGTTCGCCCTTGTTCACTAACGTTGTGGAATTTTCGTAATAACACCATAGGAAAATTTAAAAAAAATTTTCTTAGCTTTTGTAATACCTGCGCTCTTGAAACTTGGTAGGTAGTTAGTGTAGGTGTACTACAACAACCCATATCTTTTACAGAAACGTGTTCGCCCCGGTTCACTAACTTCTTGGAATTATCGTATGACACCATAAAAAATTAAAAAATTTTTTTCTTAGCTTTTGTAATACCTGCGATCCTGAAACTTGGTAGGCAGTTAGTGTAGGTGTACTTCAACAACTCATATCTTTTACAAAAACGTGTTCGCACCGGTTCACTAACTTCTTGGAATTTTCGTATGACATCATAAGAAAATTTAAAAAAAATTTTCTTAGCTTTTGTAATACCTGCGATCCTGAAACTTGGTAGTCAGTTAGCGTAGGTGTACTAAAACAACACGTACTATTTACAGAAACGTGTTCGTCCCGGTTCACTAACTTTATTGGAATTTACCTAATGACATCATAAGAAAATTAAAATTTTTTTCTTAGATTTTGTAATACCTGCGCCGTTGAAACTTGGTAGGCAGTTAGTGTAGGTGTACTACAACAACCGATATCTTTACAGAAACGTGTTCGCCCCTGTTCACTAACGTTGTGGAGTTTTCGTAATAACACCATAGGAAAATTAAAAAAATTTTTCCTTAGCTTTTGTAATACCTGCGCTCTTGAGACTTGGTAGGCAGTTAGTGTAGGTGTACTACAACAACCGATATTTTTTACAGAAACTTGTTCGCCCCGGTTCACTAACTTCTTGAAATTTTTGTATGACACCATAAGAAAATTTAAACATTTTTTTCTTAGTTTTTGTAATACGTGCGCTCCTGAAGCTTGGTAGGCAGTTAGTGTAGGTGTACTACAACAACCCATATCTTTTACAGAAACGTGTTCGCCCCAGTTCACTAACTTCTTGAATTTTCGCATGACACCATATGAAAATTGAAAAAAAATTTTCTAGCTTTTGTAATACCTGCGCCCTTGAAACTTGGTAGGCAATTAGTGTAGGTGTACTGCAACAACCCATATGTTTTACAGAAACGTGTTTGCCCCGCTTCACTAACTTTATTGGGATTTTCGTAATGACACTATAAGAAAATTTAAAAATTTTTTTCTTAGCTTTTGTAATACGTGCGCCTTTAAAACTTGTTAGGCATTTAGTGTAGGTGTACTAGAACAACCCATATCTTTTACAGAAACGTGTTCGCCCCGGTTCACTAACTTCTTGGAATTTTCGTATGACACCATAAGAAAATTTAAAAATTTTTTTCTTAGGTTCCGTAATACCTGCGCTCTTGAAACTTGGTGAACCGCTAGCGTAAGTGTATCAACGTAACGCATACCGTTTACAGAAACGTGTTCGCCCTGGTTCACTAATTTTTTGGAATTTTCGTAGTGAGCTAAGAAAAAATTCTTTTAATTTTCCTATGGTTTTATTACGAAAATTCCATAACGTTAGTGAACAGAGGCGAAAACGTTTCTGTAAAAAATATCGGTTGTTGTAGTACACCTACACTAACTGCCTACCAAGTCTCAAGAGCGCAAGTATTACAAAAGCTAAGGAAAAATTCTTTTAATTTTCCTATGGTGTTATTACGAAAATTCCACAACGATAGTGAACAGGGGCGAACACTTTTCTGTAAAAGATATCGGTTGTTGTAGTACACCTACACTAACTGCCTACCAAGCTTCAGGAGCACAGGTATTACAAAAGCTAAGAAAATTTTTTTTTTAATTTTCTTATGGTGTTATTACGAAAATTCCACAACGTTAGTGAACCGGGGCGAACACGTTTCTGTTAAAGATATCGGTTGTTGTAGTACACCTACACTAACTGCCTACCAAGTTTAAAGAGCGCACGTATTACAAAAGCTAAGGAAAAATTCTTTTAGTTTTCCTATGGTGTTATTACGAAAATTCATCAACGTTAGTGAACAGGAGCGAACACGTTTCTGTAAAAGATATCGATTGTTGTAGTACACCTACAATAACTGTCTACCAAGTTTCAAGGGCGCCGGTATTACAAAATCTAAGAAAAAAATTTTTAATTTCCTTATATTGTCATTACGAAAATTCCAATAAAGTTAGTGAACCGGGGCGAACACGTTTCTGTAAAAGATATGGGTTGTTGTAGTACACCTACACTAACTGCCTACCAAGTTTCAAGAGCGCAGGTATTACAAAAGCTCAGAAAAAATTCTTTTAATTTTCCTATGGTGTTATTACGAAAATTCCACAACGTTAGTGAACAGGGGCGAACACTTTTCTGTAAAAGATATCGGTTGTTGTAGTACACCTACACTAACTGCCTACCAAGCTTCAGGAGCACAGGTATTACAAAAGCTAAGAAAAAATTTTTTTTAATTTTCTTATGGTGTCATTACGAAAACTCCCAAAAGTTGGTGATCCGGGGCGAACACGTTTCTGTTAAAAATATCGGTTGTTGTAGTACACCTACACTAACTGCCTACCAAGTTTAAAGAGCGCACGTATTACAAAAGCTAAGGAAAAATTCTTTTAGTTTTCCTATTGTGTTATTACGAAAATTCAACAACGTTAGTGAACAGGAGCGAACACGTTTCTGTAAAAGATATCGATTGTTGTAGTACACCTACAATAACTGTCTACCAAGTTTCAAGGGCGAAGGTATTACAAAATCTAAGAAAAAAATTTTTAATTTTCTTATGGTGTCATTACGAAAATTCCAATAAAGTTAGTGAACCGGGGCGAACACGTTTCTGTAAAAGATATGGGTTGTTGTAGTACACCTACACTAACTGCCTACCAAGTTTCAAGAGCGCAGGTATTACAAAAGCTCAGAAAAAATTCTTTTAATTTTCCTATGGTGTTATTACGAAAATTCCACAACGTTAGTGAACAGGGGCGAACACTTTTCTGTAAAAGATATCGGTTGTTGTAGTACACCTACACTAACTGCCTACCAAGCTTCAGGAGCACAGGTATTACAAAAGCTAAGAAAAATTTTTTTTTAATTTTCTTATGGTGTCATTACGAAAACTCCCAAAAGTTGGTGAACCGGGGCGAACGCGTTTCTGTTAAAGATATCGGTTGTTGTAGTACACCTACACTAACTGTCTACCAAGTTTAAAGAGCGCACGTATTACAAAAGCTAAGGAAAAATTCTTTTAGTTTTCCTATTGTGTTATTACGAAAATTCAACAACGTTAGTGAACAGGAGCGAACACGTTTCTGTAAAAGATATCGATTGTTGTAGTACACCTACAATAACTGTCTACCAAGTTTCAAGGGCGCCGGTATTACAAAATCTAAGAAAAAAATTTTTAATTTCCTTATATTGTCATTACGAAAATTCCAATAAAGTTAGTGAACCGGGGCGAACACGTTTCTGTAACAGATATGGGTTGTGTTAGTACACCTACACTAACTTCCTACCAAGTTTCAATTTCGCAGGTATTACAAAAGCTAAGAAAAAATATTTTTAATTTTCTTATGGTGTCATACGAAAATTCCAAGAAGTTAGTGAACCGGGGCGAACGCGTTTCTGTAAAAGATATGGGTTGTTGTAGTACACCTACACTAACTGCCTACCAAGTTTCAAGAGCGCAGGTATTACAAAAGCTAAGAAATTTTTTTTAAATTTTCCTATGGTGTTACTACGAAAATTCCACTACGTTAGTGAACAAGGGCGAACACGTTTCTGTAAAAGATATGGGTTGTTTTAGTACACCTACACTAACTGCCTAAAAAGTGTTAAGAGCGCAGGTTTTACACAAGTTAAGAAAAAGGCATGTATTTCAATTTAAAAGAGCAACCGCTTAAAATATACACGTAAGAATAATATAGGAATCTTAAAGTTATTTAGTTTCAATCACCCTTAGATTTAAAATGCGTAAAGATAATTGGGTCAATATACAAAATATAATTGAACAATAGAAATGCTTGTGCAGTTCAGTAGGCGTGGTTTTGTTGTGTTGGAGATTGGTAGGTGTATCCATATTTAGCGGCCGATAGATAGTGGCCGCTAGCTTCACTAACGTCTTTAATCGCTACTTTTCAAGTTGACACTACGGTATTTCAATGTCTAATTTGTCATTAAGTCGGTCTTGCTTCTTTCTTGTCTGTTGATTGGACACCATCTTATGCTGACCTGTTGTAGGAAGTAGGCGAGGTTCTGTGCCTGCCTTAAACATATCTGATTTTAGAGGATTTCGGCGGCTACAGAGATTTTAGTTGGAACATATCCGTTTAGATTTATGTTTGTATGGTGATATTTTTCGACTTCGTCTTGTGACGGATTTAAAACCTCCCTCTTTGAAGCTACGCCCTCGTGGCGTAATTTTTAATAATGTTATCTTCTTTCAGGATCCTTTTAACTTCAACTTTAAAGTATACATTTAGAGATACCGTTAATTTGTGTGTTAATATTGATATAGTTTGCCCACTTTGTGCATACACATATTTTATGTAACATGAAGTTGTTTCATTTTTGTTTATAGATTATTGTTGATAAACTGCATTTTGAATGATAAAGCATGTTACACATTTAACAAATTTGGAACCGAACCCATTGAATTTGTATGAATTTGTATTAGAACAATTTATTCCTTATACGGCTTTTCGCTTTGCGGCCAAGTTTCGCGGAACGTATCTAGGCTGTAAAGCGGGGTATGGGTGTATTATTAAAATTTCAACTTTAACTTTTACTCTTTTTTGGATGAGATCCCTAATCGTGTCTGGAACATACTCCCACGAATTGCATGATTCTAAGGTTGCGGATGAGTGACAATCGACACCACTATTGATTTCAATATTATTAGCATACTTGGTACCAACTTTAGAAATTGATTTTGTGTCCACACTTGAAAAAAAGGAATATTATTTTATGTAACAGATACTTCAAAATTTTCATTTAATGGAAGATGCTTGGTGATTGTACTGATGTTTGGTAGCGCTTCTATGTCTGACAGTTTCGAGATAGACGTGGAAGTTGTCATTTTATCAACTTTTCTGGGGAGTGTGTCAATAAAAGTCAGTTTACAATTTCGATTAAAAAATTGTTTAACTTTTAATCTATTTTTTAATGTATTTTTGATTCGAAGACGGCAACATATTTTAGAATAGATGGAATTTACACAGTGATACAAATCATTGTAATTATCGCGGGTGAAGTTGGATTCAAATACGACTGCGGTCATTTTTTTTAATGGTATCTTTTTCTTTGAGCTGATGGCTACAATTACATCCATTATCGCAGTAAGTATGAAATTCTTCAACTTTTAAACTTTTTACTTTCTTAAATATTAAGTATTTATTATTATATGAAATGTTGTTAAAAATTGTCAAGGCTAATTTTTCAAACACACTATCACTCATTTTCAAGGTTTTATAATATTTAACACATTTGTACGGAAGGTGTTCCTTTAACAACAAGATTAAAAAGTGAATACCAATAGTAGTGAGCCTTTCCATTTTCACTTCAAAACTAAATAGCGTTTTGTTTCGATTTCTTTAAAAAAACACAGGATTTCTTGCACTATTTAATAATAAGTACGTACATAAAGTTAGTAACTAAACACTTGAATACGACGCAAATAAAACGGTACGATTAAAGAGTCCGAAAAATTACATAACAGTAACCCAAGAAGAAAATACGTTATTTTAGTCAGTTGTATATATCATTCATCATTTTGTTTTCGACCATACTTAAGGTCGGCTTGACGCAGCTCTAACTTCTATTCTATTCTGTGCTAATCTAAAAAGTTCTACATATGCTTCACAACCTAAATTTCTAATAATTTGACTAATACAGCTTGGTCTAGGCCTTCCTATACTCCTCTATCTTTTTCTTATCTACCTGGCTCTACATAGATATTAGCAACCTGATGGTTGTTAAAAAATTCCAACATGTTTACATGATTCCCATTTATAAGAAAATGAAATATTACCTGGTTATCCCCTCCAATAAAAAAAATTTTTAAATTATATGTTATGGTAAGGCTCTACGAATCGCTGCCAACATACCAGGCCGCTAACTAATTGTGAGTTATGTCATGGAGACGTTAATTAAGTTATATGTTATGGTAAGGCTTAAGCAGCAAATAGCTGCCAACATGCCAGGCCGCTAACTAATTGTGAATTTTATCATGGTGACATTTAGTTAACTGATTTTTATTTATTTTTTTTTTGTTTTCTTTTCGAACTTACTTAAGGTCGGTTTGACGCAGCTCTAAATTCTTTTCTATTCTGAGCTAGTCTAAAAAGGTTTACATACGCTTCACAACCTAAATCTCTAATAATTTGACTAATATAGCTTGTCTAGGTCTTCCTATACTCAACTATCTTTTTCTTATCTACCTGGCTCTACATTAGATATTAGCAACCTGATGGTTGTTAAAGAACTCCAACATGTTTACATGATTCCCATTTATAAGGAAATGAAATATTACCTGGTTATCCTCTCCAAAAAAGGAAAAGTGTTAAATTATATGTTATGGTTAAGTCTACGAGTCGCTGCCAACATATCAGACCGCTAACTAATTGTGAGTTATGTCATGGTGACATTTAGTTAACTGATTTTGATTTATTTTTTCTTATTTTGTTTTCGAACTTACTTAGGATCGGTTTGACGCAGCTCTAAATTCTTTTCTATTCTGAGCTAGTCTAAAAAGGTCTACATACCCTTCACAACCTAAATCTCTAATAATTTAACTAATATAACTTTATCTAAGTCTTCCTACTCTATTTTTATTTGATAGTCTATAGTCATAGACCTTACTAAATAGTCCCTCATGTCTTAACGATGCCCTATCATTCTATCTCTCCTGACCTTTAATTGTTTCCACATACAGGATTCCTCACCTATCCTTCTATAAACTTCCTCATTTGGTACTCTATCTGTCCAACTAATCTTTAACATTCTCCTATACCACCAAGTTTCAAAAGCTTCTTCTTCTTTTTTTTATCTGCCGCTTTAATTGTCCAAGTCTCCCTGCCGTATAATAAAACACCCCATACGTAGGACTTTAAGAAACTTTTTCTATTATCTAAACAAATACTATTAGCTATTAGTAGGTCTTTCTTTTTTAAAAACATTTTTCTAGCTTGAGCTATTCTAGCTACTATATCCCTTCTGCTACGTCCGTCCTTTGCAAATTATATTACCTAAATAGCAAAATTCATCTACCTCCTCTAACTCGGTATTACCTATTTTTAATTTTGGTTTAGAACTAGGCTGTAACTCACTTGTAGTTATCTTAGTCTTTCCTGAATTAATTATCATCTATAGTTACTCTGTAGTATCTCATCTAAAATATTTAAAAACTCTCCTAACTCTTTTCTCGACTCTGCTATAATGGCTATATCATCTGCAAAACGTAACATGTCTATTTTCTGTCCCTGACACTAATACCTATCTCTTTTATCTCTATAGATAAGTTTAAAGCTCTCTCAACAGAAACATTAAAAATCAAAGGAGATAGTATACAGCCCTCTCTAACGCCATTTCTAATCTTAGTTTCCTTTTCAATTTCATCAAATCTAATTACTACGCTTTGGTTTTTATATAGACTGTAAATAATTGTTCTATTCTTATGACAGATTCCTATTTTTCGCAAAATCCTGAACATAACAATCCAATTAACCCTATCAAATGCTTTTTCTAAATCTACAAACGCGAAATGAGTCTTTTTATTTTTCGTAACCTTTTTTCGATTACCCTAATCATTAGTATCGGTTCTCTAGTCCCTCTGCCTTTACGAAAACCATACTGGTCTTCGCCTAAATAATTCTCACTCAAAGTTTCTACTGTATTTTTAATTATTATTGTTAGTATTTTGGAAACGTGGGAAGTTAAACTAACCGTTCTAATATTCCCACACCTATCAGCTCCTGACTTTTTTGAGATTGGGATAATAATATTTTTTTTGAAATCTTTTGAGACCTCACCTGTGTTATATATTACTTTTACTAGTTCATATAATCTGTCTAAAGTTTTCTGACTTGCATATTTCATTAATTCTGCGGGTATATCGTCTATCCCCGGAGCTTTATTTAGTTTAAGATCACTAACAACTATATCAAATTCCTCTCTTAATAATAAGTACCCTATTTCTACATCCTCTTCTTGGCCGTTCTCTAACTCATCCATATCGTCTCCCTTATATAAATCTTCCAAATATCTTTACCACCTATCTGCTACCTCAACTTTATTTATTGGAAGCTCATTATTTTCATCTTTAATGCCATTACATTTTTTCCTATCTTCCCTGAAGAACTTTTTAACTGCCCTGTAAGCCCTGTCTGCCTTACCTACTTTCAAATCATCTTCTATTCCCTTACAATTGTCCTCCACACATTTATTTCTAGCTTTTCTACACTCATGTACTATCTTATTTCTAACTCTATTATATTGTTACTTACTTTCACTATCCAATTCTCTGAAAGTTTTAAGCTTTCTTCTATTCTCTATTAAATCTAATATCTCCTTTGTTACCCAGGGTTTTCTCGATTCTACTTTTTTCTTACCTATAGTCTGTGTTGCTGTATCATGTGCAGCCCTTTTTATTTCTTTTCATTCATTTTTTACGTTCTCTCCTATAGCTATCTTTTTGATCTTATTATCTAGTACTTGCTTATATTCCTATTTTATCTCACTATCATTAAGATTACCTAGATCCCATCCCTCTCTTTTAGCCTTTCTCAATTTTTTCAATTTTAGATTACACAGTTGTACATAGGACAATTTAAAATAATCAAGTCGAAAGTTAAAAGTATTGTGACGAGTGCCTACGAGTGTATAGCCTGGGGTGTGATGCAGGTAACACAGTTGGAAACCTTTGTCCACGGAAGATGATGAAAATTTTACAAGAAAATGCTTCTAACGATAGTAAGTTTATAAATAGGAATGCTTTTAAATGGTGTGGCAACTTTTAGTTGGTTTTAAAAATGCATATTAAATAAAAATGCAATAAATATTTACAAATGATTTTTATTTTATATTCAAGAGCACACTTTTCGATTGAGAATGTAATCCAGAAGTAGAGAGTGAGAATAATGAATAATAAGAGTCGACATAAGTTGGCGTTATTTAAAGGTACCGAACGTTGATTAAATAATTATTAATATAAATTAATCATTAAGTGCTTCGATAATTGAAGTATTTAAAGTATAATATAGTTGTACCTTGTAAGTACAAATAAGTACTTCGATTGCATGTATCCACATTGAATAATAATTAAGAGGACAACATAGTCGTGTTTTATTAAATTAAGTACAGGTGGCTGAAAAGAAATTGCTTCTTGTACATAAAGAATGTAGCTACAAATAGTTAAATAAACAGGCTTGTGAAATCGGTTGATAATAAAAAAACTCGTATTATTGTAAATCAAGTTTCGTTACAATATAATATTTGTCAAATGCTTAAAGAATTGATTGTTGATATTGATTAGTTGATCCCTTAGTAGTATCGGCATTATTTCAGCTCATAAATTGGAAACTTCTAATAATAAAGTGTTGCGGTTTTCCTATATGATAATTCTAGATACTCAACGTATGCGGATGCGTTAAACGTGAGAATAACGTATTAATAATTAAAAACACTTAGGCAGTTATAAAGTTAAAATAAAGAATTTCTAATAACTACGTCGTAGTAGAAGCGATTATATGCATATCAAGTAAAAAGTGATGAAAAAAATTATACCGTTTTTCAAGATAAATGAACACCTGTCCATGGACGTGCGCATAAACTTTAAAGTGAGAGACACATGCAGCTTTTGCATTACAATTCTTAATCAACGTATGTCCGTTGTCTGTTCTGTTGTGGCATTATTTGTTTTATGATGACTGTAAAAGAATGGTGTGGCGGTATTTCAATAACTAACAGTGGTAGAGAAAAGTGGACATTGTAAACGCAAATGATAATAATAAACAACGATTACTTCAAAACACTTACCTTGTAAATATAGCGAAGCGTAGCACATTTATTTATTGCGGCTGTCCAGGAAGGGAAGCGATTGTAGAATCGGTCATGACCTCTCCCTAGCAGGTGATAAGATAGTTCTTGCACATGCGAAGACAGCATAGTTTATCGGTATTCGCGGCACTTAAGTACACATGCGTGGTGTTTGAAGTAATTTCACGGTACATACAATGACATTTGAATATACCGGGCGTAGGTAAATAATTAACAACTTATAAATGTTTAAAATAAGGCAAACAGTTAATTATATATAATTATAAACGGAACAATGACTTACTCTGATTGACGGGGTAACTCATCATACAGCCATTGCCAAATTTACCAAATGTAATATATTTTGCAGAAATAACAATACAGTATTTACAAAAACTGTATTAAACATTTAACACAGAAAACTGATAACAAAAATAGCAAAAATAAATCTTAACGATTCCTTTGCTGTTCAAAATAAGCTGTGGTTCGTTTTAGTCTATTCTGAATAGCATCGTATGGGCAACCTTGTTATTTGAAGAATTCTAGATATTCGGTTAAATAAACAATTTTTAAAAATTTGTGTTGCTCAGTAATACCCAACACCTTTACAAATGTTAAAAATTTTGTACATGCTTAAAAGCGAATAAAATGAGTTTTTTAAACCTTAATAAACCTTTTATAAAAAACTTTAAAATAAATATTTCTGGGTGCTTATAATTTTTAGGAATTTGATTTTTATTCTATTCACAGACTGCCATTCTATTTATTCAGCTGAATTAATTTAAATTTGCTTTTTCTTAATCTTTACTCATTTGTATAACCTTCAGAATCATGTACTTTCGAAAACTCAAAATACCTGGCATGGAAAACTATTTTGACTAGTGAATCGGATAATTTTTATGCGAAGAAATATGCACTAAAAAACAAATCGCGTACAACGAATCGTTATGCAGAAATGGCGTTACAGTGTCAAAACTCAAAACAATTCTTTTGTCCTTGTATATCGTAGAAAGCTAATTCAACTAGTGAATCGGATAGTTTTTATTTGTAGAAGCATGTACTAGGGAAACGAATCGCGTACATCGATTCCTTATGCAGAAATGACCTTATAGTGCAAAAACTTAAAATAATTTTTCTTTGTCCTTGTACGGCCTGGAAAAACTAATCGCGTACATAGAATCGTTATACAAAATGACCACGTAGTTGCGAATGTGCAATTATTCAAAATATATTTATAGTTTTTAGTTAAATTTTACAATCGCTTTAGTGTATAATTTTTTTTATATTGCATAAACTTTTCATTTGAGTCTTTGAAAAGAACAATTTTTGAATGTTTGATTTGGTCCGCTGTAATGTTGATTCTATTGCTACAGTTTGTATTAGGTCCATTTTCTTGCCTCCCCTCCCCCCTTAAAATTTTATAAACCAGAGTATTTTATAGTTTTGTGCCGCTTTAGTGCTATTTTGTGCCGGTAACGCCGAGTTTTGTGCTGTTTTCCCAAGTCGAGATATTATGAGAAGGGCAGATGAAACGGGAGTCCAGCCCACTTACAATCCTGAACAGAAACTTTGTCAGAATTTTGTTCCACGCTAGTGCTGCTTTGTGGTGGTAACCCCGAGTTTTGTGCTGCTTTCCAAGCAGAGATATTGTGGGACGGGCTGAAGAAACGGAAGCTACGCCCACTTACAATTTTAGACCGAAGCTTTGTCAGAATTTTGTGCCGCGTTAGTGACATTTTGTGCCGGTAACCCCGAGTTTTGTGCTGCTTCCCAGGCAGAAATATTATGGAAAAAGATGAGAAAATGCGAGACCCACCAGTTAAATTTTCGACTAAAACTTGGCCAAAATTTTGTGCTACGTTAGTGCTATTTTGTGTCGGGTTTTGTGCTGAGTTCCAAACAGAGATATTGTGGGAGCAGCCTAGGCTATGGGAGATATTGCGAAGAAGGTTTAATTTATCATTTATTATTGTTATTATTTTGAACAGCAATCCGTGAGGAAGTGTTTTAGTTTAGCTCAAAAATTGAGCACAACGAGGTTAAAGCACAGTAACCACCATACCTTATCATAGACCAACGTATTTAAAAATTATTTGTTCGTATTGTTTCCTTAAACGTTGTTGTATTTTTAAAATGATATAAACACGTATGTAAATAAAGCGATTCTAGAACACTTTAGAATCAAACAATACAATACGCAATTTTAAGAATTCCCATAACGATATAGAAATGCACAGCGATATTACCTAGAAATTAAGAAGTACAGCGATGTTGGCAAAAGAAATATAACGGTGCTGACGTTTTATTATTATTATTATTTTACTTAAATTGATTAATAAAATCAACTGTACTTCAATAAAGTGTGTCAAATAACGTTTACTTGTAGGTGTTGATTCGATTTTTGCATAATACCTAAGAAAATAATATGCTTGTTGTTATTTTTATATAATTAGCGTCGATTATTGTATGTGATTTAAGATACAGGTTAAAGTTAAGTGTCTTCATAGTTTTTATACCGCTAAAAAGTTTGATGTATGAAAACAAATAGTTGTAATAACCAATGTACGAGAATATATTTGAAATACAAAGAATAAAGTCAAATTTGTTATCAAAACAGAGAAATGAAACCACTGAATTTAAATAGTAAGATAACGTTATTAAGTAATGATTAAAAATGTCAGATAAATTACAGGGACAATAACGATTGACAATTTTCTGTTACTATTGTGTCTCCTACATTTCTTGATTTTGTAAGTAAATTATCCTTACAGTTTATTTCAGACCGCTGTAAATGTGGTTTTAGACTTTTACTTTTAAATGAAACTTTCCGTTGTATCCCAAAAGTACCTGGCCAAGCTGTAGGTATGTATTACTATTTACAATTATATATATATATATATATATATATATATATATATATATATATATATATAGTGTGTCTACTTAAGTGGCGGTTAGTTTTAGAAAAAAAGTTACTTTTTATAAAAAGTTCTGCTTGGTATGAAATCTAAAATAAAACCTTCAAATTTCAAAATTTATTAGTCATATACGAGGTTTATCAATCGATATGAATTTGGTGCAAGAGAAAAGTACCTTTATTTTGACAATTTCGAAAATTGTTATTATAAAATGTTATTCAGAATAAAAAAACCACGTTCAAATATGCAAAATATCCATCGATCATAAAAAATTTTTTCAAACTTTTATAAAATAAAAATTTATTTAAGCTTACGCGTTATTACATTTAATCTAAGATGCACTGACAAGAACTGTCCATGAAATATAATTTCTCAGCATTTCCAAAGACTTTTTTTAATAACAGCAACAGTTTAACAATAATATAATAGTTTTTGTTACACATACGGATCTTATTATCCCGTCCCTCAATTAACTACCGCTTCAACAAATCCGCCTTCTCTGTAAATACAGGTAATCGTTCTTTCTCGAAACCTTGTCAACACTCTTCTAATCATAGACGGTGTTATACTCTGAACGGTATCTGTAATGGTTCGTTCTAAATGGACAACATCTATGAATGGCCCTTGGTGGTACACCTTCTCTTTCAAGTAGCCCCACGCGCAAAAGTCGAGTGAGGTCAAATCTGGAGAGCGAGGTGGCTAACGAATTTCCGAAAACCGATGCACAACTCTTCCATTAAAACAATTTTCAAGGTATTGCCTTACATCTAACCTGCTATGGCATGGGGCACCATCCTGCTGGAAACATATCTGTTGACGTTTAAGTAGGGGTACATCATCAAGAAAATCATCTAGTTCTTTTTGTAAAATGAGTAAATAACGGCTTGCAATCAAAGATTCTTGAAAAAAGAAAAGTCCAATTATTTCATTTTTAAAAATTCCACACCACACTTTAGTTTTGAAAGCATACTGGTCGCGAGTTTTGATTGTAAAATGTGGATTTTATTTATATATTTATTTATTTATTTATTTGTTCCAACGTTTCAGTAGTCTGCTACCTGAAATTTAAGCAGACCTGGCTTCCCCACAGAAAGTAACCATCATGTGTTGTGTGTATGTGGGGGGTTGTGTGTATGTGCGTTGTGTGTGATGTTGGTCCGTGTTACGTACCCCCTCTAGGACCAGGACCATCGGCAGCCGGATATCCCAGTCGTCAAGGAAGAACGCACAACGGACATTGCCTTGTCAGTCCGGACCATCGGCAGCCGGAAATCCAGATGTTGAAAAGGCAATGGAAGCGTGTGTTTAGGTGTGTGTGTGTGTGTGTGTGTGTGTGTGTGTTTGTGTTTGTGTGTGTGTGTGGAGAGAGAGAGAGAGTTGTGTGTATGTGTGTTGTGTGTGATGCTGGTATCCGCGTTACGTTCCCCCTTTAGGACCAGGACCATCGGAAGCCGGATATCCCAATCTTCAAAGAGGAACGCTCGACGGATGTTGCCTTATCAGTCTGGACCATCGGCAGCCGGAAATCCAGATGTTGAAAAGGCAATGTAAGTGTGTGAATGGTGTTTTGTGTTTACACAGTGCATAAGAGGTGTTTTGTGTGTTTGTGTATGTGTGTGTGAAGTGTGTTTGAAATGTTAATTTGTGTTTATGTTTGCCCAGGTTACTAAAAGGTTGGATTGAATTAGTATAATTTTGTACATGTTTGAACTTATACTATTACATAAATAAAAAATTAGGTTCTTTCAAAGGAAAGGATTTGTTTGCTGTATTGTTTGCTTCGGGTATGTGTAAGTTCTTAAAATTTAGCGTTTGTTAAAAAGAAAAGAAATTCCCTATTTTACTACTTAAAATTAACTTATACTACTACTGTTGGTTATTATTTGTGAGAGACAGGGTTGCTAATATGTAGAAGCATGCAAATTCTACATATTAGGGGGTTGGATCGTTTCAAAGTCGGGTTAATGGTTTGATCTTGTTGCTTCTGGTCGTCAAAGCTCTTGGAATTCCAGGAGATCCGTCTCCGGTCTCCGGGGCAGAGCCTTGGTCCAAGGAGAGGTGGTACATTTATGTCTCTGTCCGGGTAGCTTTGTTTGTGTCTTTTATCCGTCAAGATAACGTTGGTGGATGAGTGCCGTGGTTTTTTGTGTGAGTGTATTTAAGTGTGGAAAGAGGTATTCGTTCCAAATCATCTGGTGTAGGGTCTTGTTTAATGATGTTTGTCTATGTGCGTAGAGGTACGGTTGTAATTCATTACGCTCGAATACTATATGTTCCGGTGTTCCTATTTCTCCGCACGTGCATATGTTGTTGTCAACTAAGTTTATGCGTTCTCTGTATGTTGGATAGGGTCCGTGGCCAGTTAGGTAATGAATAAATCCCCGACTGGGCACCAGGTATTTGTCTTTTAGGCGGTCTTTAATATTTGGGATCATTGCGTATACCCTTCTACCGGTTGTGCTTTGATCCCATCTTGTCTGCCATTCTGCAAGTATGTAGTTCTTTATTTCCGTCTTTGTCGTGGGCAGTTGGTTTGTGTTTAAGATGCGTTGTAGTTGTTGGTTGTCATGAGGATTAGTCTCACTCCACCAACGGCAGTTTTGTGAAAAAACTGTTCCATTTAATGAAAATGTTGCTTCATTCGAAAAAAAAATATGCCTTGCCATAAATGGATTATCTTCCAACTTTAATTGGATATCACAACAGAATTTAAAGCGTCTATCATGATCCCTGGCCCTAACGTATGAATAAATTGCGGCTTGTACGGGTGCAATTTGTTCTTTTTCAAAATATTTAAAACCGCGTCTTTACTTACAGTATTTCGCAAAGAATGTTTCGAATGTTCAATTGTTGAGAGCATTACTTCAAACTCTATCTCATCATTAGCAACCAGTTTTTGACGTTTGTTGGTATATCTGTTTTTTACATCTCCAAAACTCTTAATCATCATTAGGTCTTCAGTCCTGGAACTGGTTAGACGTGTACCACCATTGTTTCCTATTCTGAACTAACCTACAGTTTTCCTTAGAATTTGCACAGTCTGCATCTATCACTATTTGATCTAGGTCTACATCTACCTCTTTTTTCCTATCTCTGCTTGTAATATATCCCATACTATTCCCCAAAAATGCCTTAGAACGTATTCTGCCCTTCTATTTCTCCTATTTTTTTCCACAGATCTCCTTGTTCCAGTACTATTTCTATAACCTATTTGTTATTAACTTTGTCTGTCCATGCTATCATCCTAATACATCTGAAGCACAGCATTTCAAAAGGCTGCTACCGTTTTTCTCTGCTTTTCAGACTGTCCGTATTTCATAGGCATTCTGTGCTGTGCTCCACACATATGCTTTCAACAATTTTCTTTTTGTTCTATGTTTGTTGTTTTTCATAATAGACGCTGTTCTTTCTTGTTAGATGCAGTTCTGTCTCCTTTTATTGTTTTACAATTATATACCCTATTTCTCCGACATTCAGTGGTTCTGAAAGTGGGTAAACAGCCTGTGGCTGCTAAGTTCCTCCAGCACTTAACCATTTACCGATTAATATTTTTTCCAATATATCTTTTCGCACAGTCAACATTAGTTGCAGATATTTCACAACTAAAACTCGTAGTTGTTTATAATAATCATAAGATTTATGTGCGCTTATTTTTTCTTCATTAGGCTTTCCGTCTCAAAACTGGTTGGACACGTACCTGCCCTTATTTATATTCTGAGCTGGCGTACACAGTTCCTTGAAATTTTCACACAGCATGTATACAGCTCGGTTCCCTTTTATTGTTTTCTAATTTTTGCCCTATGTCTCCGGGATTCAGTGAAGGGGGTTAAGCAGCCTGTGACTGCCAAGATCCCCCAACACTTAGACATTTGCCAAAATAATAGTTTTCCAGTAAATCCTTTCAAACAATTAACATTATTCGAGAATATTACCCAACCAATACTTGTACTTGCTTATAATAATCATCATGTTTAAGTACAGTTACTTTCTTCGTCATTAATTCTTACATCTTGAGACTGGTTGGATGCGTACCTCCATTGATTTCTATTCTGAGCTAACCTACACATCTCCCTAAAACTCCTACAGCCTAAATCTTTCACTTTCTGTGTACAGTAGTCTAACCTAAGTCTACCTCTTCTTCTCTTTTTTCCTATCTCTGCTTTTAATATATTCCACACTATTCCCCCATGCCATAGTGCGTGGCCTATCATCTTATCTCTCCTATTTTTTACCATTTTCCACATATCTCTTTCTTCTCCTACCATTTTTAGTACCTCCTCGTCCTTAACTTTGTCTGTCCATGATATCTTCATCATACGTCTGTAGCATCACATCACTACTGTCCAGGCTTCACAGCCGTACAGTGCTGTGCTCCACACATATGCTTTAAACAATATTTTCCTTGTTTCTATGTTTGTTGTCTTTGAACACAGTAGTTGCTTTTTCTTGTTAAATGAAGCACGACCTTGTGCTAATCTTTCTAGATAGCAGAAATCCTTAACCATTTGTAAGTTGGTGTTACATATTTGTAATCTTGCTTTTGATTTATTTTCCCCTCCTTTGCATACTAGTACTTTAGTTTTAGTTTTGTTAATTTTCAAACCGTATCTCTCTGTTAGAACCGTTTCCATTTAATTAAGAGCAGCTTCTAGCTCTTCCTTGCTAGATGCTAATACCGCTATATCATCTGCAAATCTAAGCATATCAATTTTTTGTCGCTGCATAATAATTCCAAATGTCGTCCTGCAATTGAGGGAATTCATTACCTCTTCAATGTACAAGTTAAAAATTAATGGGGATAGCGCACATCCCTGTCTCACCCCTTTCCTAATGTTTACTTCTCTACCTTGCACCTTACTCTTTTCTCGATGTTATAAAAAGAGTAAGCGCACGACGAAGTATCAGAAATACTTCGGCACAGCTTGCATCGACCTTTATGGTTTCGGAGGCTGCATGAGGCTTGAAATCATCAGGGTAAGGGGAATGTTTGGAGAATATCTGAATGTTAAAATTTAAATATCAAGACACCTGTTTACACAACTGTAAGATAACTTAGAGAAACAAAAGTTAAAACACGATAAGAGAAATTCAACTAAATATGTATATTAATACTCAAGTTATTATAATTCCAAAGGCATGTATAAGATATATGCTTGTGTCATTAACATAGTAGACATCGCTATATATTTTAACATGATATAATTCACATATTTAATAAAATGTACACGAGAAATTTTCTATAGAGAAATCAAAATAAATAATCTCTGTTTAGAAACTCAAAATTATACTTAATGCAGTAGTAAATCAAAAAGTGATCATAATTGTACATGTTACAAATGCACATGAAATGAAAGTTCAAGTAATAAACCTTTTCACCATATGAAGCTTCAAATGTTTACATATTTTTAGGTTATGTATTAGATAATTATATTTGAAATCATTTAAGATAAGGTTATATATTAGAGAATTCTATTTGAAATCAATTAAGGTAAGTAAAAGGTAATTAATAATCAATACAAAATATTTGTAGTGACAAAGACAAATTTAAATAGAGGTTAGGCCTCTTTATTTTAACAGAGAAACGGTAAGGTAAAAGTTAAAGTTCATACTACCTGTTGTACCAGTAACTAAACTAATACAAAGTTACTTAAGTTACAGGAATCCTTCAATATCCAGGAAACTAAAACATCCTGCGTTGGAGGAACTCCTAGTGTAGGTACAAAACAAAACATGTGGTCAAACTTCGAATTGTTGTCCTTAACAGACTTCTGTTCCATAAAATTAAACTTGTAGAAATTTTTCAATAAGATAATAACTGAGCATTCATTATGTAAAGTAGAAAGAAACAAAATATAAAATACTTGTTATGATTATTTATTTTACATCATCTGGTTGTGCGAATTGCAACTTTCCCATGTGGAACATCCGAAGGAGAGAAAAACACGTCGCCGTGACGCATATTTGACCGGAGAATAAACCAGAGGAACATATGCTACAGCAACACATCTTACAGGAACATGCTTGACCGGGGAAGCATATGCTACAGGAACACATATTGCAGGAACTTATAAATCCACTGGAGCCAGAGGTAACAGAGGAACACACAACTCCGCCGGAGCCAGAGGTAACAAAGGACCCTAGAAAATTCAGTTGTGTTACAAAAATGACAATCTACTACGAGGCGCAAAGAAAAGTTATATCGGTTTATATCTTACCATCATCATAAATAGTTGATGGGATTAATGAAGAAATAACTCCTTCGTCCATTAGATAACACATCTACAAATATATTTAAATGTTAATTTATGATCCATAACTAGAAAATTTACATACCAGGTAACCGTGAGGCAAGGTAAAAGTTAAATGAGAAATGGAGTGCCAGATAAGCAATCAGATATTCGAGAAATGAAAATTTGACACTTCTAATCAATTATTTTCGGCCATCTTCGGGATGGACGATCACTAGCTATAATTCTCAATAATACAACATTAGAACTACTCCAGTTGTGACTTTGAAATAAGCACTTCAAAAATAGCCAATAGGAAAATTTCATATAATTATATTACAGAATTAGAACCACACCAGTTGTGCTTCTAGAATAAACACTTCAGAAATGACCAATAGGAAAATTAGAAATGACCAATAGGAAAATTACATATAGATATATTTATAATACAACCAATAGGAAAATTTCATTTAGATATAATTATTTGTACTATGTAAACAAATTAGTAACATGTGGATTAAAACTAATAATCCGGGATTGTACGAGATAAATTCTTATAGAAAATATTAATACATAATAAAGAGAGTAATTTTATATTTAAATGTAGGTATAAGCATTTATATGCTAATAGTGCCAAGCACAGATGTAACATGCTGAAATATAGGCAAAAAGGCATGTTACAACCTTCCTTTTCTAATTCTATTACCTGTGTTTGCTATTTGTATAAGCTATGTACTCTTCGTCTATCCCTGTAACTCATTCCAATCTTTTTGCATATTTCGAACATTCTTTTCCATTTTACATTGTCGAATGCTTTTTCCAGATTTACAAACCCTATATACACGCTTTCTCCTTTTTCTATTGTTTTCTCCATTATCACTCTCAGAGCTATAATAGCCTTCCGCGTTTCCTTGTTTCGCTTAAACCCAAATTGGTCTTCTCCTGGTATTTCTTCAGCCCGTTTTTCCATTCCTATTTGTACAATTCTAGTTAATATTTTCGACACGTGTGCTGTCAAATTTATTGTTCGAAAATTTTCACATCTACCCGCGCCTTTTTTTTTGTATAGTAACTATGATGTTACGTTTGAAATCTTTGGGTATCTCGCCTGTCTCATACATATAGCTTACAAGCCGGAAGAGAAGTTCTGTTACTGCTTTTCCAGCGGCTTTTAGAGTTTCTACTTGCACGTTATCTGTACCCGGCGCCTTACCATTTTTCAGACCCTTAAATGCTAATTCAAACTCATCTCTAAGTATAGGATATCCCAAGTCATTATTTTCAATGTCTGACTCCTGTTCTAATGCAGTTAGTTCCTCTCCTGCATATAAATTCCCTATATATCCTTGCCACTTTCTCTAGATTTTCTACAATGACACTTCCTCTCGCGTCCTTTTTATTTTTGCTATACGCCTTTATAACCCTAAAATTGATTCTAATTAGTTTGTATGCTTCATCTCTCTTTCCTACTTCCATCTTAGTTTGTACCTCTTTGCACTTTTCATCAATCCATTGCTCTTTAGCTTTCTTGTATTTGCGAATAATCTCCCATTTTATGGCTTTGTATCTCTGTTTTCCTGTTTCGTCTGATTTATTTTTGTATTTTTGTGTTTTTTGTGTTAAATTCAGGATGTCCTTTGTTTTCCATATGCGGTCAACTTAAGTGTGTGTGTGTGTGTGTGTGTGTGTGTGTGTGTGTGTGCGTGCGTGCGTGCATGCGTGCGTGCGTGTGTGCGTGAGTCGCGCGAGTGCGTGCGTGTATACGCGCGCGCACGTGCGCGCGCGCGCGGAAGCGCGTGTGCGTGCGCGTGCGTGTGTGGGTGCGTGTGTGTGTGTGGGTGCGTGCGTGTGTGTGTGCGTGTGGGTGCGTGCGTGCGTGCGCGCGTGCTTGCGCGTGCGTGTGTGCGTGCGCGTGTGTGCGTGTGCGTGCGTGCGCGCGCGTGTGACTGAGAATGTGCGTGCGCTTGTGCGTGTGCGTGCGTGCGTGTGTGTGTATATCTATACAATAATTACATGTAATAGTGAATACAGAAATTCTTAAAAATGCAGTTATTTAAATTTGTAAAATACAATGATGAGGGAAAATTCGTCAAGACACAAAAAGCTACTTTAAAAATTTAATTAATTGGAAGGAAGATTTAAGCAAATATACATGATTTTGTAAACTGGGATTTGAACGTTAATTTAAAATAGAGCCAAGAAGCCGAATATGTTAATTACGAATTGGAAAAGCGCTTTGTGAATTTGTGCAAGTATTACTTTTAAAATAATATTTATAACTGATATTGGAATACATGTTATTTTAGTTTAAGATAGAAACTATGCAGTAAATGTTCTATTTGATTTTATATGAAGAAAAATATTTTAGACTGTATAAATGCTACACTTTGATTTCATTTTGAAAACTCCATTAATTCGTTGAGCTTGCCAAGCAAAGAAAAGTTAGAAAGGACGGTAAGTCAACAATGTCAAATATTATAATTTGTGATCTGTATCACAGCACTCTTTTAATGGCGCCTAACGCCGGCTTTTGTCACAACATTCTTTCAGCGACACTCCAAAGCGGGGCTTGTCACAGCAATATATATATATATATATATATTGCTGTGATAAGGGGTTGTTTAGTAAGGGTTGTGTAGTAGCTGTAGATAGCAATAGGAATCAGAAAACTGCATTTATTTAGCAAAAAAATAAGTAATTCGTACATTATGTAAATAGCAAGCATTTACCACCATGTATATAGACCGTAATTAATTTTAATCAATGCAAGTAAACATATTTTTCAACAATAGAACGCGTATTCAGCAGAGAAATGTCCGTATATGTAATTAAACATACGTTGAGAAATGTTATACAAGTTTATAAAATAACTACGCAGCAGATAAGATAAAACCTAACAAATCTTCATGCAATTACGCTGGAACCAATTACGCTTGTGATAAAGAAGGACCAATGAGCGCTTTGATAAGAAAACGCACTATCAAATAAATAAATAAATACGAAAACAGCATTCGTGTTACATCATTTAATTTGTACAATTCTTCAAAAGCTTTATCTATACAAAACAACAGACGTAAGTAAAAGTCCGGCCACGATAACGATAGCAAATAACAAGCATGATATGAGAATCCAAAAAAGTTTCATCACAAAACAGCTCAAAAATACAGGCAATATTAAAGACAAACCTGGATGGTTGAAACAATCTGTAAAACCGCTTGGAAATTCAATCCAAAGGTAGTGGGAAAAACTATTTAACACCCACCGGTGATAAGGCAGCTTGGTTTACACTTGAAGCACGTTGAATCGACATCACTTTTAACCAGAAATCTACGCGTCAGATAAATAAAATTTATAATATAGTGGAAACAGTGCTGCATAAAAATTGTGTTAAAAGTATATGAAAAGTTTTTGCCGTTTTTTTTAGAAAACGGCTTCTCTGCGTCGAAAACAATACTTCTGGTATATTTCTGGACTTTTCTAATCTGCGTCGAAAACAATACTTCTTGTATAATTCTGGGACAATTCTAATACGCTGCTAATTTTTGATCCGAAGTCTGGAATTTAAAGTGATATTTATGGGAAGAGATTCAAAGCATATGCAGAGAAATATAGAATAAAGCACGAGGTGATTTTTGGAAAGCAAGGGGTAACCGTACTTAAATATTGGTTCGACAAGGCAAAGCATTGGTTTCGATTGAGAATAACAAGGGGGTGTTGATCCACAACACGAAACAACATATCAGGAGATCACAGGTCAGATCTACTTAATTTTAAGGAATCTTTTCAATTTAAATTTTAATACTGAATTTATTCAATTTATCCAGAACTTGTAAAGAGTCAACAGGAACATTGTATGCGTTTAAACTTGCGTAATAAATCATAAGGAGGTCTCGAACGTTCCAGATTTTTTTGTAAAGGGTGTTGTTTTTGGTGACTTTATATTGAATTAAAAGTATATAAATTTTGGGATAAATTATCTATATGATATTAATTGATTGAAGGGTGTATTTAAAGAATTTCAAAAATTGTAAACATTATTTCCTTTCATTATATGAATGTTGATTGACTTCGTTTTATCAATTCACACAGGTAATTATAAAGGGGTGAAAGAAAATTGATTATCGTAATGTTGTGCACTCTGCGCAGATTAAAAAGGGCTAGCCGTGGCATAATAATAAAGTAAAAGGTTAAAGTGAGAAACACAGAGCGGTGGCGTTCAGTAGAACGTTTATTACATCGAGTACGGCGTTATCATATCAATTTTTATATGGCACAACAAGAAGAGGTGAAAACTACATAGCTTTTATATGACGCAACAACTACATAGCATTTATATATATATATATATATATATATATATATATATATTGTAAATAGTAAGACATACCTACGTGTTGGCCAGGTACTTTTGGATAACAACGGAAAGTTTTATTTAAAAGTGAGTCTAGAGCCACACTTTTATTAATCAATTTAAGTAAAATAATAATAATAATAATAATAATAATAATAAAACGTCAGCACCGTTATATTTGTTTTGCCAATATTGCTGCATTACTTAATTTGTAGGTAATATCGCTGTGCAATTATGCAGGGTTATGGTAATTCTTAAAGTTGCGTATTATATTATTTAAAATTAAAATGTTTTTAAAATCGCTTTATTTACTTACCTGTATATAATCATTTTAAAAATACAATGTTTAAGAAAAAAAACAAACAATTTTCTAGTACGTTGGGTCTATGATAAGGTATGGAAGTTACTGAGCTTTAACCTCGTTGTGCTCAATTTTTGAACTATACTAAAACCTTTCTTCAAAGATTGCTATTCAAAATAATAACAATGATAAATGATATTTAAACCGTCTTTGTAATGTCCCCCATTGCGTAGACTCCTTCAACAATATCTCTGTTTGGAATGCAGCACAAAACCCGACGTAACCGGCACAAAGTAGCACTAACGTAGCATAAAATTATGTAACTGAATGGGTCTCGTATTTCCTCAACCCCTCCCACAATATTTCTGTCTGAGAAGCAACACAAAACTCAGAGTTACCGGCACAAAATAGCACAAAATTCTGACAAAGTTTCTGTCCAAAACTGTAGGGGGGAGGCTTCCGTTTTTTCAACCCCTCTCACAATCTCTGCTTGGGGAGCATTATAATTTGAATTAGGGCCGCTATACTTGCGGCCACGTCCCCAATGCTCCACCCGGAGGTACTACATTGTGCTTGGGGAGCAGCACAAAACTTGGGGCTACCGGCACAAAGCAGCACTAACGTGGCACAAAATTCTCACAGTTTTTGTCCAGGATTGTAAGTGGGTGGAGCTCCCGTTTCCTCAGCCCCTCCCAGAATATCTCTGCTCACAAAACTCGGTGTTACTGGCACAAAATAGAACTCACGCGGCACAAAACTATAAAATATTTCGATCTTAAAAATTTGTGGGAGTGGGGGTGGAGGGTGGAGCTGTTTGTATTGCTATCTTCACATTCGTTTAAAATGGTTACTTCTGAAAACCTCGTTTGTACTATACCCGCATGGATATTTAATATAAATAATGTATGGAGAAGTAGTTGCGTTTTCTTTATAAGTTTGCAAACTATGTTATGGCATAAAAGCTTATTCGAATAAAAATGTATTTAGATTCAAAAACCCTCCTAGGTAAGGTCGTGTAACTACTCCATCATTATTAAATCGCGACGGTTACAGAAAATCTGTTTGTAACACATCACGTCAGTTTCATAATTATTAATTAGCCGTTGTAAATTGGAGAAAAGTTAGAATTGCTGTGCACAATGAAAATATTTTTAGAAACACCGCCCCACAGCGTACTCAAACGTAATAAAAGTTGAACTAGTTATGATGTATCATCCTGTACTGCGAATATTAAGTTTTGTGTTTTCAGTATAGTAAGAAAGCACAGGGCATGCATAATATGATCGTAAAAAATATAATAGCCTCTAGTGATGTGTAAAATCGCAATCAAGACACACAAAAATCGAAATTCCGGTGACGAGGACACAAGTGGGGAAATAGCGTCGCGAGATTTAGTCCATTTCTAAAGCTTTTGTCCCCGCTTTACCGCCGAAAGAGGATTTAAAAGTGATAATTAAAAACTTTTCCTGTTAGAGAGCGGCCTTTCCATTATATCAAAAATTAACTGTAGTCGATAATTGTCTTTGTTAGAAAAATTTATAAGGAAAATATTTCCCCACAGTAAATGCCACGCCAACGAAATAAAAACAGGCGTTTAGAATATTCATATTTCGAACGATGCCGCCCTGGGATTTAAATAAATATACACGAGCAATGTTTGTTAAATATTTCCTCGAAGCCGCATTTCCGTTGTTTATTCTTGCCCGTTCGTTTCATCTCACGGTCGTTACAACACTTCTACGACATCCGTTCATTGCACTATCTCTTACCTGTGATAAACTTCACTCCGACGGCCATTACACATGATCTTATTCAAATAATACACTCCATTTGCAAGTCAACGAACAACGATTTCTAGCACATAACACGGGTACGGGTACAATTTACGACAACCGACTATTAAATTATAAGCCTAATACATGAAAGCAACTCTCATAAATGCCAACGTGCAGCGTATGTGACGTTTGTCGAAACCTTACACCAGCGAATAATAAACATCTTTTATCTACACATCGTGTTTATTTGTTTATTGTACACTGACGTCATTTGTTTGTTTATTCGACGCGAACGCGATAGAATTAAATATATTGGAAGGTTAAGCTTCTAAAACGAATTTAGTACACGTATAAATAAAAAACGTTTAGCGGGTTTGTAAAAATGTAATGAAACATTCGCTATTATGCTACGTGCTTCTATGAGTAATGCAACACAAAAAGGGGGTCTTGGTCAGGCTGGGACCCTATTTTATTCAGACGCCGACGGACTATATTTCGCCCCTTGTTTGTTGTTTACACCATAATAGTATCATAATAAGTTCGACGTTCGGGAGCAAGGAAAGAAAGCACGCTTTGTTTGTGCTAAGGTTTAAGATTTAAGACGTGAAGGGAGCAGTTATGGTCTTGTTCGTATTTTATTTTTTCCCGGAGTGGTTGTTTTGTACTTACTTATTCTAGATATTGAAGCTGACCCTTCGGATTATCTTCGATTATATTTTTCATTCTTGATATTTAATAGCTGCTGAATTCTGAAAACAAATTAAAGTCGCAAAAGTGTGTAGATTGAATTTTTTACTCGTGGAGTTTGTAACACAGATTTAGGTGACCCTTCACCTTTTGCTATTTAAACAGACTTGATAAAACCATATAATAAAGCACTGCACTTCAACGTATGTCGTCCATGCTTACCTTAGAGTAGTTATTCATTCATAGATTTGCGAATATTCAACCGTCAAAATTCATTTTCTAAAAGCCGTTAATCGCGATTGCACGTCCAATTGGTAAAAATATTTATATCGTATTAGTAACTATAGGTAAGAAAAAAAGTAGAAGCGAGAAAACCCTGGGTAACAAAGGAGATATTAGATTTAATAGAGAATAGAAGAAAGCTTAAACCTTTCAGAGAATTGGATAGTGAAAGTAAGCAAAAATATAATAGAGTTAGAAATAAGATAGTACATGAGTGTAGAAAAGCTAGAAATAAATGGATGGAGGAGAATTGTAAGGGAATACAAGATGATTTGAGAGTAGGTAAGACAGACAGGGCTTACAGGGCAGTTAAAAAGTTTTTTGGGGAAGATAGGAAAAAATGTAATGGTATTAGAGACGAGAATAATGAGCTTCTAATAAATAAAGTTGAGGTAGCAGATAGATGGAAAAGGTATTTAGAAGATTTATATAAGGGAGACGATATGGATGAGTTAGAGAACGACCAAGAAGAGGATGTAGAAATAGGGTTCTCAATATTAAGAGAGGAATTTGATAGAGCTGTTAGGGATCTTAAACTAAATAAAACGCCGGGATAGACGATATACCCGCAGAATTAATAAAATATGCAAGTCACAAAACTATAGACAGATTATATAAACTAGTAAAAGTAATATACGACACAGGTGAGGTCCCAATAGATTTCGAAAAAAATATTATTGTCCTAATCCCAAAACAGTCAAGAGCTGATAAGTGTGAGAATTTTAGAACGGTTAGTTTAACTCCCCACGCTTCCAAAATACTAACAATAATAATTAAAAACAGAATAAAAGCTTTGACAGAATTATTTAGGCGAAGACCAATATGGTTTTCGTAACGACAGAGGGACTAGAGAACCGATACTAATGATTAGGGTAATTATCGAAAAAGGTTACAAAAAAATAAAAAGACTCTTATCGCGTTTGTAGATTTAGAAAAAGCATTTGATAGGGTTAATTGGATTGTTATGTTCGGGGTTTTGCGAAAAATAGGAATCTCTATAGTGATAGAAAAATTATTTACAGTCTATATAAAATCCAAAGCGTAGTAAAGAGATTGGATGAAATAGAAAAGGAAGCTAAAATTAGAAATGATGTTAGATAGCGCTGTATACTATCTCCCTTGTTTTTTAATGTTTATATTCAAGAAGCTTTAAACTTAGGTAGAGAAAAAAAAGATAGATGTTAGTGTACAGGGACAGAAAATAGACATGTTACGTTTTGCAGATGATATAACCATTATAGCAGAGTCTAGAAAAGAGTTAGGAGAGTTTTTAAATATTTTAGATGAGATACTACAAAGTAACTATAGTATGAGAATTAACTCAAGAAAGACAAAGATAATGACAATAGAACTACAGCATAGTTCTAAACAAAAATTAAAAATAGGTAATACCCTGTTAGACGAGGTAGATGAATTTTGCCATTTAGGTAGTATAATTACAAAGGAAGGACGTAGCAGAAGGGATATAGTAGCTTGAATAGCTCAAGCTAGAAAAATGTTTTTAAAAAAGAAAGTGTTACGCATTTTATAGCATTTTTGGTGACATACGATCACTTCATATTATTTTGGTTTGATATTTACATTATCCAAGTTCCTTTCCTTGTATCCTATCCTATAACAAATTAATACAATTTTGGATATTGAAAAGTGTGCGCGCAAGTGCCTCTTTGTGTTCGTAGTCAGTCGAAGTCGAGCATCGGACAGTGCAGTATTAGCTTGGCAACGGGAGTGACCGGAATAAACAGTTCGGTGCGCTTGACCATGGCACTTTCAATGGTGAAACCGCATCAAGAATAGTAAACTTTGGTTTATGCAATTTACGGCGGTCGTGCAAGACGCAGATTACAGTCCACTACCTTTTTCATACTAGCGCAACTGGCGACCTTTACAGGTTAGTGTATTTTTAATTGATTAACTGTGTTTAAAACGCCGTTGGTCGATAAAAACACATACAGAAAGACTTACTAACAGCTAATAGCATAAGTTTAGATAATAGAAAAAGTTTCTTAAAGTCGTACGTATGGAGCGTTCTATTATACGGTAGTGAGACTTGGACAATTAAAGAGGTAGATAAGGAAAGATTAGAAGCCTTTGAAACTTGGTGTTATAGGAGAATGTTAAAAATTAGTTGGATAGATAGAGTAACAAAAGAGGAAGTTTATAGAAGAATAGGTGAGGAACCCTGTATATGAAAACAATTAAAGGTCAGGAGAGATAGAATAATAGGGCACCAGTTAAGACATGAGCGACTATTTAGTAAGGTTTTAGATTATAGACTACCAAATGAATCTCGGGGAAATAAGACATAAAATTAGAAAACAATAGAAGGGAAACGAGCTATATACGTGCTGTGTGGGAATTTCAGAGAACTATGTAAGCTAGCAAAGAATATAAATAAGTGCAGGTACGTGTCCAACCAGTTTTGAGATGAAGATCCAATGATGATGATGATAAAGCATATTAACAACCCCTGTAAAACAGCATTGGTATCTGACAAGTGTAAACCCGCAATAGGGTTACCTCACAACCATATACAATCTCCGTTAAACAGTATTGGTATCTGACAAGTGTAAACCCGCCATAGGGTCGCCTCAGATCCATATACAACCTTCATAGGACAACATTGGTATCTGACAAGTGTAAACCCGCCATAAGGTCGCCTCAGAACCATGTTAAAATCTACCAAAGAGGTAGCCTAAATCATAATGATTTTCCCCTTCTAAATAAATATAAAAAAACGACTACTTAAGCCTTTTAATAATGCAATCGCACACTCCTTTAATAACCATCCTCTCAATTGTATAAATAGAAACATGTTAAAGAATGTTTTCCAATTACCAAGTTATTGAATTTATATAAAATTCACCAATAAAAATTAATCAGCTGATTTCACGTTAAGCGTATTGGCTACCTAAAAGTCAGTTCCAGGCCGTAACACAAATTGAAGGCAATCATTCATTTAAACTTTAAAAATTTTTGCTTAGTGTACTCAAACCAAATATTTCGAACATCAATAAATCAAAGTCACCTTCAATTTATGTCATAAATGTCAAACTTGAAGTTTTTATTATTTTGAAAACGATCCTAGGTCATGGATCGAAACGTAAATAAAGATAATTTTAAAAACTATGAGTGGTTTAATCCCCAAAGAAGATTAAGAAGAATACTAAACAAACCACAACAAACATACAGGGAGTATTTAGAAAGACCTCGACAAAGCTATATTAGTCAAATTATTAAATTTAGGTCGTGAAGGGTATGTAGACCTTTTTAGACTAGCTCAGAATAGAACAAAATGTATAGCTGCATCAAACCGACCTTAAATAAGTTGGAAAACAAAACAAAAAAATTAAAAATAAAAATCAGTTAATTAGATGTCACCATGACATAACTCACAATGGGTTAGCGGTCTGGCATGTTGGTAGCGATTCGTTGCTTAAGCCTTACCATAACATATAATTTAATAAATGTCACCATGACATAACTCAGAATTTTTTAGCGGTCTGGCATGTTGGCAGCGATTTGTTACTTAAGGGCGCGATCGGATGTATGGTTGGCTGCCTAAAATCCATCAAAAAACAGGTTATTCTGTTTGGTAAATAACTTTTGTTGGATTGAAAATATGCAAAATGTAACTTTACCATTAGACTCACAAAACTTTGTACTTTCTAACGAAGGTTTGTTTTTTTTCTAAAGTTGAGTAATACGCAAGAAATAGCTGTTAAAAGTAATGGTAAAAATTCACTTACTTTATTTTAGTTACTACATCTAACAGAATCAATTTGTATATAAAAAAAGCATTCGTTGGATATCAGAATACATATATAATCGTTCTGTAAAAAAAAAATTCAAAAATATTGATCATGATAGCCGTAGTGTACTGAATGGATTTTATTGAATTATTACATTAATTGGACGCCATTTTAATAGAAGTTGTTCACGACTTTTTCCGAAGATGGCACTGTTAATGATGTGTAGAATAAGGTTTAAAACCAGAATATTTCAAATTGAATTATTTTGGACTTTGTTTTTGTCGCATTGAAATGAAGTAAACTAATAATATGTGGTGAATTACCATTTGATAAGTGTAATATAATAATGATTGGATTAATTGCGAATATTTATGAAGCCAAAAATGATATAACCTCAACATCCATGGTTGTTTCTAAACTTCCATGTTTATGTTTACAAGCGATAAGTAAATTATTACAGCAGTGTTACTTTGGGAAACTTATACTATGTTATAATAGTTTTTAAAAAAAGGGTAGTGTGCCGTATCCCAAAACGTAACTAGAAATTCTACAATATTCAATCTAAGCAAAATATTGCTTCAGTTAGCAAAAGTGAAGTTTATTAAAATATCTTAGTGGAACCATCACACGGAATTAGGATACATATTGTTACAAATTAGGCTACACCTTTGCTACTCAGCAAAATGATTTACAAATTTGAACGATCTGGGGGGAGGACGTTCTCAAAAAACAATAATTATTCCTACATCATTTTACACTTCACTTTGGGGAAGTTCATTGTCTTGTGTATCTTACCAGGGGTCTGCAATGGTAATTATATTTTCGATTTGAAAAGTGTCAAAATCAGCTTTAAATACATAGGCAACTTATTAGTCTTTCCATTCTTTACTCCCACATAGCAGACTTCAAAACTCCCACTAATCATGAAATATATATTAAGCTAAATTAAAAATAAAAGCGTAAAAGTTTGTTTAGGATTAAACGAATTACAAAACTAGACCTATCTTTAGGTGATTAGAAATAAACCATAAAAGAATTCCTTTTGGTTTATTCTGTCAAAAAATAGCTATTTTGTTACATTAAATTGCTTTGTCAAAAACGAGTAAACGTTTATTTCAATAAATATTTCATAACTAATAGAATATTTGGGGTCTTCGGTTTAATATCTTTCATCAAATGCTAATATCGAAGAAAGTATTTCCAATACAAAAAACTTTGACTTGTTACCTGTAAAGTGTGCTTTATTAAAACAAAGTTATTACAAATGTTTTATTTTAATGAATAACTAACAAAATAAAAATAGGTTCAATTGTTGTAATATTTACACTAATGTGTATATAGGTATTTTTAACCGTTAAATCATTACCAACCAAAAATTTAAAAGGAACACTGTTTTACACCATACGTAGCAATGTAAATGATATAAAACTATCGGTAAGAAGAGGAATAACAGGCATTTGTAAATATTTGTTAAACCCCATATTTTAAGGTCAATACATAAATGTTTAATAATAAATATACCAACAGCTTTCGAATTGAAATTGACTTTATTGTTGTTAATATTACATTAAATATTAGTATATAAGACATATTTGCAGGTCCATGCAGGCGAAGTTTAGTCATAGACTACTTTTACACCACTACATATCTCTACAAGAAAAATTAGTGAAACAAATGAATAATTACACAACAATTGAAAAATATACAATTAGGCTATATTCCTGCTTATCCAAATGATTTGTTTACAAGAGTAGCACATTCACACGTCTTACTGCTTCGACATACTCTCGATATTGCAAAACGAGTCATTTAATATCTTCCAACCACAAATGCATTAGTTTTAGAATTAATAATATATTGTGTATTTGAACGATAGTATTATCGTTAATCATAATGTACGAGTCAGAATACAATATGAACAAATAATAAATGTATAGCCTTTGCAAATAATTTTTTGAATTGGGAGCAGGTAGACCACTCACGTAGTAATGGACCAGAATAATGAATATAAGAGTATGTTAGCAATCCTGAGTAAGGCTATTTGGGAAACTAGATTCATCGTTCGACTCACTATTATATACAAACTCTTGTAGTGTAACCGACCTGAAGGCTGACCCAAACGCTCTCTATAAACGGTACACCGGGCTCCATGATCTAACATCTAGTGGCAGTGGCCCGACGACTCCTACGTTGTGTTGTTATAATGTAACCTAAACTCACACTGGGAAGATGGCGTTAAGGCGGGAAGGTTTGAAATAAAACTACAGTATTTTCCTAACTTTACGTTTAATCAAAAGAATAACCACTAAATAGGCCATTCGCATGGAAAAAAATGACATACAAATCAAACAGTGCCGTACTCAACCTGGGTGATTGGGGAAAGAGCACGGCAGAGAAAACCCCAAACTGCCCTCACACTTCCAACTGCATTTAGCACATCTCGACAAGGACGGGTAACGTACAAGTACCCAGATTACCAACATTGAATTTAATGGGATGGTAACTGTTACCCAGACATACCACACATGACAACTGAAGAAACGTTACTGTAAACCAGCTAGTCTTTTCTGGTAGGTACCGAGGTTGGACAACCAATACTACCCAGCTAAAGTTGAAGAGGGGGGACACCAGGAAGATAAAATCAGAGGTTCAATTCAATTACATCACAACAATTATCACAAATGTTAAATACTAGTTAATTATATAGGAACATCGGCTAGATAATAGGATATACAAAACAACAAACAATATAATTAACTTTAAACCGAGATATGAGCGATGCAGTGGAATATGTGGTTAATAAGCTGAAATAAAACAATTACACATGATAAAATGACAAATGAAACATAAAAATATCAAACATTATTAAATAAGTTGACAGCAAATACATGCCAAAATTCTATAGCACAAATACAGTCCCAGAGTCAGACACTAAATGTTTATATAAATGCATGTTAGTTAAATATATGAAACCTAGTAAGCGAACGTTAAAAAATATTTATTCTGATAGCATCAGTTAAAACGTACCACAAATTTCAAAACATTGTTTTTTCTTAAAAGTAAGATTTTGCAAAATCTATTAGACTGGATCTCAATATGATAGGACATGTTTAGGGGACTGCTTAAATTATAAATAGGATTTATGTTGTTTTTAAACTAATTTATTTAGGACAAAAAAGCTAGTGTACTCCGTTTCACCATTCGGTGTCATAAATTAAATAACGAGTATTTTTGATAAAATAATGTATGCAAAGCAAATAATTTATTTATTCAAGAATCTATCTACAAAAATTAAAGTCAATATTTGAGCACACATTTTCAAAATCGAATGAAATATATAATTAATTTTGTCCATTACTTCCACAAAGTATAAGAATTTAAAATATACTCACTTCCAAGCTCAAATACACTCACACTAAATAAAGCTCTAAATGTTTGTTTATAATAATAACGAAATGTCACTCTATGAACAATAAACTACACATTCAAAAATAACAATTAGCGAATACAATATGTACATAAATGAAATAATACAATAAATACTATACAAATTTGTTTCGGAAAACGACCTTGGCTATTATTAGAATGCACTATGTACCTGACGCTTTGCTTGCATTCGAGTTTGCCGGAGGTCATTTACGACAAATACTTACAGGAATGAGAATTGAGGAAATAGCATCCTGCCGTATTTACTAAAGTTAAAATAAAGTAGTTCCCTCTATCATGCGGAAGCTATACCACAAAGGCGGCTATTTTAAAATTAGTTCGTGTTATGAAAATAGAGTGATGCTATCGCGCCCTTAAGCCTTACCATATCGTATAATTTAACACTTTTCCTTTTGAACTAGACTCAGGGGTTCGCTAACTCGTTTCTTATAGGTTCTCTTCGAGGGTTCTTTAGGATTATAAAATCTACAACTAAAACAAACTCGACTTCATCTTAATTTACTTTTAATTCAGTAACCAAAATTAGGACAGATTACACAAAGATAAAAACAAATGCCGCCCAGCTAATGTTTCTCAACTAGACTAACACTAGAAGTAGACCTAACATTGTAACAAATACGATTTTGCCCCTCATTAATATACATATTCATTATAATTATTTAATTCACAAAAATCCTTAACAGTATTGGAAGTTTCTATTTGTACTTCATTAAAATAATATTTATTCGTCACATAAAACTACATCTGTGTTCATGGTTTTAAAATAACATTTCAGTTACTTTGATATCCGTTTTGATGCGAGTCTTTAGTTTATTGCGCCTGCCCGCGTAGTAAAGCAGAGGAATGCTTGTTTCCACTTTTAACAGCAGGATGTAATTAAGACAGACAAGTTTTTGACGCGTGGTCAGAAGGTTGTTTCAAGATGTTGTCCGGCCAGCAGGTGGCTTGGTCCCGGAGGATTGCTTGGCTCTTTTAAAAATAGAAATAATCACCAAAGCAGTCGGCCTCTAAGATGATACAGATATAGTCGGTTTGAAGAACATCATCAACGGTAGGTAACTATTTTCATTTTTGTATTTAAATTAATTCAGTGGTTTTTATAGTGCAAGTTTAATTACGTGTTACGAAGTTTTAAAAATTTTTAGTTATGGCATATTGGAAGTTTTAATTATTGACTTTGGAGCATTGCAAAACTTTCGATTATTGTTTATTCTGAGTAAAAATGTTTTAAAAGTATTCTTATCGTAAACGATAAATACACACTCTTTGTTAGAAAAAACTCAGTTTGTAATCTCAAGAACAGGCGAAGGTCGCACACCTGTCGTTAGAATTGTACACGAAGTTTAATGGACAAAAGCACAACGTTCAAGTTTATTTGAATGAATAACTATTTCTTGCTGAAAGTAATCATGTATTTGACAAAATCCAATGGTGTGTGCTTTCTGTATTTACTTCTACGCCATAATGAAAATGTAGTGAACTTTTCGTAAATTTTTATATAGTAGTTTAAACTGGCGATCGTAATTTTTGTTTAAGATTAATTAATTTGATAAGTATAAATGTTCGTAGAACACAAAAATTTAAAGATAGCTTTCTAAGAAATTAATATGCTACACAAGTTGTTTGTAACAAAATAAGTGATATCTTTGAGGTTGTTTGTCACATTTTAAGAACCAGTTTTTTATTGAAGTATAATTATTATGCAGGCTATTTTATACCATAAGGAAATTTGACCTTTCATATACAGAATAAATTTTTCTAAGAATATAAGTTCAACCATATATTTAGAAAAAAATCAATTCACTTATTTATTCACTTGTAAACCAAAAAGAATCCTATTTCGCCAACAATAAAAGTTGTTTCTTATTAATAAAAATCTAGTACCTTTCACTGAGAATTTTAATAAATAATTTTTTTTGAAATACATGAAATTTAATAAGCGATAATGTATGAACATTTTTATATTTTGATGGTTAACAAACACTAACACATGTAAAAAGAAATGCCATTTACAAAATTAACTGTTTAGATTGTGATCAGTGTTACATAGGCCAAACGTCACAAAATATTGGTCAAAGAATTACCCAACACAAAAGTGACATTCGAATAAAACCCAAAGCTTGTGCATTAACAACTCACACCCTTAACCAAAATCACAAAATGGACTTTTCAAATCCAAAACTATTAAAAGTGGAACAAAATCTTTTTAAAAGGACTTTCTTGGAGATGTGCTACATCTATAAAAGCCCAAACAACTTCAACAAAAAAACGGACATTGACAACCTAAGCGTCATATATTCATATTTATTAAAATTTAAACATTAAATGCCTTCAATAATAATCAAACCCTTCACCCTCAACCACTTTTTATTTCTTTCTTTTTTGTTTTTTGTTTATTTTACATTTATATATACTCAATTGTTGATAACACATATTCCAATTAAATCACTATTACAACACACACACATACACAAACACACACACAAACATACAAAATTACACAAACACATTCACCCTTACATGCACATACACACCTACATGCACATACACTCACAAACCAACACTGTCGTTAAAAACAAATAATAAACTTTTATCAAAAATGACACTGTCATTTTACTATCACTATTTACATTAATATTTATTCTATAAAAAAGATTATTTTATTCCAAACACTGATGTCAATTTCAACCATCCTCACTGTAAGTTTTTCTTATCTTTGTTCATCCTTTATAAAGCGTTAATACAGTTGTAGCCTGTGATCAAGCATAAAAAAATATATGCGAAAATTTAGGCCATAAAAAGAGTATTTATTTAAATCCAGCAGACCTAAAACCTACAAAGAAGAAGTATATATATATATATATATATATATATATATATATATATATATATATATATATTGCAATAGAAAATGACTTAAGTTACTTTAAAGCTTATTTTTATTTTCATTGATGCTAATAATAATTTTACTTAAAGCATGCCACCAATTTCATAAAAATTTTTGAGAATAGAAAGGAAGATCACTGACATTATATTAGTAAGATATTTTTGGGTTAAATTTTTGAATTGTTATTTCTATTAAAAGTTTCTGATAAATTGACTAGGCTCTAATGAAGCCCTAATTCTAAAAAATTTTGAGGTTATATTTTCAGATAGTATGAGGCCATCGTTCCAATCCAGGCGTGTAGTGTAACCAGTAGGTATTATTTTTATACGTTTTGGTTGTTCAGGAGATTTTTTTCTTTTCGAAGATTTCTGTATCTTATCTTCGGATTGTTAAACATTATAGCTATTATTAAGATACGGTGGCGTCCATTAAAAATTTCCTTTTTTTTATCATATACCATCCTACGACCCTAGCTCATAGCTCTGCCCTAAGTTGAAGAAACTTAGATGGCTGGAAGAGCTCTTTAAAGGGTCCTTAGTGCCCAAAGCCGCTTTCCATACCTTTTTACCCTTGAATTGAATATTAGACAGAAACCCCCTTATTTTATAAAGGCTCTGCCGCCTATAAGGTGGAGTAGTTATACTTTACCATAATAAAAAGGAAGTGTAACAACATTAATTTCGGTAAAGTAACCAAAACAGTTACTAAACGCGCTTTGTATTTATAGCTTAACAACTCCTATTTCTAATTTCTACTAACGCAAGGCCGCAATGACAAGAAAGGATTCATTAACTCTGCGATTACAGAGAGTAGCCTTAAAAGTTAATAATATCTAAACTTCCCCACCCCACTAAATTATCCGTTGGTACCAAACACGCGCTTTGTGGTTAAGAATGTTCTATTTGCTAGGAGCCCAGTAAACCGACACAAAATCATGTAAACAAAATGTATAATCGTTTCCTCCAACACAGCTTACGTTGTGGTAACAAACAAAGGCATAATGACGCGTCAAGTTGCGTGTCTACGTTCTAGACAAACGCTCTACTTAATAAGCCAAAACTTCGTAACCAACGCAGATTCAAACTTATCAACTATAAAAAGGCAGAAATACATGCATTTCCGTTGCTCTAAAATCGCTGCATAAATATTCCCAATGGCGCTACTTCCTTTGTAAATTCTCGACGCCTTGTTGAGAATCACTACTAATTCTTGAACACGGTACATTCACGAATACACTTTAGAACTCAAAACTAAAAGTAGAACGCCCTCTACTTTATCCCAAACTGTTACAACTGAACATTTTTACACGCTACACTAGTGATCATTTTTTAACATCCTATGCTCTCAACACACTAAATGTTACAACTCCCCGTACCCTCGCGCACATGCGGACAGACGACCAACACTCTACATTAAAACCGCTAACCCGGGCTTTCCGCTTAAACTCTAACGTATTATGTATATCAAGCCTGCAAATTCCAATGTTAGGACTCGAGGAAAAGCAATACAAAGCAATAAAAAATAATATTAAGTAACTAGATTAAAACCAGTGTCGTGCCTAGCTCACTTTTTTGGAGAGGATAACCAGGTAATCTTTCATTTCCTTATAAATGGAAATCATATAAACATGTTGGAGTTCTTTAACAACCACCAGGTTGCTAATATCTACATAGAGCCAGGTAGATAGGAAAAAGATAGAAGGGTTTAGGAAGACCTAGACCAAGTTATATTAGTCAAATTATTAGAAAAGAAGTTAGAGCTGCATCAAACCGACCTTAAGTAAGGTCGAAAACAAAATGATGAATGACGTATTAGTAGGAAATAATCGTTCAATACATTTTGATTATTGCTGATGTTACTTACTTATGTTGATTGAAATTAAGATGAAATTACTTCCTATTATCTATTTCAAAGAGCAAGCCCTCATTATGTCAGATGTTTGGTGTGTACACGATATCTATACTGAGTCTTTTAAAATCGCGTAACACCATCTTAAAGATGTATTCTGTAACATAGAAAACAATAACTTTTTATAAACATAGGCCCTAAAATGTACTCCTATGGAATTATCGACTCTAAGGTTTAAGTGGACTAGATGAATTGTTAAATTATGCAAAGGAATCACAAAGTATTTTAATTAAATTTTCGGTTACCTGCAAATCTTTTTATGTCAAATAAGATATGCGTAGAGATCCATTTTTTGTAATATAAAAATTCTTGAACAATTCTGTGCAAAAAAGAATGAAATCCATATCTGTAGCCATTTGCGAGTTGAAGGTGAAACCATTTGATAGCTTACTCAAGAATCACTTAGTTTTAGTACTAAATATGTAACATATGTCTCAAATTAAGTTATTACAGAGACATTGAGAGTTAAAAATAGTATTTATGTAACAATTAAACCCACAAAGCGACAGCTCAAATTGTATATTTTGATGAATGCAGTATTAACTCATTAACGCCCAAGGAATTTTTTGTTAAAAAAATGTTCTTTCAAAAAAATGCGGTTATTAATCTAAAGCAAACAAAAAGTCAAATGCAACCTGTATTGTGAATTCAATGGCTTGTGTTATACAGCTATGTACTTATACAAGTACAATGGACGGATCTGATATATATGTATACAAAATTTAATTTATCCTATAATTAAGGTAACCTTAACTAAAACAAGTTTATTTTAAAAGTAAAATTACGAGTGATAGGTTTTAAAACATTCACGATCCAAACATGGGTAACCTGGCATTTCTGACACCTCCATTTCACCCTTTGATGGCACTGTACACACCTCAGTTGCTTTTCCAGTTTTTCCGGAAAATGGCCACCTCCGTGTTGTCTAATAGTCACAGCTATTGCTCCAGATGGTCTATTTTTGAAAGGTATAGGTTTCTTGTAGCAAGTCACAAAATGTCTAGTAATTTCTCACTGAAAGTCCAGAAGAGAAATTTTATTATCAGATGCTAATTGAAAAAGTCTCCATGAATTAACCATTGCCATATTTAACATATTGGTGAACAAAACACACCACCATTTCTTACCACGAATAGATATTCTATAGTTGTTGACAGCTTGGTTATGCAGAGCCACTCCACCCATGGAACTATTATAGTTACAGAATAGAGCAGGTTGTGGAACACCAATTTTCCTGTTTTCCACTGCTGACCATCGTTTTCCCATATTTAGGGGTTCAACTGCATCATGTTGGATGCGATATTAACAGTTTTATTATCTTTTCACCTAACAAATAGAATTTTACTGTACTTAGCAAACCTTTTTCTTGTCAAATGATTTCATATCAATCAATGGACACTTCTTGTTCGATCTGATCTTATTGTACCCGTTGCACCTCTTTTAGCGACTGTAGCAAACCATAGCTATCAAAATAATTATGAAAAAGAATTGTGTGATTGGATGGAATAGCAACTGTCTGCAGCAGACTCATAACTACTTTTGAACCTAATGGAAGTTTCGCCGTTGTCAACCTACTGTCAGCTCCACAATATGTATCAAAAGCGTAGCAGTATCCAGTAGAGCTACACAACATCCAATTTTTATAACCAAATCTAATTGGTTTTGTTTTTATAAACTGTTTAGTTGAGTGCCTGCCAAAAAATTTTACCATCGATTTATCAACGCAAAGATTTGGATGGAATATGCCCCACTGTTGAAAATTTTGATTCACTAGCGACATCAGTTAACGTAATTCTCCCATTCGATCGCTTCCATCTAAATTTGTATTATCTGCCAGGTGAATATACGTTTTTATAACCAGATATCGGTTTCGAGACCTAGCATTGACAATAAAAGGTACTGATAAATCTTCGTCAAGACTCCAGTAGTTTCGTTCACTTGGTAGTGTATTGTAACCCGTGAAAAACAATATCCCAATGAAAAGTTGTATGTCCGCCTTGGAAACAAAGAAGGTATGGTCATTTTTTATGCAATGAGTAGAGGTTGGTTTGCTGAACAACTAACTAATTGTGTTTTCATCCAAAATTTTTTAAAAAATTTCAACGACCCTAATTCATGTTTTACAACATCTAAACGGTCATTAGAAGCAAGTGTTACAGGCATGTTTACATCAATAATTTTGGATGTCCATTTGAGATCCATTTTCTTTGGCAACTTAGTTTTCAGTTGACTTTTAAACTTTTTTAACCTATCAGATAAAGGCATATTGCAGCCTTCATCACTAGATTCACCATCACTTGTATAATGTAATTCAATGTATTCAACAACATCATTAGGAAATGGCATATCAACATCTTCTATTAGTTCATTGTTTATATCCTCTTCGTCCGTTTGGGGTCAACATTTGGTGAAGTGATTACTATATCAATATCATTTTGCCTTTTTAAAGTTCTAACATCGTCCAAAGCGGTTTGCAAATTATGATAGCATTTACCATAAAACTGATTCGCAGGTATTTCATCCATTGCATCAATCTGAAAATAAAGTAAAGTTGTTGGATTTGCCCAAAGTACTAAACAGAGTACACCTAATTTTTTCCTCATTGTTGATGTTTTGTTCATAATTTGGCAAAACAAATCACAAAGTGTGAAAATACATATAATGACGTAAATAACAATATAACATTATAGTATATAATATATTTTATGTTTGACAACATTTTATATTTACCTATATAGCCCTGCTGTACACACCTTAACACTTTTCGTTTTCATAAATACTAGAGGACAATACAATTTGACAGAAACATAATGGTTCATCAGAAAACTGTATACTTGGCAACTTTTCCCATAACTAGTTTCAAAATTACCTACCTGATGTCTCCACCAGGTTGTTTAAAGGCTTGTACTTTAAAAAGTACAATGGGCGTTAATGAGTTAAGAAGACGAGTTGAACAAGTATGCTATCATTATCTTGCTGTAACTGCTTTTACTCTTATACTGGGTGGCGCAGAATGGAAAGACATTTTTGAAATAACAACTCAACTGTTTTTGAACTTAAAAAAATTATAAAAGTTTTCATATTACTATTTAACAACGAAAAACTAAAATTATGTTCTGAAAATGATATCAAACAGATGACGTCAGTTTTCTGCAATGCACTGCAGTAGTCGTTTCACAGAGTTCCGTATCACCCCCTCACACAAGTCTTATCAATTGCCCTAACTTCTGTAGTGATGGCTTCTTCAAACTCTTGCAGGTTTCGAAATTTATCAACGTAGATCCTCACCTTTAGGTGTCTCCATAATCATATACTGTGAAGTCTGGTGAACGAGGGATCACGACACATCACCGAAAGAGGAGATTACGTGTCCAGGAAAAATGCGACGTACAATTACCATCAAGGCTCTGGCTGTATATGCTGTGGCACCATTTTGTTAAAACCAAACATTTCTTGTATAGATTCTTCATTGTGGCAATTGTGGAATCAAAAGTTTTCCAACATGAAAGCATATCAATCGGAGTTTAACTGTTAGCCGTCTAGCATCTTCGAAAAAATATAGTCTGATCGCTCCAAGACTGCTTGCAGCGCATCAAACGATGACTTTCTTACTGTAAAGCGGGCGTTGAAGCAGTTCACGGAGGTTTTTTTATTGACCAATATCGATAGTTCTGTTTTTTAACAAAACCGCTCAATAAAAATGACCTCATCGCTCATAATTATGAATGGCTCATTTTCATGAGCAAAAATCATCTTCTGCGAAGTGCTGGCGCTGTGCAAAATCTCCTTTATTCAGTCGCTGAACAAGCATAGGCTTATAGAGGACGAAAGTGAAGGTCTAGGTGTAAAATTCTGCGAAATGTTCATTTACTCATGCTGCAGCTGCTTTTCGGACAACGCTCTATACTTTGAATCCAGCTTATCTCGCTCTTTCTACGCAAGCTGGAGTCCTTACACTTCTAAGACGACTTTGAGGTTTGGATTAATTGTAGATACCGTCATTCTAAAATTCTACACTCATCTTTTTATTGTGAAACGTTTCGGAACTGAACCGTTACAACCAATATTGAAGCGTTTGCGAAGGCGGCGCTGTACGACAATAACAGACTCGCACGATTTTAGATACTCCTCAACTGTGAACGCACGATGCTTTCTTGCCCAGATATCCATTGTGACTAACGAACAGTAAGCACTCCTAAATCAAACGACTTCAGCCGTAACCCTATATCCCCTTTCATTCACGTGTACTACCCGTTCCAACAACGCCCTTTCATTCCGCCCCACCTTGTACTTAAAAAATAACATAACAACGCTTTTCCTTACAAATAGATCTGATGAAATCATGTGTAGAGAGTGCCTTAAATTATGTGAAAAAATTTACAACTAACGTGTGTCTAGAACTCACCAATTCATTGAAAATAAATTTGGAATTCTAGTAGTACGTTTTCGAATTTTCCATAGGGCTATACATTTAAAATTATAAAATATTGAGATTGTCGTTCATAAATGCAGTTATCTCACTGGCATTAAAATCGTCTTGTTCCGTTTTGATCTCTGTGTGTCATCATAGAACAAACACGAACGTAGACAAGTGTCTCCTGCCCATACCGAATCGCTCTTCTGTCCTACAGTAAAGTAGCAAAATAGAGTGCTGTCTCGTCTGTTGTCCGCGGTTGTCAAAGGGTCTATAAAATTCTAGTTACTGTTATTGTTATGTCATTTTAATTAAAAATAAAATAAGGGTTATTTTGAATGTTTTCTTTAGTTTCTTTAAGTACAGTCTACTTCTGTTTGCACATATGGAAAAGTTTTTAAGTACAGCAAGTGACGTAAGTGAAAATTTAAATGGCAATAGACATTGTACTAGTAGCGGCGAAAAACATGCGATACCAAGGTCGCATTCAGTATATCTGACGCTTGCTCAAATAATGCAAGTATTGTAAGAATGCGTAGTACAACGGTAGTAATTTATAGATAACTTTACTAAAGCAACTATTAACGGAGAGGAACGACCCCAGTGCGTAATTTGTTTGGTCGTTTAGTCTGCTGATAGCATGTAACCTAACAAATTAAAAGGGCACCTCAATACAAAGCATGGAGACCTCAACAAAAACCTAAGGTATTTTTTGAGCAAAAATCAAACAGTATCCTATCTACAAAGAAGACTTTTTCTAGCATTACCAATGTATCTTCTAAAGCTCGACCGGTGTCTTATCAGGTTGTTAAAACATCGTTAGGAACAGAAGTCTCTCACTACGGGTGAAGAGCTGATATTACCGGCAGCTAGTGATATAGTTTTCACAACATTTGAACATTCTGTGGGTCAACAGTTAAAATCTATTTCAATATCTAATGACACAGTCTTAGAACGAATATCAGATATTTAGGAAGATCTACATGAGCAGCTAGTAGAGGAGCTGAAAAACAACTATTTTGCTCTTCAAGTTGATGAAACTACCTATCTCCATACAGATATATATATATATATATATATATATATATATATATATATATATTTAATTGCATTACATAAGATTTATTGATGGTGAAGAGTTGCGCAAAGAGATGCTTTTTTGGAACCTCTTAAAGCTCACACAAGTAAAAAAAGTATTTTTGAATTAACTAAAGGTTCTTAGAAAAAGAATAATATATCCCGGAAGAAATGTGTAGAGATCTGCACGGATGGATACCGTGCAATGTCAAGAAAATATACCAGTCTATAAGGTCTGATTAAAAAAGTAGCTCTAGAAGGAATACGGACCCACTCTATTTATACATAGAGAACCTCTAGCATCCAGCGATATGAGTCCAGAACTAGATGAAACATTACATGTAGTTGTGTAATCAGTAAACTTCGTAAAATCGCAACCTCTAAAGTCTGAGTTTTCAAAATTTTATGTGTAGATATGAGATCAGAGCATACAGCACTGCTTTTTCCCACAGATACGCGTTGGCTATCGAGAGCAAAAATATTAAGCAGAATTTTTTAATTGAGAGATGAAGTTTTCAGATTTTTTACTGGAAGACATCCTGAATCAAATCTATTCTGTGATCCTATTTCTTTTGCTTTAACTATCCTACATGGAAGATATATTTAAACAGCTTAATATTTCGAAAGTCTCTACAAATGGACGATGCAAACATTTTCAATGTGCTGAAAATGCAAGGTTATATTGAAGTATAGTCTGTACGAGCCTGGCACAGAAGGCAAAACTTGTAGTTATTTCCAAATCTACAAATGATAGCATTCCATCCTTTCTAGTGAGAAAATGTGTTTTGTCGCTTGCATAAACACGTTCTTAAATTTCATTTACAGAGTATTAAATTGGATGACCTAGCATGGATACAAAATACATTTAAAATTTCAGTTGAAAAGCTTCTTGCTAAACATGAACGTCAAAGAACAGCTTATCAATCTTCAAACTGGCCCTGTCGTGGGAACAAGATTTGCGGAAATCTCGCTCGATCTTTTCTGGATAGATATCCAAGACAAATTCCCCCTTTTTTTTTTACTGAAAATGGTTTAAAAATATTTATTCCTGGTGCAATAACGTACATCCTGTAAAACTAGATTTTCTGCTCTTGCTGCCGTGAAGAGCAAATATCGTACGATATTAGAACCCAGAGTTGCACTATCTGGACCGACCTCACGTTTTAGCAAACTTTGTGCCGTGAAAAAACAGCCTTGCCTCTCAAACCAGTACAATACTACAAATTTTGTATCTTATTAATTCATATCCCAAGCAACTGATAAGTTTTTAATTAGATTAATATCAAATACATCGTCTATAATCATGGATCTTTAAGGTGTATTGGGAGGGGGGCTGCGTGCAAGTTGGTATGTGTACATAACAAAGAGATGCACCTTTTAAATATCACATAAAAAAGTCTTGCTTGTAGACAGGCTTAGCATAAACACACACACACACACACACACACACACACACACACACACACACACACACACCCGCCCACAGAATAATATTGAATTTAGCCGCATTGTTTATGTGTTTATGTTGGAATGTACGAGTTATACGCAAGGTAGGAGACGCCCTATAAATTTCCCATAAAACAAACATTAACAACTACTTCACGTGGGTTGTAAACTCCTTTGCTTACTTGGCTGTATGGGTATGCGTTTCGCATAGTTTGACATTCCAATTTATTTTAATTTTTATTTCCTTAGCCCTATTGAGCATAAACTGTATGCTGTAAGCAAAAGGGGATCACAGCTATTAAATCAAAAATATTTTACAAAAAACCTAGGCGCATTCGAGGCACTCTCTAAACAGATTACTTACAAAGAAAGCTTTTGGATTCAAATTTAAAATTGATCTTTTTAATCACTGTGCTCACGATACATATCTGCTGCATTATCATAGCCTTAACCAACAAATCATTAATATTTGAACCTTCTATTTCTAATACTGACAAAGAAACTGGTTATACCTTTACCTATAATTACTTTAACATGAAAATGCGCCTCGGTATTATTTTTTGTGTTATTCATATTAACACATCTTGCTCAAACCGAAATTCTTTGAGATGACAAGCACCCGGTGTACAATCTAAGATTATTGAAAAATATTTAGCCTTTCTAGTTAGATCTAACATTTTACATTTAATATTATTGTTCACGAAATTAACTATTTTGTTTGGAATTTTATCGCTCACGTAATAAGGCATATTTGTATTATTTTCTTTAGTTTAGCATCATTTTATGCATTCTAACAGTTGAGCCAAATTTAGGAATAATTTCTATGTAATTTAAAAATTATCGTTATTCTCGGCAATCAATTTATCATTACTACCACGAAAAATTCTGACAGCCTAAAAATCGAATCACAGAATATTCTTTCAATAAGGGCTCTTCAGTATTGAGTTTTTCCTTTTATCGAGGCTTGGTTTTGATAAATTACGTGATTTGTTTCTAAACGATTAGAAAAATATTCTCGATGTAGAGCATTATCAATGCGCAAGTTACTTAATTCTCGAATATTAAAATATTCAATGCCAAATCAGTATAACCCCGCTAGTAAATTACAAATAGATTGTATTTGAAAATTCACAAAACTTTTGCAACAAAAAACAGTACACCAAATTTCCAAACTGTTCAATATTTTGCTTTATTTTACAGAATTCTAAAGAAATAATGACTTGAGAATTACGCCGCAAAAAATCTCTTAGACAAATGTTATTTTTATTTTGATAGTGGCTAGGACAATGTTACTAGTTCGTGAACATAAAGAATATGTAAATTTCTTGGCAAGAGCGTAAGATTTTCAGCAATCTCTGATTATTCTTGAATGTTTGCGGTTTTAACTGCCGGAATTTGTAATAGTCAATGCGTCGGTGACAAGTTCAAGGTGTTGAAGGTCAACTTTCTTCTGCTTCAGTTTTGTGTCCGCTATTTTAAGAAGACTGGGACTGAAACAGAAACTTTGTAATCTTGGGATTCTTTTCAATCACTTTTTCTCCCTTTCCTCTTATTCCAAAACTTTTGGCACTCCGATGACATCCTACTTTTGTGACATCGGACTAATCATAATATATAAAGGAAACTAAAATAACAAAACTGGATAATTTACTAAGATTATATTGTTTATTGCAATTTTTTTTAGTTGCTGACTTTAAAGAAGAATATCCTGCTCAGAAAATAATCAATACAGAAATTAGAATAAAATTTTTACTCGTTTAAGGAATTGACCGATGACAAATTAAACAAGTATGAAGTGGTGGGTAGTTACTATTTGTATATCCACTTCCTATTGTGCAATCTCAAACGTACATGTGTAAGCATTTTCTAATTTTTCGACAGTCGCAACAGGAATGCACACAAATGGAGAGGACCTATGGCAAGACATTGATGTATACTGCTCTTCACAGCCGTCGGTTGCACAAGATTTCTATTGATTTTTACCTCTGTCCCTGATTTGCTCGCACCTATGATCTGTCGAGGGCATAAGATATTCTGACACCGCCGTGCACTAAACCACTTTCTACGTATGTATGATGCGAACCTGTATGAAGCGGTCAAATATGACCCAATTAATTTTCTTTTTAATCTATTGAGGCATTTTAAAAATACAAAACATGGATATTTTCCTACATAATCTCCTGATTCAGAAATAAACTTCTCTAGTGCACGGGTAATGTTTTGATTCCGCTATTAAAAATTACTGTAGTTGTGACACAAGACAATCGCATACCAAAAGTCGACATTATATTGTCGTCAAACTTTCCCCTTCTAGATACATTTACTGTCAGAGTGAGCTGATATTGTGATTGTGGTTTCGCTAAAAGTGTAATGGATGGGTATGTGCTTCTAAAGCATTGGAGTGGTGGGCCACGAAAGCCTGAACCTTACCTTACAATTATGAGTCTATTACTTCACCCAAAATGCCCCTTATCAATTTTTTCCGTTCCATACAAATCCGTCATTTATTAATTAATGATATTTCATTTTTCTTCTCATAAGTTCAATCGCAGGGAAATTTATGTATTACACTATGCGAGCTATGTCAAATAATTCGTACTAGAATTCATAGTGTGAATTATTTTTGACTAAGGTTATCAATTTTGAAGGTTTGGGGACAATTGTTTGTTTGGTTGTCTACGAAAACTGAAATAAATGTTAAACAATTTGGATGAAATTTAATACGTCTATGGGTCTAGGAGCGGCAACGGTTTAATTTTTAGGTTCGATTTATCTAAAAAAAACTTGAGATATTTCGCATAAAATTTTAGTTGAAAAAACAGGTTTCTTATGATTCTAAAGTGCGATGATAGGTAATTCAAAAATGTCTCGAAAGTTATCTATTGTACTAGAAAAATCTAATAACATTGAAGAAAATTAAAAAATATTATTTCTCGTAATCAGCAGTGTCATTTAAATTATGCCCCTTTGCATTCCACATCGCGCTCTGTTCAGTTTTCGCTCACGATCGAAGTATTACATTTAACAGTAGCTCTCAGGATTTGGTCTCGAACAGCCGATTTCGATATACAATAAGATTTTTCTATAAAATATGTATTGCATATTTAATCAATTAGGTTTTCTGACATAACAAAATGTTGAAAAATTGTTTTTTATATTAAGTAAATCAATTTCGCCTGATGCCAAACAGCAGAGCATGAGCTGATGAAGATCTCGGCTGATTGACTTGAAAGGATAGGTTAAATCACTCTAATATGAAAGATTTTTTATGTAAATTCTCAAATATTTTAATTAATATTACGGCTATTACTTTTCAGAAACCTAAAGTTGAAAATTATTAGTAAATTAAATTAAACTTTTAGGCAGTAGGTATTAGTTATATAAATGTGGCGATTGTGTCTGTAAATTAATGGTATATGAGCACACTATTCACTTCAATACACACATCTGAGTTAAAATCAGTAATTCATTTCAAACAATACAAAACACTAAAGCATCTAACCTTAAAACGCAGTAAAATTTTAGTTACTTTAAAGACACTTCGGTATTGCATATACCAGAATTGAAATACGTTTGAGAAGTTACAGAGCACAATGTTTTGATGCTACAGCGAATACTAAAAATTCATATTAAGATGACAGAGACCATAGTTATGATTTTCTTGTGGCTGCAACAAGTCTTGTCCCAACATTCTCATATCGCAGTCCCACTTCGCAAGTTCGTGCTCAAAGAAGAGCCTATAAGTAGAGTGATTCTTGCATATCCGTTATCAGCCTCCGCTCAAATTTTTGACGAAAGTGCCCTTATCAACTATAACTAAATTTATGATAAAGAGGTGCAATTCCTTCAGGGGGTCGCATTTCAAGCGCATCTGCCACTCGTCTGCACGAAAGTACGTCACCCAGTCTCCTATGACTGATCTCTCCTGCGAATTCTTTCGCAAAAGGTCTCACCTCAAACGCACAACCTTAGTGATCTCAACTTTTAGATGATACCTTCATCAACCTTCATAGTATTGATATAACGTATAAGATTAAATTCTAAACTTCTAAGACGTTTTAATTTATCTAAGTATTAAGTTATTTAATTTAGAATGCTGAAAATATAACTACTGTTGTAATTCATAATGGGAAGTAAAAACAGTACAGAACAACTGAATTGATGTTTAAAGCATTCTAATTTTTTCTTAATTATATCATGTACTTTTTAAAATTAAATCTAAATACTTACACTGTATCTGGAATGTCTTGGCCAGGGGCTTACTGCAGGTCCAAAATGGTTTTTCGCCCAAGCCAATGCGTTGTCAAATGGAATATCACCTATGTGACCCTGGAAAGAATACGTGTATTAATATTAACAAACTTTACTATAACTTTAAATCAACTTTACTAAACGACCACCTTAAAGGAAATGCAGAGCGCAAGGTCACAGTAATGCTTACGTTTCTTTACCTCTATTGTAGACTGTATTGCGAACCCGATTTTAAGTTTCATCAAATTTGAAGACTTTTAGTGTATAAGTACTTTCTATTTAAATAAGATTGATATCTGTTAACTACCACTTTGGTTGCGCTCTATTGATTTGTATAAGCGGAAACCGAGATACAAACATTATAGATACCATTCTGTAGTGCTGCAGTTAGTTACGTAAAGTTTTGGCCTAAGAAAATCTTGCCGGTAATCTACAAAAACACCCGGTGAAGTACTCCGTTAAAAATCCTGTTTCGCTAAAATACCGAGGACCTTGACTGTGCTAACAGAAACGGTTGCTGACTAACTCAGCGGGATGGGTGATGTAAGTGTTTGAGGAGGGTTACAGAATGCTATCGGGTATGAAATATGTTTTAATCAGGAAGTATCTTGGACGCTACCTAATCCCGCATGTTTTCTAGGGAAAACCCTAAAAAGAATAATAAAGGGATGCCAAAACTTGATCTGGCTTAAAATTCATCACTATTGCTTAAACTTAAAACAAAGAAAGCTTAACCATAAGAACACAGAAGAACCCCTTTAAAACTGCTAGCTGAAAGGAAGGTTTTTCACATCAAAAGTTAAATGACCTGAAGTGCCAATCACGTCTCTAGGTAATTCCAAATCATCTATTACAACAAACCTGTAACTATAGCTTTACATTAAAGAAACAAATATAAAAGTGTCTTTACACTGTTATACAGGATTGTGTTTTCAACGGTATTACGCACACTGTTACTTACAATTAAGTGATAGAAATCCTTAAGCAAATATTAAAAATCCAATATGCAACAAATTTACCGAACAAAGTTTATAACCTAGTCACACAGACGTAGTATAAGTACGTTTTATCAGATCATGCAGAAATGAAGATTATTCAGTTATTTAGAAATTTTTGCGGGTGTAGTTTCAGATGGTTTTCATAAATACTTGAAGAGTGACTGTTGACTGCAGCTAAAGCAAACACCATCAAATGCCTCCAGTTATTTTGATTTCGAATTTTCGAATTTCTTAGCACGCTTATTTCAAACATAAAGTTGTCGAACTGGGAACCACCGTCTTAGTAGAGTATTATCCAAACTTAATTGACTATTTTCAGTCGGTTCAATAACCCTTCCCCAAAGGAAGCTAACATACTTCGGCTGCAAATTGACTGTTTGGATGGTAAATATGAAGTGTTGTTAAAATAATGGATCTTTCATTCATAAAACAATTCGAGTCATATTCGCCAAACTTTGAACAGATAAATTAAGACTGCAATTTGAAAACATGTTTGTGTCGTTTTCTCTATCTAATAAACATGTACAATTAACTTGCTGATAGATTGACTAAACTAGAAAAAGGGACTTTATTTATTTGAATCAGCGCAAGTCTGCATAAGAAGTCTTTATACTTAGACGATGAGATTATCGGTGCGCCGGCGTAGTATATTATTAATCAAAATAAATAAAAGACAAAACTGTAATAATTTAAAACAAAATTAGGATGATGATATTATCTCGAACTTTTAACAACCACCATAATGAATTTGACAACCATTGAGTATGACAATATATGATAGAGAAATAATTCTACCTTAGATCAAAATGCATATAACCTAAAAATTATATTTCTTCAAAAAAATTACCTAACCCTATTGGTGGAATTTACTAATACCAAAAACCATTAAAATGAAATATGATTATAAACCTTTCGAAGGGACGTCACAAGTTGCAATGTATTTCTCTACTTTAAAAAAATATTTTAACAAATCCTTTTCTTTTTTTTTGCAAAAATCAGTAACGCTTTTTGCAATGGAACAAACTAAAGTAAAATTTTGCTCTTATCAAAGTACTTTACATTATACCAGCGAGGAAAAGCTTTAGATCTAATTCAGATTGAGATATTTACATAATAACTAGAAGTATTATACGTAATATTGCGTTCTCGGCTGCATACTGCTACATTAGCGGCTCTGTGGTGTAGTTCGTATGCGTATGACTACTATGTCCAAGGTTCCGGGTTCGAATCTCGACACGGTCCGCTTGAAAAATGTTACGCAAGGACTTTTCACAAAAATACACCCTCGTTCGTATGAGAAGTAAAATGGAAGTCCCGTGTGTGTGTTGACACGAACGTCAAAGATTTCTACATTGTTTGGTACAACAAAAGTTCGGCAATATTCAAAATCCTCTAGGTAAAAGAAACTCGCTTTCTGGTCAATGTAGTACCTTCGGGTGGAGTATTGGAAAATCAAATGTAGTGTCTACTGTTATATTTCAGCGCCGCTACACATTAGCGAATTATCGGTGTCCAAGTGTCTAACTATTCCTTGAAGCCACAATGATAGCTGTAATGCAATAAACAACATCAAGTTTAAAGAAAGGTTTATTTAAATATAAATCAAGCTAAGCGACTACACATCATGAAAGCTTCTTACGTTCTTCTATATCTCTGAACAACAAGTTACAGCAACCCCTTACTTACTCCCTCTAGTACCCTTAGGTCTATCGACGCACGCAGAAGGCCTGAAATATTTTACACATCCTCCGGCGCGGCGGCACAACTTAGCTTATCACTTCTTACTTTTAAAGGATACAATAATTGTATTGGGCGCCTAATTACGGTGCCATTCGCAATCTTAACGTAACAGGCACGCACTTTGCCATCACGGCCGTTTATCACGTCTTTCACCAACCCTAATTTCCACAATAACCGTCGCTTATCATTTCCTTGTATTAATACGACATCCCCTTGCTTAATCGCACACTCACGCGTATTCACGTTGTGATGAGGTCCTCTTAATAATTGTAAATATTCTGCGCTCTATCTTTTCCAAAAGTAGTCTATAACGTTTGTTCTCTGCTTCCATAGCCTACGAATCTCATCTCCATTAATAACACGGTCAACAAAAGGAATAGTAGCCAAAGCGGGTCCCAATAAAAAATGCGGAGGGGTTAACGGCATTAAATCTATAGGTTCACTACCTAGGTATGTGAGCGGGCGGGCGTTTATTGTTGCTTCAACCTCGGTAATGAGTGTATTTAGTTGACCTAAATTTAGTAAAGAACGTCCTATCGTAGCCCTAAGGGCGTCTTTTACACTTTTTACAAGTCGCTCGTAAAATCCTCCGTGTCAAGCCGCTCGCTCTACTATAAACTTCCACTTAATTTGGTGACTGTTTACGAACTCGATCAATTCTGTACTCGCCATCACTTCGTTTAAGGTCGATATTTCACGTGATATTCTTTTAAATGTTTCAGCGTTATCTGAGTAAATGACCCTTAGGTATCCCTCTACGGGCAAAGAACCGTTTACATGCACTGATTGTAGACGCAACATCCATTTTCAAAACAATCTCTAGATGAAGTGTTCGTATAACAGCGCAGGTAAATAAAAGCACATAACATGGCTTTGAGTGATAACTATCTTTAAAATACAACGGTCCGGCGAACTCTAAACCTGTCACTTCAAAGGGCTTTGTTTGCTGTATTCGATCTCTAGGTAACGGCGCGAAGGAATGCGACCCTGATTTTCCACGAAGTCGTTTACAGATAACACATCTTGCTAAAACGGACTTTATTAATTGCCGTTCCCGTACAATCCAAAATCGTTTACGTAATTCATAAAGTGTTGCATTTACACCACTATGATGAAAAGTTTGATGAAACTTCATTATTAGTAATTTACTTAAATGTGCATTTTTCGATAGAATAGCGGGATGCTTGAGGTCGAAATCTTCTCTTAAATTATGAAGACGTCCACCCAAACGCAGCAATTCATGTTTATCTAAGAAAGGGCTTAAAGTTGAAATACTCGATAATAAATATTAATAATTAATAAATCCGCAGGGTTCTCGCGACCCGGACAATGTTTCCATGTTATATCTTTCGATAAGGTTTGAATTTCTTTAACACGGTTAGCCACATATGGTTTCCACTTTGACGCATCACCTTTAATCCAATGCAACGCGATCAGAGAATCTGTCCAACACACTACCTTTTCGATTTTAATTCTATCGTTCTGATTGCACCAGTTAATTCCTAACACCTTTTGACTTTGTGCACTTTGCTATTCTACCTTGCTGTTTACTTCGAAATCGTTAATCGTCCATTCGCGTAAATTCATGAAGGCTCCTTGAAAAAGCTTACTTGAAAAGTCTTTTAAATGTTCTGCAACATTGTCGTTATTGTAACATAAGAATCGATGTGCGTCTTTATCGTCGGAATGTAAATAAATTTGTAGAACTGCTTTCTCAATGTCAGCCGTAATTCGGATCTCGCCTACACGAAAATTAAGCAAAATCTTAATTAAATCTGGACTTAAATTAGGCCCCTTTTCTAATAAGTCATTCAACGATTTTTGTCCCAGGGCATGTGAAAAGGCATCGAAAACCACTCGCAAACGCGTTGTTTGTTTATCTTCTCTAAAAACAGACCTGTGCGGCATGTAGAAAACACGATCGCCATTTGTTGTTTCAGCATCACCCCGGGAAATTAACTCGGCAAAATTATTATCCAACATTCCTTTGATAGCAGCGTTATATTCACATATTTTGTTAATATTGGTCAATTTAAACTTTAGCCTCTGAGCACGAACTCATGCACTAATTAAATTATCATCTTCAATCACTGCATCCTCATTCTTCCACGGTAACGCCACTAAATATCGATCATCACATTTATGAACGTTATTTTTCAAAAAATTATCGAAAAATCTTTTATTGTCGTCTGTTTCTTTAGTTATACCTATTGTTTCCAAATCCCACATACTTCCGATCTCGGCTTCTGTCTTTATCACTGTCGCATGTAACACTGTCTGCAGATTTACTCCTATTGTTGTAGCATCAACTGGTATGGGACCATGCAAAGCATAACCAAATTTCGTGTCCACTGCTACTAAACCTTCGTTAAGACGAATATTTTTTCCTGTCACTACCGCCCAGTAATTGTCCGCCCCTATAAGTATATTAATTCCATCAACAATTAACGCTCGATCTATATTAAACGGGTTATTGTCAGCAAGCTGCAAGTTTTGATACTCTACCACGCTTTCTTTAGGTATATGTTAATTATCCATGCAAATTTCTGGAACTTCCACAGCCTCAATCGTTAAAATTTCATCTGTATATTGTCCTTTCAAAGTAATTAAAACGCGATTGTAGAGTTTAGACGGTATTGATGAACTATTTCCAAACGCGGCAATACAAACCCTATGTTGTCCGACAACAGATAAATTTAATACCCTTGATAGATTCTCTTTAATAAATGAAAGTTGACTACCGCCGTCCATTACTAATCTAATTAACTTCTTTGAATTTTCGCCAAAGGCATAAACACAAGCCGTTTGCAATAGCCCATTTTTGTTTATGTTTGTCATCAAACTGGACACCGACGACGCCGAAGTGTTCATTGAAATCTCGCCTTTCGTTAATTTCACTGTAATACCTGTCGTCTCAGCGTTGTGTCTATCTTTACCTGGCTTAAAGTTTGGGTCGCACATTGTTGTTGCGTGCCTACCTCTGCGTTCTTTACATCTTAAGAATCTATTTTTACAATATTTAGCACTATGGTTATCTCTCGTACAACGGTAACAATTTCCTGCTGCTTTTAGAATTTCTCTCTTCCTTGCCAAATGTACATCTGCGTCACACATTTCGGTTTTATGGTCTTTCTTGCAGAAACCACAGCATTCAAGACGTTTGTTCGGGGTGACTAATAAACTAGACGCAGTTCCTCTGTAATGCGTTCTCTTTTCTGTTGGGAGCATCTTTTCTCTACAATCTGCATCCGGTTTTAAAGCTTGTTCCAACGACTCGAGTTCGTTTTTAAGAAACTGCAACAAATCCTTTACCTGGCGATCTGCATCTTCCTCTGACCTTGATGATGAACTTTCGAAATTATTTGTAATAATTTCTAGATGATTGGATGATTTCATTTTCATTTGTCGATAAAATCCTCAACGCAATTCCGTTGGCAACGACTTCATGAGAGTCGACTATACGATTATGATATACTGAGAACTAGATACTTCTGAGATTTCAAGAGCACGCATAACTGAAGTGATTAGATTGTAATTCTTCCTTAAAGTGCTTACATCATTTTTGAATTTTACAGTTTGAATTTTATAATGCTATCAATATATTGTTCAATTAGCCGTTCCCCATTTCCAAATTGATCTTTTAATATATTCAAAGCTTCTTCATAGAATGCTCCAGATAGAGGAAATCCCTCAATTGCTTCAGCGGCCCTTCCCGTGACATACATTCGCAGGTAGTTGAATCGATTTCCGTTCGTTAATTGTTGATTGTCGTGGATCATACTTCTGAATTGTTCCCAGAAAGGAAGCCAGCCCTTTGCAGTACCATCATACTTTGCTAACTGTACACGTTGAAGCTTCACTGACGTAAAGGACGGCCTACTTGCTTCGTTACTTACTGGTATCGTATTCGTTATATTCGAGTCAACCTCTATCTGCGATCTTTCTGGGAGTTTTAATCTAAATTTCAACTTAGACATCGTAGTTACTGCAACCTCTTCATATTCATACCTTTTCATTAACTCGTTCTCTAGATTTTCCTTAAGCAGAGGTTCAATTTGCTCATCAATTTCTTTCAGATTGTCACTTGCTAGCTTTAACTTTGACATAGCTGTATAAATGTCTTCGACACTGCAACTATTTTCTAGCATAGAATTTATATTATTAACTGTTTTAGTTAAGTGCGTTCTACAGATTGTCCGTTTTACTTGTTCCATCATGAAGCCTCGATAGTATAGCCGTCTGTTAAATATTCGCGTTCACGTTCCGTTACTCCGAATATTTACGTTAAAGCTCGTTTATATTTATCACAAGATCTTCCCGGGTTTCGGCACCAAAATTATTGTAATGCAATAAACAACATCAAGTTTAAAGAAAGGTTTATTTAAATATAAATCAAACTAAGCGACTACACATCATGAAAGCTTCTTACGTTCTTCTATATCTCTGAACAACAAGTTACAGTAACCCCTTACTTACTCCCTCTATTACTCTTAGGTCTATCGACGCACGCAGAAGGCCTGAAATATTTTACACAATAGCTATCTGTGATAAACATAATTCCGCTATATATTCCTATTGGCGGCTCCGTGGCGTAGTGGTATGTGTGTGACTACTACGCCCAAGGTCCCGGGTTCGAATCCCGACACGGTCCGCTTGAAAAATGTTAGGCGAGCATTTTTCACAAAAATACACCCTCGTTCAGATGAGAGCTAAAATGGAGGTCCCGTGTGTGAGTGTTGTCACGCACGTTAAAGATCCCTACCTTGCTTGGAACAGCAAGGGTTCGGCAAAATTCCAAATTTTCCAGGTAAAAAAAAACTCGCTTCCTGGCCAATGTAGTACCTTCGGGTGGAGCATTGGAAAATCAAATGTAATGTATATATTCCTATTTTGCATGTTGGTGTATTTATGTTTTATTAACAGCGTCTTATGACCTGCAGGAGCATTTCTGAAAGTTGCTTATCAGTTTTCAAGCTTTTATCTATTTTGCATGCATTCGTTCAAACTTTTCAACCTTTATAAATTGAAATTTACGTTAAGCACATTTTAAAAAATATTTCTGATTCGTAATTTGTGTTATGTTTTTATGTACCTGTGTTGCTGTACGATACGAAAAATGAACGAAATATAAAGCTGATTAATTAATTACACCAATTTCAGAATTGTTCTATGAACAGAAGAAAGAATTAAAAGAATAAAAAAAATTATTTATATATACAATATTACAAGGAATAATAAGCGCATTAGCAGTGTTATCTTGAGAGAAGGTATTTGTAAACCCTAGTAAAATTTTAGCAACCTCCTTGTTGACTTATTTGCGACAAAGAAAGGCATTAGATTAAAACCTAAGTCATTTGAACTACTTATTTTTATGTGTTGGTTAATGTTTTTTATAAATGTAACATTTGTGCTCCACCTCATTATAGGACGAGCCACCGCTGCTCAACGTAGAGAAAAACAAGTTAGTTGTAGACAAACATACTTATACATTATAATTTGAATTAGGGCCGCTATACTTGCGGCCACGTCCCCAATGCTCCACCCGGAGGTACTACATTGAAACATACTTATACACCCAACTAAATAAAAAATGACGTGACAAAATGATTGACCGAAGTAACAAAGGAAAGATCTGATTATAAAGGTCCTTTTCACGACGAGCATGAGTAAACAATGCATACGATTACTTTTGCTACACTAGAGCGAGTACTATATTTATCTATGCTTCGGTTCACTAAATACGCTTTCCACATGAAAGAAAAAGCTTCTAACCTTATTTTTCTTAAAATATTTTTAGGATATCCCCGTGTATATTTCTATAAACCCTCATTTTCCTACATATTTTAGGGAATAAATTTGTTTATGAAAATGAATGACCAGGGCTATTCTGTGTTGGCGGTAGGCGAATGGTACTATATTCATTCGTCATTAGACACCATTTTTGCTTAAGTCGTCACGTGTGAATCAATCGTCCCGTTTCGTCAATGTATATCATGCCAAGGTACGCTGTATAACATGAGTCTTAGAGCAGTTTTCAGGATGTTTCAGAAATGGCAGTATTTGCGAGAATTTACAGAATTGTTTACAAAATATTGTGAAATAGTGATTACGTTTGATTTTGCAAAAGTCTTCAATTATTTTATACACATTCAAAGAAACCGTGATAAGATATGACTGGTTTAATGGAAATGATATCGTTTTATGGCTCTCTGGAGTTGATACTACGGTAACTCTAGTACATATACAACATGTCCATCATACTTACGTTTCAAAAAAATTTAGGTATACACAAAGTGACTTGCAAAGAAATGGTGCCCAAAACCTGTTTTTTTATTGGATCACCCTATATTCACGTATTTTTGCATATTCGGATTTCTGTGACACCTCATCGTTCTGGAAATATTATTACTTTGACATCTAAATCGGGTCAATTTTCGAGCATTGTTGCTCCAGCACTAATCTAGACATTTGAAAGCTATTACGTCATCGATTTTCGATAATAGCCGACTTATAAAATACGTATCAAAGTTTTCAAAAAAGCGTAATGCTATACAGATCGATTCCTTTACGCGAAATATAACTATTCTCGATTTTTAAAAATAGAACAACTTGAATATTTTTAATAAGTTGATTTCTCGTGAAATGTTGGTAATGAATGATATCAGATTTTATAGAGATAAAACAAACCGTCCTTAAGATATTGAACTTATGTAAAAATATTCAAAATAATATCTTACTAAAACCAATAGATAAAACGTAAATATCAGATAGGCGAACATTACAATTTAAAAACAGATGTATCAATATTATTTGATGTTTGCTAAATAATTAGATGATTATTGTTTCGCTCTCTTGTGTATTTTTTTGTTGCTGCTGACTGTACTCATTATTAGGATCAAAATGATTTGTTTAAGAAAAAATTGGTTGGCATGATGTACATTTTTGATGAAGGTCAAAGAAATGCATTCTTTGTCAGTCGATTGTACGTTCAATGGTACCCAGAAAGGAGGTCTAGAATCGTGAGTAAGTTAGTATTGCTGAAAGATTTATAAATTACGAAAATTTGTGTTACCTGAAGGGACGATGACGAAATTTAAGTTGTGTCATCCATGCTTTAAATACGCAAGTTAGCACCAAAGAGTCACACAGGAATTTGGATCTAAATAGGAACACTATTCGAAGGTTTATTTTTAAAAAAAGAAGTTAATCCATCTCATATTGTACAATAACAAGCATGAAGGAAATAGGATTTTCAAATTGTTATATTCTTAGTCTATAAATAGCTAACAAAATTAATGATAAACTCAAGTTAATAACATTCTGTTTGCGGATGAAATAACTCTTTGTAATAATGCAAATTTGAATAAACAAAACTATCGTTAATATTCAGATGATAATCTTCCTGACATCTAAGAGCTGTCGACCATCACATTTATGGCCAGTTAATGTATGGGGTGACATATTTGACGGAATGTGATCGGTTCTTTTTTATTTCATAAAAGTCTCACTAGTGAGAAATATTTATGGTGTTTGGAGAACAATTTATTTGACTTTTTGAAAGAAAGCTAGAGAAAATTCGTAGGATGTGGTTCCAGTAAGATGGTTCTAATCCATATTATTCGATCAAGATTGTTATCATTGAAACTTTTCGAATAACGTTGACAGGACGACACGGTGTAGCAAACTGGGGCTACGTTAGCGATGTTTCTAAATTCCCCTTTTACCGCTACAGAAGATATAAACAATTGAATAAATTAACACTTAAAATGTTGTCACAAGTTAAACGTTATTTTCCTGACCATAGTCAAAACTGTTTGACTAAGGAATTCGTTTTAAATTTATTTATTGTTGTTGTCGCTTATGTACTTATTTGCATAGTATTGCTTTTTCGTTGTAGTTTTTGTGTCAGTTCACTTAGTACTAGTTATGATCATCTGTTTCATGTCTCATTTTGAGTTCTTCATGTGATTTTCTCTTAAATTACTTAATACATTTTTAAGCTTTTTGTTTGTTTTTTCTATTTGTTGCTATTAAAAACAGTCCAATTCAATATTTTTACATAAGTATCAATATCTTATGGTAACCATTTTACTCGGTTGATATTAGCAAAGCGTTTCAAAACCAAAGTCTCCCAGAAGGTGCCATTTTTAGTAAAGAGTGGCTCACGGTCAAACAGAGGTGGAATTAATGGCAAACATGATTTAGAAAACTTCGGGGAAGTTATGATTAGTCTTACATGTGATTTTTCAATGCTCCACTCGAAGCAACTACATTAGCCAGGAAGCGAGTTTTTTTTTACCTGGAAAATTTGGAATTTTGTCGAACCCTTGCTGTTCCAATAAAGGTAGGGATCTATAACGTACGTGACAACACTCACACACGGGACCTCCATTTTACCTTTCGTCTGAACGAGGGTGTATTTTTGTAAAAAATGCTCGCCTAACATTTTTCAAGCGGACCGTGTCGGGATTCGAACCCGGGACCTTGGGGGTAGTAGTTACACACATACCACTACGCCACGGAACCGCCTAGTTATGACTAGCCGCGAACGTTTTCGCAAAAGTGTGGGTGAGGAGCGCGGGAGCAACAAAGTTTCTCAGATTAATTAGGAAAGGTGGTTGGGCCTCCTTTTCTGTGACGGTGTAAATAATTACATTAAAATTATCTAACTTTTACAAACAAGAAAAAATACAGAAAGATGCTTAAAATTTAGCCAACCCTTATCGGTACATTATTAGACAGTTTTCAAAACAAGCGTTTTTTTTTATTGTTACGGTATATTTATACTGTATAAAATAGCATAAGTATTAACGAAAGAATTTTGTTTGCTCTAGTTTGGTTACGTTACCCTTGATTTGACAGCTAAAAATACAACGTTGTAAAAAGTGAGACTATATAGCAGAATAATATCAAGAAGTATGGCGATTGACAAGTGTTATTTCCATTTCCATGTTGGAGAAGCTAAGCGTCGTATTTTGATACTGGCATTAAAAACTAAATATGTTTATGTTAATGTTATGGTTTATCTTTATAACTATAAGCATAACAAAAGCATTATAAGGGAAAATATACATCCGCATACTGTATATTATGCATAAAATATTATCTTAAACCGAAATGGCGATTAACCGCATTTAAATCCAGATAAAGTAAATGGACAACAGAAAGGCTACACTCTACTGAACCCTTGAACACTACAGATATATAATTCAACATAAAATTGACAAACACATGGGGGAGATCAATTTCTTATACAAAAATAGTCATCACATTACTGGTTCCTTACCTGTGACTGGGATCCGGCAGGAATTTTATTTATTTATTTATTAAGAAAGTAACCAGCAGCTATAAAGCCAAGAATAGGTCACAAAAAGAACTAAATTGTAAAATATGAAATATAAAGTAGCACAAAATACTAACTATTAACTAATTATTTACAACAATTTAATTTCATAATGTTTATAAAAATTGCTGTTACCCCTTGTAGTTCTAAAACCTTATACATTAATGATGCATTACAGATGTTTTCAACAAGCAAAAAACAAATACCTAAACCATAAATAATCAATTGCATTGACAGACATATGACAAAATAGTGTTACTATAAATAAATAATAACAAACTGTATAGCAAATGCCTAAGCCATAAATGAATAATATAAATGCAAGTAATCAAACACTAAAGTACTCAGATAAAACAGGACAACAAAAAATTTGTGATTAGAATTTGTTCATTTTTTTTTAAACTTTGGTGGTTAATCTAATAAAAAATTAACATTTTTTGTTTCCATCAGGCATAATTTTTTAATAAATTTACTATGTGTCATATTTATGATTTTTTAAATATTTGCGAATAAAAATTAAATGACATTTTAAAAATTGGTAGGCCACTGAGATTAAATTGTGTACAAATCAATAGAATAGTATAAGGGACTTCGCAAAAGTAAAATTTAAATGCAGGGATTCCCTGATTTGTAGTCAGACCGTCGGCGAATGAGATATAAATCGACCTACTTGTGTAATAAGAGCATTCATTAGTCTGTTTACGTTCGGTCTAGGCAGTCGTTGTTTAGTGAGTTTATTGAGCTTTTTGCAGTTAAATTCGTGTTTAGAATGTCAAGACTTTGTCAAAATAATCAAGATGCTTTTTGATATGTGTGTGGTTGTTTTGTGGTCAAGAAATTTAGACGTAAAATTACATCACTGTTGAAACACCAATACTACGCGTATTTAAATGTAAAGATTGGTGATCAAGACAACATTGGGCACCACATGTTGTATGTAAGACATGCAAAGAGGGTTTAAAGCATTGGAGTAATGGAACAAGGAAATCCCTACCCTTTGGAATACCAATGATTTGGCGAGAGCCAACAAATCACCATGATGACTGTTATTTCTGTATGTGCAATGTACGTGGATATAACACAAAAAATTTTAAAAATATCATTTATCCAAACCTCAATTCTGCAATTAGACCAGTGCCACATGGTCCAGACGTGCCAATACCTGAGAAACCAACAAGTTTAGAAAATGATACAAACAGTTCTGAACCTGAAGTTGATGAAAACAACTTTACCGATGACAGTGAAATATCAAGCGTTTCCAAGCAACCGCAGTTATTTTCTAAGACCGAACTTAACGACTTAGAGACTTATGCCTTCCAATGCATCTTTCCGCAATTTTAGCATCCAGACTTCAAAATAGAACTTTACTGGTAAAAGACGTTAAAATATCGTATTTTAGGAAACACGAGTCCGAGTATTGAGACTATTTTGAAAAAAGTGGTTGTTTGGTTTATTGCACCGACATTTCCAGTCTGATAAACAAACTTGGGGTCACATACAATCACGATGATTGGAGGCTTTCTATTGATTCTTCCAAAAGAAGCCTTAAGGTTCTTCTCTTGCACAACGAGAATGTTTTTTCATCGGTAACGGTTGCCTATTTTGTGAAAATAACAGAAAGCTACGAAAATTTTAAAGTAATGCTTGAAAAAATCGAATACAATGCTCATAGTTGCAAAAATTTGTGGTGATTGGAAAATTGTAAGACTTCTACTAGGACAGCAGCCGGGGTTTACAGCGTACCCATGTTTTTGTGTGAGTGGGACAGTCGAAGTAGACATCAACATTGGAAGAAAAAGGACTGAATAAGAAGAGATAATTTAACTCCCGGATCAAAAAATGATCTGCACGAAAGTATTGTTGATCTACATAAAATTTTGTTATTTCCACTGCATATTAAACTAGGATTAATGAAACAATACGTTGAAGCTTTAAATAAAAATGGAGACTGTTTCAAATACCTTTGTAGAAAATTTCCCGGTATCTCAGATGCAAAATTAAAGGAAAGAATTTTTGTCGGTCCTCAAATAAAGAGATTAACGAAAGATCAAGAGTTTGTTAATACCATGACCGAAACTGAGAAAGATGAATGGATTTCATTTGCTAATGTTATTGAAGGTTTCTTGGGAAACAACAAGGATCCACTACAAGGAAATTGTGAAAAACATGCTACAGAAATTTATGGAATTGGAATTTAATATAAGCATAAAAGTTCACTTTTTACACTCTCATCTTGATTACTTCCCCGAAAATCTTGGTGATGAAAGTGAGGAGCAAAGTGAGAGGTTCCACCAAGACATGAAAAAAATAGACAGCAGGTATCAAGGTCGGCGGAATATTTCAATGATGAACGATTACTGTTGGTCAATAAAAAGAAAAAATACGGCCCTGGAATACAGAAGAAAATCCACTAAACGAAGTTTTTCATCTAAGAGGGAACGATATTCTGGAAAAAAAAGAACTAAAGATTGTTTAAGACTTTTTCAGTTTAGTTTACTACTTGTAATATAAAAGTAGTGTTTATTAAATTTTTTATTAATTTACTTTCAACATTGATAAAAAAACCTTACGTGATAGGGCAAAATGACACTCGGAATTGAATTCAGCTGATCAAAATTATAGAAAGGTTATGAAGAAAAATTACAACACGAAAATAAATAAAAATAAAGCAAAAGTAACAATATGCAGTGAAGATTTTCTGAAGTTGAGGAAATTTATTATTTAGGATGTAGAATTACCAAGGATCGAAGTAAAAGTAGTATAAAGTGTATAATTGTGTTAGCTAACGAATAGGAAAAAGATTGAAGTTATTGAAAATGCTATAAAAAATATCGAAAAACGGCCTACTTGAGGAAATATAGTAAATAGAACGGATCGACTGATAGGCCGTCATCCACGACATTCAAGATTGCTTTCACTAATAACAGAAGGTGAGGGGGGTGGAAAGAATTTGAAAGTAGCCCGTGATCTACATATCCTACAAAACGATGTAGGCTATGTCAGATATGTTAACATGAAGCAATTGGCGCAAAATAAAAAGGCTTAGACAGTTGTATAAAACCACCCAATTAACTGATGGCGAACGAATTTGCGATTAGAGATCAAAAATCAGTCGGCATATCGTTATTTTCAAAATTGTTCTTCATATACCTAACAGAAATCGTTCTAAACAGACCTGCACTTTGAAAATAATTCTACAATAGGAACGGGTAGAATGGCTTACGTGTTTCAATAAGCTACAGTACCGAAGTATAGGTTTAACGAAATTAATGGAGTCTTTAGCGTGGAAGTAGACTAAGATAGGTCCTTGAAAGAGTGCAGCGGCTTTTTTGGTACTTAGAGTAGCAGAGACCATAGGAGTTGGAATGAGATTTTAAGAAATACTACTACAATGTGGAAGGCAATGGGAATCCACCACATTACCTTCCAAGTACACAGCGCAGCAAAGACGTTTTTTAAAATAGTGACATCCTCTGGGATAAAAGACTGCGGAGTTAAAATAGTTGCAACTTTGATTTTCCATGGCTTCACCCGAATGTACTACATTGGCTAGTTAAAATAGTCCCCATTTCAGATTTCCGGGAGGGGACTACTTCGAAGGATGTGATCAGTAAGTTTAAAAGAAGAACCGGAAACATTTTGCGCGTTGGGCGTAGAATGTTGGAAACAAGTACGCAAGCTATAGAATTTGAAACTGAGATGGATAGATTAGCATTAGACATAGGAGGAATTAGTGAAGTTCGATGTCCAAAGGCGGAGGATTCTTTGAACGGAGACTTTTTACAAGATCGGTGAAAGGAAACGCGGTTGAGGAGATAGTTATGCGGAAAAAGATAGAATAGTGTAAAATATTACTTACAAAAGAACGAAAGAGTACTTAAGATTAAAGCACTAATGCAAGTTTACATGCACACCTTCAGCTACAGTGATGAAGAAGTAAAAACGATCTACAAAGACATATCAGATATACTATGATCCGTAAAAGGGCATGAAAATTTAATGATTACATGAGATATTAATGCAGTGGTAGATAATGGTAGAAAATGAGCGGTAGTAGATTTAGTTGGTATAAGAATGAGAAACCGTAGGGAGAAATAAGCTGGTAGAATTTTACGACAAAAACAATTTAACCATTACAAATACATTATTTCAACATCATGCTTAAAGACCATACAAGTGGAAGACGCCAGAAGACAGGGAGATATCAGATAGAATTCATTCTTGTTAGACAACGGTATAGGAATCAAGTAAAAAATTGTAGAAGCTACCCGAAAGCAGATATAGATATTGACCACGCGATAGTATTTATGAAAACCGTGATAAATTTAAAAATTTGAAATAAAAGGAGGGGAAAAAAGCACTTGGACCTTGAGAAATTAGAATATAAAGGTATCTACAAAAGAGTTAAAAAAGAGTCAAACGAATTGTTGAAAAACATCGAGAAAATTTCTGATACTATGGAAGTAGAACCAAATTAGAATAACATTAAAACCAACTTAGACATTGCGGTCAGAATATTTTAGGATATAAACAAAATGAAAATAGGAAACCACAGGTGATAAATGTTATTCTGAATTTAATAGAAGGAATGCAAAAATACAAAAACAGACCAGAAGAAGCAGAGAAACAAAGATGTAAAACCATAAAATAGGAAATTAGTTGCAGATGCCAGAAAGTTAAAGTGCAATGTATTAAGGAAAACCGCAAAGAGGTACAAACTAAGATAAAACTGGAAAGACAAACGAATCATACAAACTAATTAGAATGAATTTTATGGATATAAAGTCGTATAGCCAAAATATAAGAATCGTTGGAAGAAACATCATTATAGAAAATGCAAGAATATATAAGAAATTTATGTGCATGACCGGAACTAGAAACACTAGTACAGAAAACAGACATTGCTGCTAGACAAGCAATAACAGAAACGCCTGTTCTATCTTGTCAACTATATGTACGAGACAGCGGAAATAAACAAAGATTTCAAACGTAACACCATAGTCACTATACCAAACAAAAGAGGTGAGAATGGATGTGAAAATTTTCGAGTAATAAGTATAACAGCACACGTGTCAAAAATATTAACTAGAATTGTACAAAGACAGATGAACAAACGGGCTAAAGAAATACTAGAAGAAAATCAATTTGGGTTTGGCAGAAACAGGGGAACATGAAAGACGATTTTACCTTTAAGGGTGATAATGCAGAGCACAATGGAAAAAGGAGAAAGCATTTATATAGAATTTGCAGATCTGGAAAAAACGTTCGACAATGTAAAGTGGGAACAATGTTCAAAATACTCAAAAGATAGGAATATGTTATAGGAATATACGCCAAGTACATAGCTTTTACAAAGAGCAAACCGTTGTAATAGAATTAGAGCAGGGTCGTTAAGAAGTTATTATTGGGAAAGGGGCGAGACTGGAATGTGCACTATCGCTGTTAACTTTTAACTTGTATATCGGCGAGGCAATGAATACTGTCTAATGCAGAAAGACATTTGGTATTATTATGCAAAGACAGACTATTAGTATGCTCAGATCAGGGCCGGGACCAGGTTTTATGGGCCCTGGGGCAGGGATTTAGAGGGCCCTCTCCCACCAAATCCTCTAATAAGCTAGTAAAGTTTTTGAGATTTTGTTGTCACTTAAAAATAAAATAAAAATGAATTTTATGGCGGCTTATCTCAGAAGTAAAGAACATAATATTTAAAGATATGCAGAATTAATAACTATATATACTTGTTATTAGATTATTTATTCATACATACTTATATTTCATCCTATCTACAAAATTCAAACTTAAAATTAAAATTTACTTTTCTAGCTTTCTTATTTGCAAATTCATTTATCACACTTTCAAAATTAATTTCTTTTGCTAATTTATTTTCCAAGCAAATCATGCCTAAAGACGTCAGTCTGACCTGTCCCATTGTTGATCTGTGCATATTCTTTAAACGAGACATTGCACTAAAAGACCTAAAAACGCATTGCGTTGTCAAAATTTAAATAAAACAGTTTAACTAAAAAACTAATTACTATATTTTGTTATATGCAATACGCAATATATTATTGTTTTATTACCTTTCGCCTTGTGCCACTGTAACAGGAAGTGTGCTAAAAATTCTGCGTGCAACGCACACATTGAGAAAAATCTCAGATACATTTTCTTCCTTTAACTTGTTTAAAAGTTCAAGGGGAAGCAAAAAATTGTTCACCAAATTAGCTTCATGAATGGTCTTCAAATGAACTAATTCGTCTTTTAATTCTTGAGAAACATCATTTTTATATGTTTTGATGAATTCCTCACATTTTGTGTTAATTTGTTCTTCAGTCAGTTCCAAATATTTCCAAATGAAAGAAAATGCGTCATTGATTGTTTTTGCAGCCTCATACCGCACTCTCATGTCAGTTGAAAGTCTGTCAATAATTACATTTAAAACATTAATTCTAAATTTGTCAATTTCAGATTCATCTGCAAATCGTTTCCTTTAATTGTTCTTATTGGTTTGCTACCTGTGCTATTCATTGTTGTTGATTCCTCCTGAGTATGAGTCTTAATTCCAATTTGCTTACACACAGTTTCGAATTCATTTAAAATTGCTGGCCACCTGTCTCTAAGTTCTTCTATATCTTTAATAAGACCATCAATGTTAATTACTTCTTTATCAATACTAACTTCACAATTCTGAAGAACACTATTTCTATAATCAATCAGAGACAAAGCTTTGAACCAAATTGAGGCCATTAAAACACACTCTATTGATGAAATTTACTTAATACAACCATTTACCTCTGCCCTTGTTTCTGCTGCCAGATTAGTAGAAAGCAGCTTTTGTAGAGCCACTAGCAGCCCGGGTAAGTGTTTTGCAAATGGTTTTACACTTTTGACACGAGCACTCCATCTCGTTGATGGTTGCGAGTGAAGAGATTCTTCTATTTCAGTCTTCAAAGTAGCCCAGCGATCCACTGAAACTGCAAACAATGTATACACCTTTTGAACGGCACCAAAAAAAGTTACAGCTTTGACACAGCATTCAGCTGCATGCTTTCCACATAAATTTAAACTATGGCATGCACATGGAGAATATATTGCGAAATTGTTCCTTTCCATCAAATAAGCCTGTATAACTTTAAATTTGTCACTCATATTTGCGGTATTATCATACCCTTGGCCGTGGCAGTAAGAAATTTGTATGTTGTTATCTCTTAGAGTTGTAAGTATCATTTCGGCAATTAAATAACCAGTCTTTCCATTCATGTTGATAAACTCAAAAAATCTCTCTTGAATATCAAATTGACCGTTACTGTTCAAACGAACTTATCTCAAAATAAAGACATGTTGCTCCAAATGTGAGGTGTCAGGAGTTGAGTCTACCACTAAGGCATAGTATTTTCCCATTTTCAGTTCATGAAGTATTGCTTTTTTAATAGTTTCTCCACATAATTGAACAAACTCATTTTGAATTTTGTTGGAGAGATACGTTACTTGGAGCTTTTTATTTCTTTCGTGTGCTTCTTTAACTTTTGTTAAGTGTTCTTTTAGGACTTCATCGTAGTTACTTAAAAGTTCTAACATAACCAAAAAATTTCCATTATTTGGGTCACCAATCCGATCAGAGTCTCCCCTAAGTGCAAGGCCTCTCTCACCCAAAAAAAGAATTACATCTAATATCCGATGCAGTAACTTTTTCCACACTGATATCTCACTCTGCAATTCTTGTAGTACTTGTTGGTCAATTAACATGCCGGTTGAGAGACGTTTTTCCAAACACCGCCATCCAACATAGCACTTTTTGTGACTATTATTAGATTTATGTTCTTTCACTTTATCATAAAGCTTTTGCCAAGCACTGTGTACTCCCCCAAATGTTGCAAATGCCGATTTTGTATTGGCAGGACCAGAATAAAATACTCTACAGCAAAAGCAGTGTAAGGTACTTTGCTTTTGGCTCCATACCAACCAGTCACGTGATATTTGCTTACCATTTTTCAATTCCTTTTTCTGAATGCTTACTGGAAAATTTCTTCCAGTTGAATCAGTAGGAAATTTCAGTAGATGTTTTGCAGGACCTTTTTCAACTACTGACCGCACGTCTTCTGCTGAAACAGTTTCTCTGAGTATTGCACCTAAATCAACACCACAGCTTTTTTTAGTGCCTTTAGAATAAATCACAGACTTATTTTGATTTTTTTGGAATGGTGAGCGAAATTTGCTTTTGTATTTGTTTGCTGTTCTTGTAAGGGGTCGATAGCAATGTCTGTTTGTGATTGTGTCTGTGTCTTCTGTTGTTTTTGGGAATTCTGGGAGTTGGAAGTGTTATTTGCTACTGTTTCAAAGTTAGTAGCATTTTCAGAATTATCAAAGACTTCGCTGTTGTCGGCGGTTTCAAATTATAGAGTTGATTTATCCACATTTTTTGTTGATGTTATGACAAACTGGGAAATTGATATTTAGCCTTGTTTCAAGATAGCATCTTTTGCTGCTTTCTCTTTCCGTTTTTGAGAGCCTGATTTTTGATTGTACATTTTTAAATAGGAAATCTCCTGGAAAAGAGATTGAAATTGATATTTGATTGATTTTTGAATGAATAAAATTACAAAAGTGAAAAAACCGACAATAATATAATGTAATATGTAAACCGGTTCGATTAACCATTGGTGCGACAAGTACTTCCACTTAAAATTAAAAAATTTAATTTTCATCACGGTGATGACATCACAACGCAGTTCTTATTATTTAAAAAATACATCTCAAATGTCGAAATGTCGTGCTCTTAAAGAATAATCTAACTATTTCATGTTCCATTTAATAAAAAACTGTTGAATTAATTATTAATTAACGTTCCTTGACTTTTTGAAAACTTAAACTTTCTGTGATTTAACTGTTTGAATTAAAATAGAGAAAATTTTTACAGTAATACACTATTAAATACTTCACCTTAATTGAAAAAATATTTCTTTTGTTTGATTGATTTATCAGTTAATTCTTATTATTTCCAATTCACTACGAATCTATGATTATGAGATCATGTGTTTATTCTAACAAATAGATAAGTAATATTTTGAGTCCGCTATATAATTTCAAACACTGAATCATTTCATTATAACTGATACTTCAATTGTAGCTGCTGTGTAATGATATTATAATAATTAAATAAATAAATAAATAAATTAAGCGCATCCCGTCTATGAAATAAAGAGAGTTAAACTCACTCTCCTTACTGTAGATTGTTGAAGTAGAATTTGCACATATTAAATTATTAAACATGGTAAAACAGTCAAACTTTATAGTACTGTAAATTACACTGTAATAATAGAATAGTTTTCTAATTATTAACTATTAACTATTAAAAATGTTTGTGAACTGAAAGCAAAAGCATTTATGCACAGTAAAACACTTTTCTCACTATTCACCAACGACTTTTGTTGTATACTGGTCTTATTACCTGGCCGTGGCCGATGTTGGGGGTCGGTGTGCGGGTGCAACGGTACAAGTGAGGGTAGAGTAAGGTATGATATGTTTGTTCCACACGTCACCCGTCGGTCAAAAGTCGCCCTTGCCTTGCCTGTAACACATGAAATCGTCCCATCTTATTTCTTATATTAGCCATTATAATTTTAATTTAAAAGTATTTAAAATGTATATTTAGAGCATAATATGTATAGGTGAATGGTGTATGAGTTATTTAACATTATATTCGTATTAGAATTCATGTTACAAATTATTATTATTATTATAATTATGTATTATCTATCAGTCAAGTTGTAGTGCCGTGGCTTGGCTGATAACTTGAGATGCAAGCCATTAGTTTTTACAGTTTTACAAATAATGTCGTTGTATAGCGCTTCTGGGGAGTGGCGTTTTTAACATAGGGCAAATCGGTGCAATACACCGACGGGCTCGGACTCTAACGGGTCCTTTGTAGTAGAATTAACGTGTCCTTTTTTATTAGAATTTAACAATTTAGTTAACAGCCCGGACCCTTAGTTATTCATGACACCGAATTGTATAAGTCCTTAAAAACGTTACTGCTTCTGGGCCCATTAAGTGGTGCTGGGCAGATTCGTAAATGATATAGCGGTATTAGCATCTAGTAAAGAAAAGCTCTTTAAAAAATGTAAACAGTACTACGAGGGAGATACGGTATGAAAAATAACAAAATTAAAACTAAAGTACTAGTACGTAAACGAGGGGGAGAGTAAGTCAAAAACCAGAATACAAATAGGAAACCAGAATTTATATCACGTGAAGGATTGTTGCTACCTAGGAAGCCAAATAATGCAAGATGAGAAAGTGCAAAAGATATAAAACAAAGATTAGCACAATGCCGTGCTGCATTTAACAAAAGCAACACAACAAACATGGAAATAACGCAAAACTGTTAAAAGCATATGTGTGGAGTACAGTACTGTACAACTGTGAAACGTGGACAATAGGTGAAGTGGGCAGGAAGAAGATTGAATCTTTTGAAATGTGGTGCTACAGACATATGACGAAGATATCATGGACATGCGAAGTTAAGAATAAAGAAGTATCAGAAATGGCGGAGGAAGAAATAACTATGTGAATAAAAAATAGGAGAGCTCGGATGATAGAACACGTTCTAAGGTGTGTGGGAGTAATGCAGGATATATTCGATGCAGAGAAACGAGAAAAGGGAGGTAAGGTAGACCTAGATTAGTAAACAGATAGTGAAATATGTAGGCTGTGTGAATTTCAAAAAAATGTGTAATTTAGCTCAGAATAAGAAACGATAGAAGTATGCGTCCAATCATTTCCAGGACTGAATACCTAACGATAATGATCTTACACAAGATTTATGCGAATATCCAATTTGTCCTCAAACAGTTTAGCACTTTACTACTTATCACTTAGACATTGTGCAGTCCTTAGTTCTCTAAAATAAGGATTAAATATGAGAAAGTGTCACCGGATAATTGGCACTGTTTCATGGCCTTGAACAATTTCGGTTTTAGGTTGTATTGTTTTAAAACTCGATGAAATTGTGCTGTTTTACTTGGTAAACAATAAATGGCGGTATTCTATATATACAAGTATCAACACCTTAAAACTAAACAAAATTACGTAACCCATTTTATGCCGCTCCTATAGCACTTAAAGCAAGTCTTTATCTGTACATAATTTTTTAAGTGAGTACCTATTTATACCTAGTTAAGCAAACTTTTGTATACATTCAGTCGCAGAATGACGTCAAAATAATTATTTACTGTCATAAAGTCAATGTCATAAACAAACATAGAAGGGAATGTTAAGCCATAGCAAACCGCATTGTTATTCTATGGCACCATGGGTAATTAATGATTGTGTACAGAAATATTACTGTAAGTGCAAGTACTAGAAGCTGTTATTAGAGTCAAGAAAGATCTTAAAAAATTGCAATTTACTAAGTACATTTATCAATAAAAATTAATTAGTTCAAGATTGAGCTGTGTAGTACCTAATTATTTAACAAAATTTTTATCGTGTTATGCAATTAATAACTTATGAAAGTTTTCTACTGTATTAAATGTTGCGCTGTTAAGGAACCTTGGACTGGCTATGAGCACATATATTTTAAGTATTTTGCAAAAGGGCAAGAATCAAAACATCATTTATTGATAATAAAAATCAGAATAATAATAGAGGTTAATGATAATAGCAGTTAAGATCTTCCAGCTTTGCAATTCGGAGTCATTTTTAATACTGGGGTTGCGGTTAAGTTGGGGCGTAAAGCAAAATGAAGCACACCGAAACACTAGGTTTTGCTACATCGGGCCATTTGCGCTTCTATAACAAAAGTGTGGTAACGAATTGTCCAGCTCTGCACTTTGAGGTCTAATATTTCAGTAACAGGAGGTTTTCTACCTTAGGGTTTGAAGTGCGTAATGACGTACTAACGAAACTAAGAATATTTCTAGGTGACATCTTATGTATACAAGAAAATAATATGTAAATAATTTGCAACATAGTTTATACTTTATGTCTTGTTAAATCGTTTTGCACAGCTACTGACTTATTTGATATGCATCTGATGATGAATATTCAAAGGATTTATTTTCAGGTGCACGTTCGCAAACAAATACGCATTTATGCAGTATTTCTGATAAGAATTTCCATGACCGAAAGAACTACTAAAGCATTGCAAATATAGTTTATTCACTTATGCAGATGTCTGTGAAGAAGTGTAGATAGACACATTAAAGCAGTATCTTATTACGCCTGGGTATTTAATAATAATATAGCACTGTTCCCAGGGTGTTCTTTAGGTTACATTGAATTTCAACTGATTGTTTAAAAACTGCTGATTTGTTAAGAGATACTTGTCGTGTTAAATCGTAAGCATTGTAGGACATTCTCGCTTTGCTATTTTAAGTCAAAATGGAATGAAATTTAACATATTTTAATTTGTTGTTTACAATTTCTGCGTCCAAGCCAAATCTTTACTTATAAATAACAAACGGCAATTAAAAATTGTTTCTTTGAAAAGTATTAGCAAGCAGGCATTAAATCATTATTGCCCCGCAATTTCAATTTAAAATTATTATCTTACAAGCATATATTCTTTTAACAGAAAGTTTAATGGATTGCCGTTTTTTATTGGCGCTATAAATTATAATAGTTCTAGTAAGAGCACCTGCATCACATCGCTTAGATAGCACCTTCAAGATTTAGTCTAAGACCGTAGTGAAAATAGTCCTAGAAATTCTTCTGCCTATCGTAAAATGAGACTGTTAGGGTAACTGTCGTTTTCTCACCTCTGTTTCCCTTTAAAAATTTGATTGTTCCGCATGGTGAAAGGCAACAGAAATCAACATCGATTTATTTTCCGAAAACACGCAGTCTTACAAATATCAATATGTCGCATAAATTCTATTGCAGGTAGAGGCAGTCTCAAAATCCCCACCCTACTTTGTTATGTCGTCCCTATTTCAATTACGCGGAAGAAAGAAGAAAGAAAAAGAAATATCGGGACGCAGAACGTCTGAAATTTGCAGAAAAGCAGAAGAAAGAGAATTTTGATTTAGAGGCGGCTTGTTGACGTTTAGATTTGACAGACCCTTTAAGAGAAAGTACCTCTCGTTACGAAGAATATAGAATTATTCACTCAAGCTTGGGTACTGATAATACAGGTGGGTGTTTTATCGTAAATGGGAAACGGCAAGAAGAGTAAAAAATGTTCAACAGGTTAGTGAGAGGAAAAAGCAATTAAATAGTAAAAAACAATTGGACAGTGGCATTGGCGCGGAGCCGACTCAATAGGGCCTGGAGGTGACCGAGCCCCCGACTTATTGTCAGTAGGGCTGAGCCCCCAATATTTCGCGCTGTGTCCTTGAATAATTTACACTATGTACGTCATTATAAGCACGGGAGACAAAAAATAAGTCTAAGTTATTTTTAAAACTTTGTTTTGAAATTTCGGGTCAAAAAGCTTTTATGTTACTATTAGAGACTGTTATGTGATTTCTGTGCCTGTGTACCCAGCCGCCGAAAGAGTCTTCGGGCAATCAGTGCTATTCTTGGTCTTAAATATTCGTAGTAGATTGAGAAAGATGTAATAGATTTTAAGCAAACAATAATAAACTAACGAAATGGTAGACATCTTTCGGTCGCTAGCTAGCATAAAATATATTATAAAAATATAATGTTTATCATGTGTCTATGTGAGTCTAATAGGAAAATGAAGATGTCAGCCTTCTGTCTGAATTGTTTGAATTTTAACGATAAATTTTTCCGCTCACTAAGTACATTTCTTTGCCATAATAATGAGATCTTGAATTTAAAAAACGTAATAGGTTTCCAAGTATTCGTAATAGGGAAATAGAATATTTTGAATAGTAATAGATTTATTACAAAAATAATAGCAAGAATAACCTTGCGCGCAATCCGTGATCAGGAGCATCGAAGAGAAGGGTAAGGGTAGGAGTGCAAGCCTCGACTTCCACCAGTGCTTGTTTGTTATTCCTGTTGGTCATTAGTCAACGAACCCTCCATTTTAACTCTCATCCGAACGAGGACGTATTTTTGTGGAAAATGCTCGCCTAACATTTTTTAAGCGGACCGTGTCGGGATTTGAAGCCGGGACCTTCGGCATAGTAGTTACACGCATATCAACTACAACACGGAGCCGCGGATTGTATTAATCCCCTACATTTGATTTTCCAATGCTCAAACCAAAGGTACTACATTGGCCAGAAAGCCAGCTTTTTTAACCTGAAAACTTTGAACCCTTGCTGTTGGAAGCAAGGTAGGGATCTTTAAAGTGCGTGACAACACACCCACACACACGGGACCTCCATTTTACCTCTCATCCGAACGAAGGCGTATTTTTGTTACAAATATTCGCTTAATATTTTTCAAACGGACCATGTCGGGATTTGAATCCGGGACCTTAGGCATAGTAGTCACACGCATACCACCTGCACTACGGATTTCGTAGTGTACGAATTTCGCCCAATGAAATAGACTACATTTTTTGCGTAGAGGTGGTATTTGAAGTATATGAACAGTGATGTTCAGAGAGAAAGTTTTGAACAAACTTTACAAAGAACCGGGTACGAGCACTGTGATTTAAGTCAAAAAGTTGTGTTTTCCCAAAAGTTGTTGTTTTTAATGTTTTAAAGTATCAGTTGCTGTAACCATATCACGTACAAAGGGTTCAGAAACTTTAGCCAATCAATTTGACATGCGACAATCGTGATTCAGTAATTTTGCCACAAGACACCTGTTGGCTTAAATGGAGTGGAGAGTCTGCTAATCCAGAAGTAAATTTACACTTTAACTTGTCTACGCAATTTATTTGTTATTATTTATTTTTATTATTTATTTTCTTTTCTTCTCCCGATGAGAAGCCCCTTACAAAAGTGGGCAAAACGTCGACCTTAGTTTATGAAATGACACGGCCCCAACCCAGAACCATAAATATTTATAGCTGCAGTGATTTGTCATATGGTACTCTAAATGCAGCAACTTGTATTACAATTATGAAACATTAGAAAAAGTTCAATTTTATTTTTTGAGCAGAGCTATTGCGTGCAAACAACAAAATGGCGAATATGTCAGCTGGTATTTAATGTCATCTAATTTGACCTATAGAGTCATTCCATGTATCAAAAATCATATTCTGTATTATGGACTAAACTAAAATTCCAACATTTGATACATACGTTCAAATAAAAAAAATAAGGAATAAGTTTTCCCAATATGCCTACCCTACCTTATACGTTCTAAGAAAAATTTTGTCTATAAAATTCAACAAAACCATGGAAACAAAATAGAAATTATTGAAAATTTAGACATACCTTGCGCGTTGTCTTCATTTTGTAAAATGGATCAAATTCTTTATAAGAATGCAATTCACCAACGAAGAGTACACGAGCAAAATATTCGTTTATGGCTTTTGCAATGACTAATTAAAAAGTTTGTCAGGAAGATCTGTAAAATTCCTAAATATACATTTTAATGTGTACATTAAAGATTGCAACATTGTGGTATTTCTAATTCATATATCAATGGTAGAGATCTACGATGCAGCACTATAAGAAATGAAAACATTATCGATACAGTGCCCGAAGCACGATAGCATTGCAACCCGACTGAGAGTTTGACAAAACTGCGTTCGCAGAACTTTAAACAATAAACACTGCTCTCTTACCATAATTTGCTCGTCTATCATTTACAACCAGAAATAACCGCTGTTTCACAATAGCTTATCGAAGAAGGAGCAAATTAACTTGATCTGTACATTTTATTGTTCAGTGAAGCTTCTTTTAGTAACGACTGCATCAGGTATTGGAATATCTTCAGATATCGTATTCGAAGCTGATTTCTTGATTAACTTGAAATGCGTGATTTTTAATGGTATTCTACTGCTAATCCAAAATATACCGCCTGGTTTATTTGGTGCCCTACTTCAAATTTTTGGACAATCATTTGCTAGAATTCTTAGGAGATGAAACACTTCAATAGTATAACTTAAGTGGTATCGGCACGAAAGTGCAATGCTGAAAAAACAAAGTGTTGAAGAATTGCTAAGCAACTATTTTAATGGAAAGTCTACTGGCAGACGAGATTTAATGCACCAGTTTGCTAGGTCCACAAATATGCATCCATGATACTTTGTTCTGGTTCAACATCAAGCTGTTAGTTAATGGAGTAGAAATGTACAATGAATAATTTGCAATTAAAGGGTTTTAAATAATCAGGCTTCCATAGAAGCCAACGGTAAACTTTTTTCAATAACAGATTTTTTTGCGCTAAAAAATAAAATCGTTTGGATTTTCATGTGACCTAATTCAATTTTCTGTTAAATATTATGGATATCACTACAAAATTTCAATTTCGATATCACAAATCAAGAACTACTAGAAATTAATTTCCTCAAATTTGTGGGTTTTAAATACAATTGCAAAGACATCTTCATTTCTGCCTGCTGAAAGATCACTTTGTATAGGGTGTTCTAGAGAACGAACAATCCTATAATACCCAGTAATTAATATTTCTTATGGGTTGCTCGTTCTACTTAATAATTTTTACATGATTGAATAGAATTTTACTGTTTACAACAAAATTAGCATAGCTAACGTATAGATACTTTAGCGAACACTAAGCCCTCCGTCCGACTTGCTAATTTTAAACATTTGCTTGATTGAGATACACTTCTTTGTTAGTATTTATAAGACATCGCGTAACGTCACCATAATTGCCTGGCAGTAAGGACACACGGCAAGTTATAATGAAAGTCCTCATTGTCATTCGCATTAGCAAACCTTTAGACTTCTTTAATGGATTTTCTGCTAATGAAGTTTTTATTTTGAAAGTAGAAATTTATTAAAGTATAGCTTACAGCGGATACTGGCACTGAACAACGTTACCATAACTTAGCTATAGGGAGAGAATAATATCATATTTGGTAATATTCAGCAAGCATAACATACACAATACATTATTTATAGACATAGATCTAATACTATTACTGATGATCCCAAAAAAATTAATTGTTGTAAGCACTTTTATCCATAGTTGAAATATACCTCTCTTCTTCTCCTTTTGTGTGTGTGTGTGTGTGTGTGTCTGCGCGCTCGCATATGTGCGTGCGTGCGTGCGTACGATCGTGCGTGTGTATTCGTGCGTGTGAGCGCGTGCGCGTGCACGTACGCGTACTCGTGTGCGTGCGCCTCTGTGTATAGATACGCGTGCGTGTCAGCATGCTTCCGTGCATGAAAAAGCGTGAGAGAAGGAAAGATAGAGTGAGTGAGTGTGGGAAAGGAAGGAGAAAAGAGGGAGGAAGAAAGAGAAAGGAATTACTGGGTTGCTCTTATTTAAAGTATTTACACTAATTCTTATGAAGATTGCATTTTCTTTTAAATTTGTTGGAGTTTTTGAAAAATTCTATAGACTAACAAATTTTTAAGTAATCGCTTCTAATGTAACTAAAAAAAGATCATATTCTAACAGACACAGCTATACCAAGCATTGCTGATGTCACATCTATTAAGTTCCGGAGAGTAATATAAACATTTTCTATACTTAAAAGTACAAACGCATTTTGTGAACGCACTCTTGTTAATAAGCGTTAAAAACCATAAAGATGAACATATACATACATTGTAGCCGCTCTGTTGTAAAAATATCAAGGCTATATTTCCATTCAAAATCTATACTATTTGTACACATGATATATGAAATAAACAAGCTAAAGGATTAGCAAAATATGCGTTGTAGAAGTAAATTAAAACTATGTAGTGATACACTAAACGAAAAGATAGAGGACCGTGTTATACATTCGACCAATGGTATCCAAACTTAAAATACCTACATCCCTTTTCATAACAAAACTTGACCATAACCCCAAGCGAAATAACACTATATAACTGTATTATTATTAATCATTTCGATCTTATTTATATGTGTTTTCGAACTTACTTAAGCTCGGTTTGACGCAGCTCTAAATTTTTTTTCTATTCTGAGCTAGTCTAAAAAGGTCTACATACCATTCATAACCTAAATTTCTAATAATGTGACTAATATAGCTTTGTTTAGGTCATCCTACTCTATTTTTATTTGGTAGTCTATAATCTAAGACCTTACTAAATAGTCCCTCATGTCTTAACAGGTGCCCTATCATTCTATCTCTCCTGACCTTTAATTATTTCCACATACAAGGTTCCTCGACTATCCTTTTATAAACTTCCTCATTTGTTACTCTATCTGTTCAATTAATCTTTAACATTCTACTATAACACCAAGTTTCAAAAGCTTTTATCTTTTTCTTAGCTAGCTCATTAATTGTTCAAGTCTCACTACCGTATAATAAAGACGCCCCATACGTACGACTTTAAGAAACTTTTTCTATTACCTAAACTAATACTATTAGCTATTAGTAAGTTTTTTTTTTATAAACATTTTTCTAGGTCGAGCTATTCTAACTACTATATGCCTTCTGCTACGTCCGTCCTTTATAATTATACTACCTAAATAGCAAAATTTATCTACCTCCTCTAACTCGGTACTACCTATTTTTAATTTTGGTTTAGAACTAGGCTTAACTCACTTGTCATTATCTTTGTCTCTCCCGAGTTCATTCTCATACTATAGTTAATCTGTAGTATCTCATCCAAAATATTTAAAAACTTCCTAACTCTTTTCTAGGCTCTGCTATAATGGCTATATTATCTGCAAAACGTAACATGTACACTAATACCTATCTCTTTTCTCCCTCTAGCTAAATTTAAAGCTTTCTCAATATAAACATTAAAAATCAAGGGAGATATTATACAGCCCTGTCTAACACTATTTCTAATCTTAGCTTCCTTTTCTATTTCATCAAATCTAATTACTACGCTTTGGTTTTTACATAGACTGTAAATAATTTTGCTATCCCTATGAGAGATTCCTATTTTTCGCAAAACCCTGAACATAACAATCCAATTAACCCTATCAAATGCTTTTTCTAAATCTACAAACGCGAAATGAGTCTTTATTTTTTTGTAACCTTTTTTCGATAATTACCCTAATCATTAGTATCGGTTCTCTAGTCCCTCTGTCTTTACGAAAACCATATTGGTCTTCACCTAAATAATTTTCAGTCAAAGCTTCTACTCTATTTTTAATTATTATTGTTAGTATCAGTGGCGTCACGTGACCTTTTCACTGAGGGATGCGATTACCAAGGAAAACGTGGAAACGTTGCATGTATAGTAGTTTTATACAATTATACAAATCAATTAAACAATCCACCAGTATACCAAAAGAAGATGAAGTTAATAATAGTTTAGGGAAACTTGGTTATTATTTTCTAATAGTCGACCGCATTGTTTTTTTTTTCACTGAAAGCTACAATAACATCAACCTCAAAGTGTAGTAAAAATTTTAAATTATTTAGAAAATCACCGTCTACGTTTAACGTCATTGTTGAAAATCCATCTTCGTATTGCGTATTTCTTAGATAATTTTTTGTTGACTTTAAGTAGAGAAGTATCTTTCGGCAGAAGAATGTGTGGATCAGAAGGTTAAAACAACTTAACCTGCTTGGTCACTCATGGAAAAATTGAACACGATTTCATCGAATGTGTGTAGCTCTATTACGTTATTTTTTTCGTATTTGCATATTTGTACATAACGATTAGTTCGTGTTGTAAACACTAAAAATAAAAAATTCACCGTATTTTTATTTGTAGTGACAAAGGCTTTTTTAGAAAAATGATTGCTAAATATGTCATACTGACTATGATAACATCCAAAATTTCATAAAGAAATCTTCTATAAGACGCTTCTAAGTGTTCTCCAGAAATTTCATTTATGCGACATATTATCAGTTCTAAATTCCGTTTTTTTTTGTAAAGTTTGGAATAACATATCTCAATTAGAAACAATTGCAGACAGAATCAGTAAAACGAAGTTGTAATCAAATTCCTTTAAAGTACTGTAAAGCGCATGCGCCATAGGGCTGACTAATGATTCTATTCCGAGCTTGGTTAGTTCCAAACAAGAACCCAAGTCCGTTTTATGTTCGATAATCTTACCTAGGCCACTGTGAAAACTCCATGGCGTTTATATTGCAAGCAGTAGTCCTTTTTTTACAATTGCGTCTAGCGCATGAATTCGCTTACTTGATTTGGCAAACAAACTTGAAAATCCTGCAAGATTTGTAAAAACTCCTTACATGTTTTACAAAGTTCACAGACTAAGATAAAACTAATTATGCCTATGAGCACAACAATGAAAAACATTGCAGATTTGCAATGTTCTTGTATTTTTGTTTGTAATCCAGCATATTCTCTAGCTGTAACTTCCGCACCATCATATGTTTGTGCAATTAATTTTTTTGTCACAACTAAACTCGCTTTATATTTTTAACACATGTTTTGAAAGGCCATTTACTGTTTTATTGCACTGACATCAGTAAAATAGAAAAATCTTTCTTACACGTTTCCCTCTGGTGTCACATAATGTAGTATTGTTGTTATAGTCCATTTAAAATGACGTCAAATGTAGTAATAAAGTGTTGGCATCTGTATGCAGATGAATATCTAGAATTGCACTTGAGGATACTGTCATTTAACATAATAAAGGTGGGCAGTTCTGTACGGTGTTGCCTCCAATTTCTCTTGCCAATGGGAATATTCGTATATACTTTCATTCAATATATTAGAATTTAAACTAACATTGGCAATGTAGTATTTTATCCAGTTGTGACGTCATTCTAAAGTTAAAGCGAACGGTCTATAACTGCAATTTCATGGTTATATCGGAGGATTAACGAAAATTAATGCAACAAAATTAGCACTTGAATTCCTCTATTTGTTGTTTACAACATCACAACTATAATTGAAGAAATTAATTTGTTTTGAATAAATGAAGAGGTGCTACGAAATACAAACAAGTTCCCCAAATACGATTTTAGTGTGTATTTGTGATTCCAATTTCATGTAGAGTTTCTATAAAATTTCCTCTACTAGATAACGAATCGGTTTCATTGTGACCCCCAAATGCCAGACTTAATTTTCTCAAAAGATAAATTACTCTAATTAAATTACTAATTATTTCCCTATTTTGTCTAATTAGTTTACCACTTAAAGTGTGTATTGGCTATTCGACGAAAATTGTATACTCTGATTTTTCCCTAATAAGTACGGCTTATTTTGATTAGCAATATGACTTGCAGAACCCATGTGCCTTTTTCAGATCTATAAATATTATTAGATCATTGTACACTACCGTATTTCACGAGAAAGCAGCAAACACAACAAACAAAAATTTTATTCAAAATTGCAACCACAAAGCCAGGTAAACCTCGTAAACCAAGTAAGCCTAGTAAACCTTATCAGTAAAATGTGTAACACGTGATTTTAATTTCGTTGCATTTGTTAAATTTAATTAGCGATTTGCTATGATCTTAATTTTATCAGCAAATGAATAGGTGTTAAAGGTCTTAAGTTTTCAATAATGCAACCACTTATATCAGTATCAGCGATTAGCACAATCACATCACCTAACACTCTCAACATCCGCTTTTTTAAACCAGGTACAATTAGTTGTATTTTATACCTACGAAATGCTTGTTACTGTCAGTCAAATTATTTAATTGGGAATTTTTGCTTATTCAATAAATTAAATACTACACACAAGACGAAAATTTAAATAAAATACACACCAACAATAACATTGAAACGTTCCCTTACAGCTTGTCAACAAAGTACTTTGAACGGATTTGTGCTTTTCACAAACAGGGGGTTTTGTTGTATACAGTTAACTTACATTGGAAGTGGTGTGAAGATTAACAATGCATATTCAGATAATCGCATACATTGGCGTTTTCTATATGAAGCTTATTATCTATAAGAATCAAAGCTTGATACAAATTACGAATCCTAAGTGCTAAAGGAACCCTTAATATGTACAATATGAAACTGTGTTTTTAAATTTATTATATTGTATAATAATATATTAAAAAGAGAAATATGGACGACTTATAGTTTGACTTATAGTTTTAAAAGGAATGCGACGCATCACTCGCATCCATTCAGGATTCGCTACTGGTTAGTATTTTGGAAGCGTAGGAAGTTAAACTAACCATTCTAAAATTCTCACACCTATCAGCTCCTGACTTTTTTGGGATTGGAATAATGATACTTTTTTCGAAATCTATTGGAACCTCACCTGTGTCATATATTACTTTTATTAGTTCATATAATGTCTAAAGTTTTCTGACTTGCACATTTTATTAATTCTGCGTGTATATCGTCTATCCCCGGCGCTTTATTTAGTTAAAGATCCCTAACAGCTCTATCAAATTCATCGCTTAATATTGAGAACCCTATTTCTACATCCTCTTCTTGGTCGTTCTCTAACTCATCCATATCGTCTCTCTTATATAAATCTTCTAAATATCTTTTCCATCTATCTGCTACCTCAACTTTATTTAATAGAAGCTCATTACTCTCATCTTTAATACTATTATATCTTTTCCTATCTTTCCCGAAAAACTTTTCAACTGCTCTGTAGGCCCTGTCTGTCTTACCTACTCCCAAATCATCTTGTATTCCCTTACAATTCTCTTCCATCCATTTATTTCTAGCTTTTCTACACTCATGTACTATCTTATTTCTAACTTTATTACATTTTTGCTTACTTTCACTATCCAATTCTCTGAAAGGTTTAAGCTTTCTTCTATTCTCTATTAAGTCTAATATTTCCTTTGTTACCCAGGGTTTTCTCGCTTCTACTTTGTTGCTGTATCATGTATAGCCCTATTTATTTCTATCCATCTATTTTCTACGTTCCCTTCTATAGCCATCTCTTTGATTTTATTATCTAATACTTGTTTATATTCCTCTTTTACCTCACTATCATTAAGCTTACCTAGATCCCATCCTTCTCTTTTAGCCTTTCTCAATTTTTTGAGTTTTTGATTACACTTCATTATAACTAAGTTATGATCACTATCTATGTCCGCCGCTGGATAGCTACGACAGTTTTTAACTTGGTTTCTTTGTTCAACTAAAATATAATCTATTTGGTATCTAGCCCTATCACCTGCTGCTTTCCAGGTATATCTTCTTCTAACATGTTGTTCGAATAGGGTGCTTACAGTTACTAATCTATGTTTCAGGTAAAACTCAACTAATCTTTCTCCTTTATCATTTCGCTACCATACCCAAATTTTCCTACCATTTTTCCCTCACTACCTTCTCCCACTAAAATCGCAAATAACTATTAAATTCTCATCTCTCCTTTACTTTTTTCACTATACTATTTATATCCTCGTATATCTTTTCTACTTCCTCATCCTTGTATCGAGTTGTTGGCATGTAAACCTGTACTAAAACAGTGTCTGTGGGTTTCGTACTCAATCTTACCATAATTATTCTATCACTAAGATGTAATTACTTTTTAACTTTACGTCCTAATCTTTTACCTAACACTATTCCTACCCCTGCTTGACCATTAGTTGAAGAAGTTGTAATTATTATATAGTTATCTTTCCAAAAGTCATTACTATCTGGCCATCTCACCTCACTAATATCTAAAAAGTTCAGCTTTCCTTTTCTCATTTCGACTAATAAATTCGTTAACTTATCTACTCTAAGTAATGATCTTACATTCCAAGTCCCTATCACTAAATCGAACCGTTGTTTTAAATTCTTACGATGATGAGCACCAAGTACCCCTCCCGGAGATCCGAGTGAGGGCGTATTTTACCTCCGGACAAGAATTTTACTTGTGAGCTCTCCGTGTTTTAGGCCACGCATACTTGGGAAATATTATGGTAGGTTCCCATATCTTTCCACAACGCAGTTTTACAGATTTAAAGATTTAAAGATAACTGTATAATAGGAATCAATGGTAAATGGTAACCTACAAATAAAATATGAATAAAACATGTTTAAAGTAGTATAACTTTTGTTTTAAAACACACAAGCATTTTAATTTTCTTCAATGCGATGGGTGAATCTAATGCAATGATATAAAATTATTTATGTTGTGCTCTACGCTTGTTTATAACAATAGTTTCCGCGCACAAATTTTCGGTCAGTTTCAGTGTTTCTTGTGATGTCACATAACTGCACAAAATCCACGTTCGACTAAATAGAAAGATTCCAATAAAATCAACAGCTTCTATGAAGTGACCGATATTGCAGAATGTAAAATTAGAATCTAGTTTTTCAACCAGCATTTGTGGTATCCTTTTTCAAATATTGGTTCCAACGCCCCATATCTGGATAGTTTAATATATTATTCTTGCATTAGTATGCATTTATCTGAGTTTATGGTTGTACTTGCAAAAGTGTCCAACATCTAAACGGTGAAAAGTAAGTTAAGAATATCTTAAAATCTTTAGATGAGGGCAGAATGAGGAAGCGTTAAATGTTGGCAATAAGCACGCCAATTATCACCTCGCTTTCAAAATTTTAAAATATTTAAAAACTGTAAAGTTCTTCTCCTGAAGTTTAATTAAAAAAAGATTCGCAGCAAATTTTCTGTTTAATTTTAGTTGTAGCTTCAATTGGTTTTGTTGGATTTCGCAAATAAGTCAGCGTATATAAGCTATGTCTTTTTTTAAACTATTTGAATGAGCCGCTGAACACTGTCTTTACTTTCCAGGAAATCTAACATTGAATCAAAATCTGCATAAAGTCTATCTAAAAATACTACTTTACATAACCAATGTACTTCAGTGTACGTAGTAAACGATTTTAGTCCCTCACAAGGCATTCTTTTTGCTTTTATTAACTGCTCCAATGATATTATATATTCAGCTATGTAAGCGTTCTCTATGATTTTTAGTGATTATTTATTGTTCGCAATTGACACATGTTTTAAGTTTTTCCATAAAGCCTCGGTGTTATCCTACTACTGTCAGCGCACCGCTTTTAGCAACGGATAGAGTATTAATAAATTGTACATAGAAAAAATTTTCGTTAGACTATATATTGTTTAGTCCTCTATATCAGTTTCCAAACAACTTGTAGCTGAGAATCATAAAGAAACTTTTTTCTTTTCCGAATTTCCGATAAACTAAAAGTAAAGCTTCGTTTCAGACAAGATTGATTCGACAGATGTTTTTAAATATTCGCACAAAGAATTTTTTTCGCACTATTTCATTTCGCCATTTCTTCTTTGTACTTTATTATTGAAATTTTGAAATGAAATCAAACAGCAATATTAAAGCATTTATGCAGAATGAAATATATTCTCTCATACAAAAGCATATAGAACATTTACAACATCGTGTTTTTCAAACATCAAATAATTTCTAACAAGTACTTATTTACTTAATTATAAAAATGTTCCTTACCATATTTTAAATTTACAGAACTAAATTTTTTCTCTTATGAATAGTTTACCTGGTTACGATTCTTACGCTTGTGAGGTTTGTTTAGGCCAAAAAAATCCTTGACAGATAATCTATTAAAAGGCCAGTGTTTTGAACCCTGAACATACACTTTCCTGGTAAAGATCTTACAAAATAAAATATTATATGATTAACACTTATTTTAGTTTAGATTTAAATGACAAATACTGAACTATCCAGTTATAAACCATATTTTAAAAAAAAACTTATACATACAAGATTCACGAAACACATTCCCTCTCTAATTCGTAATTAAATATCTTCTTAATTTAAATGACGTCCAAATCAGCTTATAAGATTTTTATATTAATTACATCACCATTTAGAAACCAATGTGCTTCCTCGGTTTGATTATTCAATGAAGATTTTAATTGGTTTTTATATCGAAGCATTTCCCATCTTCATTGTATATAATTAAATTTAATAATTTCCATTTTTTTATGCAAGTTACGTTCAAAACATCACTTCTTTATTCATTGTAACACCGTAATTATTGAATTAATGCATGCGTACTGCATACTTCAAATATCATTTTCGCAAAGCAACAGCTCGCGATTTACTCATAATAACAATCCGCTATCGAATTTATGGATAAATCTTTTTAATAAACTCTTCCATTTATATACAAAATTATCTATTTTCATGATTCTATTTCAAATAATACACGCCTATCTGACATAATTTTTCAGGAGTTCCTCATTAGCGTTCAAAATCGCCGAGTTTATTACCTTGTTAGTGCTGATTTATGTGCGCTGTCCGTACGTTATCTCTACAAAAAACAACCCGAATTTAAAACAAAGGACTAAAACAATTTATTTCTTTCTATAAAACAATACTATTTATTAATATGCTGTTTCATTTTGAAAATAGAAAGTTACAGAGTAAGGCTACATTAATTAATTATTTATCATCATCATTAGGTCTTCCGTCCTGGAACAGGTTAAACGCGTAAATACATTGTTTTTTTTATTCTGAGCTAACCTACACATTTCCCTGAAATTTCCACAGCCTATATCTTTCTCCATCTGCGTGCAATAATCTGATCTAGATCTACCTCTACCTCTCTTTTTCCTTTCTCTGCTTGTATAATATCTCGCAGTATTCCCCAAATGCCTTAGAACGTGTCCTATCCTTCTGTTTCTTCTAATTCTTTTTTGTTTTCCACAGGTATCTTTCTTTCTCTACTATTTTTAGAACCTGTTTATTATTAACTTTGTCACCACATTCCAAAAGGTTTACGTTTTTTCTATCTGCTAATTTATATAAGAATAAAATTTTGAATGTAACATATTTTACAGGTAGACATTTTTTCTAATTTAAAAATTCATTTTTCAAGGAAAATAAGTGACTCAATTATTATCAAAAATATTTATAGATAGCGGAGTATAATATTGATAACATTACAGTGAAACTATTTAGCTTTAACGAAAATTTAACTGTACCTAAATAAATTGTACGTATATACAAGACACCAATTGTATTCAAAAAGTTTAACATAAAGTCTACGTCGCAATTCAAACGGTGATTTACTTTTTGTTCAAACATAGGAAAACTTGTTGCAAGCGCTTCGCATTATGCACAAAACATAAAAATTGTTGATTGGATGCATGATTCTTTTATATGCCATATTTTAGACAAGTTATTGCCTGTAACGGCAAAAATTCGTTCCGGTTTAGACTTGCAAAGACATATAGAATGGACGGACGCGGTTAACCCGACATCAGGACGTGCGATGTATTTTCTATTACTCGAATTTTAGACGTAAAATCGTAACTAATTTATTTATTGTGATCTATTTTAAATTTCATAATAATGAAAATGAGTCACAATTATTTTGCATTGATAATTACTTCCTCAAAACATATTGTAGTTCTGACTAAATCAGATTCAGGAATTCTCTGTGACAGTTTTCCTGTATCATTATACAGATTTGTCACGTAATTTCATACTATAGATGGGACGCAAAGTTGAGTAACGAAAAGAGAAGCTTTGCGAGTTATAGCATGTTTGTGTTTTGTCAAGTATGAGATTAAATATTAGTTAATGATTTCATTAGTTATTTAATCACCGCAAGGCGTCTTCATTATGGGTTCACCAGACCAAAGTTAAGAAAATCTATCGGTAGCTTCAGCAAGAGAGAAGCAGTATCCTGATACTAAGAATGAGTCAAAGGTCAGAGAAAGAAATAGTTAAGACATGTCATAGAACGACATACGGGTTTATTTCTCCTAAAACCCGAGGCGACCAGTTTTACCAAATTTAGTTTCTGTTCAAGTTATTGACAGAAAAAATTTTAGAATATCGATGAAGGCGGTACATCTTCCGCTTAAAATAAGAGATCCCAAAGGAGTTAAACATTGGGATTGTTAACAAATTGTTACGGTATTCCGTGCAGACACGAAATAAAACAGTAAGACAGTAAAGAAATTCGCCTACACTGAATACAGCAACAAAACTAGAGACAGAATGATAGAATCGAAATCCAAAATGATTAGATTTTAGGCTAGCTCAAAAACATCGTAGAGTGCAGTGGGAGATACAGAAAGAGCACATTGGAAACCTCAATCGGTAATTTTATTCACAAACCGTTGGGTAAATATCGTACAAAAAAGATATTTACAGAGACCAGAAAAACGCACTTTTACGTAATCATCCCGTCAACATAATATAAACACAAGTGTCACTCACATATAACACAACATAAGCATAGGTAAACAAATATAGAATCTACATAATATGTACACATATACTTACTTAACGCTTCAAACCCTAAATATATGTAATACAAGAAAAAACATTAGACATTAAATTCACATTATTTCTAGCCTACTCTTTGAAGTGTACTTTGTAGATTTAAAACATAACCCTAACTGAAATGAATAGAGCGTTAAACTTCATCTAAATGATTAATAGTAAACAAATTGTGAAGCATTTAGTCAATCCTAATGAGTAAAAAATTGCTCTACTCAAGCTCTGGTTTTATATTATTTGTGACTAGAAACAATCACGTAAGCACCTGTGCACAGAGACGAAAAAGTAAATTTTAACACGCAGTGTGGTTAGCAATCAGCAAAAGAGGTGTCCATATTTCATCACAGCAGCAAAGGAAAAAAATAGAACAGAGTACCTGTACCTTAGGAAGTGTAGCTGTCTGCCTCTGGCACCATAGCGGATTGGAAAGTGCGTATTACACTTGCCTACGGACTGTATGAAACAATTTCATCTTTGACTAACTTAGTTCACCATTTAACAAGAAGACATCTTAATTAGCAGCGTGACTTACCGGGTTCTTTTACAAAAAAAGGGGGTGGATGTGGAATGGTCAGTTTTCAAAGTAGAGTCTCTATTTATAAAGAAAAGAACCACGTAGGGTGTAGATATTTGGCTTTCAAAAACATCACCAAAGGATCAAGTGTGAGGAATTTTTAGATAGCAGCTGCACTACCAGCTGTAGCAGCTTGCCAACAAGGGATAATGTGTTAACATAGAATTTTTAACTAGAGGAAACAATCTTATTACTTTGAACACATGCACGGTTGCAGGATAACAGAATAAACTTGGTATAGATAACAAACCCATTACAAGTGTTCATTTATTAGGTTAAGCGGTCTTATCTTTAAAAGAAAGGCGTGCATTTAGGTGCAGCTGTGGTGGAATCTTAGCAGGTGGTAGAATTTATTCGTAGTGACCTTTTAACGTGAAGTCTCTAAGCAGCTGTTTGATTTTATAAGGCAAAATGTTATAAAATAAATGCTTGATAAAAACTAATTTCACGTGGCAGGAAATCGAACTTGTTGATCGAAAGATTTTATGATTTGTTTAGAAATTTTTGGGCATTTTAGACAAAAGTAGTGCGAATTAATGTTTATGCAGAAAAAATTACTTGCAGAGTTTTCAACGTAACAAAGTGGTGGACAAAGACAGAAGTTACTTTGATTGAGAACATATATGGAGTTGAAGATACCATTTCACCAATAATAACAATGCTGCGGTTGCATTTTAAGAATAAAATGCTCAGTTGAACAGATCGGGGGATGGGGATAACAAAATTATCTGTCTGAATACAAATTTTTTTATTATCAACTTTTGCAATATCTTGCGAATCACATAAAACCCAATATCGAGAAACCGAAAATTTTTTGTGCTAAAGCAAGTGGAACTGAATTAATGGTATTTCATACCCACACAAGCCGCAACGTACCACCATTAAACTAAACAGTAAAAAACTACCGAAATCGTTCGTCTACCATTTTTAATAACTTGATATTAGGAAATTCCTCAATACTAATAATTTTATCTGTTTTTTTTATTACTTTTTGAACCAATCTAAAATCATTAGTGGACGGAATAGGACCAGTGTGCCATAAATGATAAACTTAAGGTTTTTACGTTTGTTCTAATACCAATGTGTTTCAATGAAGTAGATTGTAAAAACTCATTAAATTCTTTCTATATTTCTGCAACATTTTCTTTAAACAATTTAAAAACAAAAAGTTACCACATTTATTGCAAAATTGACTCAGGAACAATGGCTAACCCTAAGTAAATGTAAAACGCTTGTACACAGCGAAAAATAGAATTATTTTAATAGATAAAACTTCGTTTGCTAGTGTTTACAAAATGCAATGCAATTAATCAAACTATAAGTGATCAAATGAGATCTGTTACCTTTTGAGACTTTCCCCTCAAATAGGGTTCTTTTTACGTAAATAAAATAGAGTGAATAATAACAGGTATGCTTCCGTATAAACCTTTAATGCAATAATTTTTAGTAAAAGGTATGAAATAAATAATGAAATAACTTGTATAACCAATCACTAAATCGACCCTACACTACGTAAGAAAACTAGAGTTCATAGCAAATTGGTAGGTATTATTATCATTACCCTTACATAAACTACGTCCGAATACCTACACGAAACAAAAGAGAGCGGTACTTCAATATGTTAAGCCACAACCAGTTTGTGTACTTCCTTACGAACGTCGAACTCCCTGGAATGTTTAAGCTCAGCTATTCATACACCCCAGCGCGTTGAATGACTACTTCACACAAAACCCCAGATATACTATTTTATACTACTAACCAAGAATGGTTAAACCTAATGCTAAAAAGACTATCATACACTACAACTACTAGCGCGGGACATCACCCCCCACTTCAATTTAGGTACCGCCAGGATGCTAATTCAACTGTGTCAGGTTAACGGGCGCTCGATAGGGTTTAAAGTTAGTTATATTATGGCCTCCAAAAGACAACCCGCTTGAGTCTTCGCAAATTTGGTAAGAATTGGGGTTGACTACTCTGGTAACCGCACCCGGGCCCTTGAATAATAAAAAAAAAACTCCTTTTAACTTTGTCTTTGGCAGAAGACGGGATAAAAGGGTACCAAGAGGCAATCCCATTTACGAAATCGGTAAGTTTGCGCGCATTACGACCATGTCCGAGCTGTCTTTTCCCTGCTTTTGTTCTTGACTTTTCTTTAGCTAAAAACACAAAACCCTTAAGTTTTCTCTCACAATCTAGACAACTGATCGATTTTATATAATCGTTTGGCCTTCAGCGGCCGAAGTGCACTTCATTATCTCTTTCAGAATCTCCTTCCAATTCAACAACCTCTCGGTAAGGGGTTTTGAACTCTTCCTTCTCAATTATCTTTGCTTCCTTAACAACACCCGGAATATCCTTATATGGGTACCCTTTTCTGCCAACCCCGTCCTGAACACCATGCTTAATCTCAACATAAATATCGCATATGGCAACCCGGTTTATGTTTTCCTGCCCGAATAACAAAAATTTAAGTTCTTGCTTGGTTTTTTCAAACGTTCCCTCGAACAAACATTTCTCAAAACTAAATACAATAGCAAATCGGTCTATCCAGTCACATCCTATAATCACATCTTTCATCAAATGTGGTACAACAATGAAAGAACAGCCGAAATGCACACTGCCCGTAACGACTTCCAAATATACCTGTTGTTTGACCGCCTGGCCTTTACCCCTTAAAGTCCCAAAAACTGTTACGCCCGAAGCGGATAATGATTAGATATTGCACTGCGTAGTGGCTATAACCTTATTATGCAACTGATGCAACTCATAACCGATTCAGGATCGACTAGGATATCCACGCCTATAACCTCTACCAATCACCTTATCAACAAAACCTTCACCGGACTACTTTCGAGTTTATTCTTCCCTAACAAATCATCATTATAATCGCTGAACAACGTAGAAACTACACGATCATTCCTACGATCCGTATCTGGCCTATGTTGGTTGTTGCACTCACTTTCGTCCCTCTACGTCACTTGATTAGGGGCCCTATCATAGACACGGTCCCCCTGCAAATTTCGACCATGAAAATGATAACCCCCGAATTACCTCGACCAGCACCGCCTTTTCTGTTAGAATACGAAAATAACTCGCGTTCATCCGTAGCATCAACCCGCCGTAAATATTGCTCAAACTCCAGAAATAATAACTCCCTTGCGTATCTCGGCCTCAAAATCATCAGCCAAAATGTTGATAATCTCCTCCTCAAAGGGAGGCGCCTCCAAATAACTCGCCTCTTTGCATTTCTTTAAAAAATAATCCGCACGTGACCTCCAATGCAATAATTTTTAGTAAGAGGTATAAAATAAATAATAAAATAACTTGTATAACTAATCGCTAAATCGACCCTACACTACTAAAGAAAACTAATTAGAGTTCATAGCAAAATGGTAGGTATTATTATCATTGCCCTTACATAAACTACGTCCGAATACCTACACGTAACAAAAGAGAACGGCTACAATATGTTAAGCCCACAAGCGGTTCATTTACACCCTTGCAAATGTCGAACTGGCTGGAAGTTAAAGCTTGGTTATTCATACGTTCCAGCGCGTTGAATGACTACTTCACAAAAAACCCCAGGTATAACAACATAAATATTAACTAAGATCGATCCTACCTATATTGGTGACAAACCGTCCTGCGGGGATAATCTCAGTAATCTTCACCGTTGGTCCACCTTGTTAAAAACACAACTCAGTTTTCACTTGCATTATTGTCAACGCACTTGCTTACTTTTTTTAGTCGTCCTTCACTAACACACTGCAAACCCAAACGACCGTCTCACCGTCCCTTCATAAACTAACTTAACAGTACTTGCTGAGCTTTTTGGGACTCTACTAAAAACAGGTTACTCCTCTGACCTCCACTTCTTATAATAATACTCTCTTATATTATTAAACAAGAATGGTTTAACCTAATGCTAAAAAACTATTAGTCACTAAAACTACTGACGCGGCACAATTTTAAATACAATTTGCTATTCAAAACGCTTTTTAAAATTGCCAAATTTTACCTCCATGCTTCATATATTACTATTTTTGGGTGATATAATAATCATGTTATGAAACTGATCGCTCACTATTACTATGCTGTATTTACAACCTTAAATTCTTCAAAGTTACGCATTGGTCGATTTTTAAACTAAGTAACTTTAAACTTTATTGACCTATTAGTTTAAACGTTTTCACGTTGAATCTCCGTGTTAAAATCTTACCATATACTGGAAGTTGTAACAATGTAACCTAAATAAGGTGAACCTAATCGCTAATTACTATTAAAAAATTCAAACTCTGCATGCTTATGCTTTATGTATATGGTAGGAATATTCAATAACAAATAACTAACCTTAAACAAATGTCTCCTTTAAACACTCATATAAGCTACTTATAAACAGAATTGCACAAATAAGTTAATGTTGGACCCTGTGCAATAAAAACTATGATATAATCGATATTCCAAATTTGTTACTAAATTTATGATATCCACAGGTGTGTATTTTTAAGTAAAGTATACAAGATTTATTTTAATTAGCGGTGCCCACTAGTTGACAACGAAATGTGATCAGATATATTAAATTTTTATGGTTTAGGAATTCGTATGAAGCATTTAGAATACACTGAACTTAATTATTTATTGTTTAATTTACGTGCATGATGAACTCAAACGAACTAGTAATTAAAGGTTTAGCCAGGCGTCTCTAAACAAATAATATTCCCTTTGTATATCATTAAGGTTATCAGTGCCAAATAACTTTTGAAGTGCGCAAAGTAAATTAAACACAAGCGGAATTCTTGAAAGTTTTATTTAGTACACCTAGTTTTGCCCACTTTTCAAGTTGATCCGGCATTCTTTGCGTCCGTTTTAAATTAAGCTAATTATTTCATATTCCGGTTAGCATTTCTTGAACTTTGACTTAATATATAAAATCAAACCTGGTCTGTCTAATACAAAACTAACATTGGAACAATAAATTATTCATATTCACGAATGTGATGGTGTAGTATGTTTATAAATATGTTGCAGTTAAAATACAATATTCTATTTTTTAATTATTGCTAATGAATTTAGGTGATTGGATATCTCTATTAGCGGAAAATTGATTGATTATTTTGATTGTATTTAACGTTTTCAATAATTTAAATTAATTGAAAAGAGGTTTCAGTTCACTACTTTTTTCTCCATAGTTTATTGCAGAATATCTACAAACCCATTAGGTAGTATTTGATATAAAATGGTTAATAATTCAAATTATTGAAGCGTGCACGTTGACATTGAAATTAACTAAATATGATTTAGTTCTGTAATTAAAGGACTTGAATTGTAAAGTAGGTCAAAACGCCGCATAAAATTTATCATTTTAGATTAACTTGCATTTTTATATCTGATTCAAATTACTAAAATTATTAACCAAACAGTAAGATATTTTAAGCACAGTACGTAGTAAATTGTAAGGTTAAAACGCACGGGTCATACAGAAACAGAAAGGACAGTTAAGTATGGACCCGTACAAATCTACGTAAAAAAAGACAAAAGAAACGTAAAAATACCGGGCTAACTACAAGCGCAGAGAGTGGGGTGGTTCACATAAACAAGAAAACTACATCGCCATCAAGCTTTTATAGACAATTAAAAAATAAAGATTTCTATTTAAACAAAAATAAATAAATAATTATATTTTACGGACAACTTTTAATAATGGATCCACGAAGTGTGCATTCCGTAAGTTAACATGTAAAAAGCTAATCAGTAAAAAGAGTAAAACTTGTGATTTCTTTTAGACAAATATTTTTAAGTTGTATACAGTACATTTAGAGCGATTTCAATATCAACACGTATGGTCTCTTTTAACACACCAGCATCACATGCCGACAAACAATAATCCCTTGGTCTGCAAAAAAGGAAAAACAAGGTCACATACCGTCACGTGCTGGGATACTTGTCTTGCAGCCAAATCATCGGGCCGATGCAAAAGAGCGTTTGGGGCCACGTAACAAAAAATAATTTGGCCTACGTAGAAGGACACTTGAGTTTACGTACAGAAGCACTGCCTACGTAGAAAAGCACGGCCTACGTAGAGAAGCTAAAAAAATCCTGTTGGTATTAATAAGCACGTACGAACTCACCAATGCACACGGATATAGCCTATCTAAGGAAGCGTGCATTGCTCTTGAAGTAACAATTCGATACGCATAGCGTACATGCTAGCGCGGAAAGCAGGATCAGAGTGAAAGTTAAATTAGGAAACAAGCTAATAATCAATTCAAATAATTGAGTAACACTTCTAAAGTCGTTGTTATGTATGAACGGATAACGAAAACCGGCAAATTCAAATACATCATCATTATCATCGTCATCATTAGGTCTTCAGTCCTGAACTGGTTAGACGCGTACCCTCATTGTTCCCTACTATGAAGTAACCTACACATTTCCCTGAAATTTGCACAGTCTGCATCTATCACTGTCTGATCTAGGTCTATCTTTACCTCCTTTTTCCTATATCTGCTTGTAATATTTCCCATACTTTTCCCCAAAAATGCCTTAGAACGTATTCTGCCCCTCTATTTCTCCTATCGTTTTATCACCGATATTATTATTCCCCTACTATTTCTATAACCTATTTGTTATTAACTTTGTCTGTCCATACTACTAAGCCTAAGGTCCCGGGTTCGAATCCCGACACGGTCCGCTTGAAAAATGTTAGGCGAGCATTTTTCACAAAAATACACCCTTGTTCGGATGAGAGGTAAAATGGAGGTCCCGTGTGTGAGTGTTGTCACGCACGATAAAGATCCCTACCTTGCTTGGAACAGCAATGGTTCGGCAAAATTCTAAATTCTCCAGGTAAAAAAAACTCGCTTCCTGACCAATGTAGTGCCTTGGGATGAAGCATTGGAAAATCACATGTAAGGTTGTGAAAGGAGCCAAGCAGCCTGTGGCGGCCAAGTTCCCTCATCACTTGATCATTTGCCGATTTAATATGTTTTCCAATATATCTTTTCGCACAGTCAACATTAGTTGCAGATATTTCACAACCAACACCTGTAGTTGTTTATAATAACCATCAGATTTATCTGCACCTATTTTTTGGTTATTAGATTTTCCGTCTCAAAACTGGTGGGACACGTACCTTCACTTATTTATATTTTGAGCTAGCCTTGGAACAGCAATGGTTCGGCAAAATTCCAAATTCTCCAGGTAAAAAAAACTCGCTTCCTGACCAATGTAGTGCCTTGGGATGGAGCATTGGAAAATCACATGTAAGGTTGTGGAAGGAGCCAAGCAGCCTGTGGCGGCCAAGTTCCCTCATCACTTGATCATTTGCCGATTTAATATTTTTTCCAATATATCTTTTCGCACAGTCAACATTAGTTGCAGATATTTCACAACCAACACCTGTAGTTATTTATAATAACCATCAGATTTATCTGCACCTATTTTTTGGTTATTAGATTTTCCGTCTCAAAACTCGTGGGACACGTACCTTCACTTATTTATATTTTTAGCTAGCCTACACAGTTCCCTAAAATTTCCACACAGTCTATATACAGCTCGGTTCCCCTTCCATTGTTTTCTAATTATATGCCCTATTTCACAGAGATTCAGTGGTATGTGAAGGGGGAGGCAGCTCCGTGGCGTAGTGGTATGTGTGTGACTACTACGCCCAAGGTCTCTGGTTTGAATCCTAAAACGGTCCGCTTGAAAAATATTAAGCGAGCATTTTTCACAAAAATACACCCTTGTTCGGATGAGAGGTTAAATAAAGATCCCGTGTGTGGGTGTAGTCACGCACGTTAAAGACCCCTACCTTGCTTGGAACAGGTAGACAAAACTCGCTTCCTGGTCAATGTAGTACCTTCGGGTGGTGCATTGGAAAATCACATATCAGGTATGTAAAGGAGGTTAAGCAGCCTGTGACTGCCAAGTTCCCCCAACACATAATCATTTGCCGACCTAATAGTCTACCAGTAAATCCTTTCACACAATTAACATTATTCGTGAATATTGCACAACCAATACCTGTAGTTTCTTATAATAATCATTATGTTTAAGTACAGTTTTTTTTTCGTCATTAGTTTATCCATCTTGGGACTGGTTGGGTGCGTACCTCCATTGATTTCTATTCTGAGCTAGCCTACACATTTCCCTGAAATTCCTACAGCCTACATCTTTCACTATCCACATATTTCTTTCTTCTTTTACCATTTTTAGGACCTCTTTGTTCTTAACTTTGTCTGGCCATAATATCTTCATGATACGTCTGTAGCACCACATTTCAAAGGCATCTATCTTTTTCTTGTCCGCTTCTCCTACTGTCCAGACTTCACAGCCGTACAGTACTCTGCTCACACATATGTTTTAAGCAATCTTTTACTTGTTTCAATGTTTGTTGTCTTTGAATACAGTAGTTGCTTTTTTTGTTAAATGTAACACGAACTTGTGCTAATCTTTGTTTTATATCTTGCGCTTTTTCCATCTTGCGTTATTTGGCTTCCTAGGAAGCAGAAATCCTAAACCTCTTGCAAGCTCTTGTTGCGTATTTGTAGTCTTGTTTTTGTTTTATTTTCACCTCCTTTGCATACTAGTATTTTACATTTATTTTTGTCAATTTTCATACCATATCTCTCCGTTAGAACTGTTTCCATTTCATTAAGACCAGCTTCTAACTCTTCCTTGCTAGATGTTAATACCGCTATATCATCTGCAAATCTAAGCATATCAATTTTTTGTCCCTGCATAGTAATTCCAAATGTCTTCCTGCATTTGACAATATTCATTGCCACTTCAATGTACAAGTTAAAAATTAATGGGGATAGGGTACATCCCTGTCTCACCCCTTTCCTAATGTTTACTTCTCTACGTTCCTGCTCTAATTCTATTACTGCTGTTTGCTTTTTGTATAAGCTATGTACTATTTGTCTATCCCCATAACACATTCCAATCTTTTAAGTATTTCGAAATTTTTTTTCCATTTTACGTTGTCAAATGCTTTTTCCAGATCTACAACCCCTATATATACGCTTTCCCTTTTTTCTATTGTTTTCTCCATTATCACTCTCAGAGCTAAATTATCTTCCGGTGTTCCCTTGTTTAGATAGAAGTTTAGATAGAAGCTTTTGAAACTTGGTGTTATAGGAGAATGTTAAAGATTAGTTGGACAGATAGAGTAACAAACGAGGAAGTTTATAGAAGAATAGGTGAGGATCCCTGTATGTGGAAACAATTGAAGGTCAGGAGAGATAGAATGATAGGGCACCAGTTAAGACATGAGGGACTATTTAGTAAAGTCTTAGATTATAGACTACCAAATAAAAATAGAGTAGGAAGGCCTAGACAAAGCTATATTAGTCAAATTATTAGAGATTTAGGTTGTGAAGGCTATGTAGACCTTTTTAGACTAGCTCAGAATAGAAAAGAATTTAGAGCTGCGTCAAACCGACTTTAAGTAAGTTCGAAAACAAAACAAAAAAAAATAAAAATCAGTTAACTAAATGTCACCAGGACATGACTCACAATTGGTTAGCGGTCTGGCATGTTGGTAGCGCTTCGTTGCTTAAGCCTTACCATAACATATAATTTAATAAACGTCACCATGACATAACTCACAATTAGGTAGCGGTCTGGCATGTTGGCAGCGATTCGTTGCTTAAGACTTACCAAAACATATAATTTAACACTTTTCCTTTTTGAAGCGGATAACCAGGTTATATTTCATTTCCTTATAAATGGTAATCGTGTAAACATGTTAGATTTCTTTAACAACCATCAGGTTGCTAATATCTATGTAGAGAAAAGCTGGATAGGAAAAAGATAGAAGGATATAGGAAGACCTAGACCAAACTATATTAGTCAAATTATTAGAAATTTAGGTTGTGAAGGGTATGTAGAGCTTTTTAGATTAGCACAGATTAGAAAAGAAGTTAGAGCTGCGTCAAACCGACCTTAAGTAAGGTCGAAAACAAAATGATGATGATGTTCCCTTGTTTCGCCTAAACCCAAATTGATCTTCTTCTAGAATTTCTTGAGCTTGTTTTTCCATTCCTCTTTGTACAATTCTAGTTAATATTTTTGAAACGTGTGCTGTCAAACTTATTGTTCGAAAATTTTCACATCTATCCGCGCCCTTCTTTTTTGGTATAGTTACTATGAAGTTACGTTTGAAAATTTTGGGTATTTCGCCTCTCATACATATAGCTTACAAGTTGGAAGAAACGTTCTGTTACTGCTCATCCAGCGGCTTTTACAGTTTATGCTAGCACCTTATCTGTACCCGGCGCCTTACTATTTTTCAAACCCTTTAATGTTAATTCAAACTTATCTCTAAATATAGGATATTCCAAGTCATCATTTTCAATGTCTGATTCCTGATCTAACGCTGCTAGTTCCTCTCCTACATATAAATTCCCTATATATTCTTGCCATCTACCCATTTTTTCTACATTTTCTATAACGGTTCCTCCCGTGTCGTTTATATTTTTGCTATATGGTTTTTTATCCATAAAATTGATTCTAATTAGTTTGTATGCTTCATCTGTCTTTTCTATTTCCATCTTAGTTTGTACCTCTTTACACTTTTCACCAATTCATTGTTTTTTAGTTTTCCAGCATTTACGAATAATTTCCCATTTTATGGTTTTGTATCTCTGTTTTCCTGTTTCGTCTGATTTATTGTTGTATTTTCGTCTTTCTTCTATTAAATTCAGGATATCCTTTGTTATCCATGGTTTCTTATTTTCTTTTTGTGTATACCCAAGAGTATCTCTGGCCGCCATGTCTAACCTGGATTTAATGTTTTTCCATTCTGTTTCTACTTTATTAGTATCAGATATTTTTCCGTTATCTTTCAACAATTCATTTGACTTTTTTTTGAATTTTTCTTGAATATATTTATCTGTTAGTTTCTCAATGTCAAAGTGCCTTTTTATATTTCTTTCTTCCAAATTTTTAAATTTAAGTGCGGCCTTCATAATTACGATGTTGTGGTTAGTGTCTATATCTGCTTCTGGGTAGCTTCTACAGTTTTTTACTTGATTCCTAAACCGTTACCTAACAAGAATGTAATCTATTTGATATTTTACTATATCTCCTGGCATCTTCCACGTATATCGTCTTCTAGCATGATGTTGAAATAATGTGTTTGTGATGATTAAATTGTTCTTGTCGCAAAATTCAACTAGCCTATTTCCCCTGTCGTTTCTCGTGCCTAAACCAAACAAACCTACTACTGCTCCTTCCCCACCCTCACCTACCACTGCATTAAAATCCCTCGTAATTATTAAATTTCCATGTCATTTTACGTGTCTTAGTATGTCTTCGATATCTTTGTAGACCGCTTCTACCTCTTCGTCACTGTAAGCAGAGGTGGGCAAGTATACTTGTATTATTACTGTGTTTACTGGTTTAGATTTTAATCTAACCATGAGTACTCTTTCGTTCTTTTGTAAGTAATTTTCTACACAATGTCCTATCTTTTTTCGCATAACTATCCCCACATCAGAATTTCCTTCCTTTGTTCCTGTATGAATTACCCTGAAGTCTCCACTCCTTAAATCCCCCGCCTCTGGCCACTGAACTTCTCTGATCCCTACTATGTCTAGTGCTAACCTATTCATTTCAATTTTCAGTCTCTCTAGCTTACCTACTTGCTTCATACTTCTAACATTCCACGCTCCGAGCCGCATAATGTTCTCGACTCTTATTCTGCACTTTCCGATCGGATCCTCCGAAGCAGTCCCCTCCCGGAGCTCCGAATGGGAGACTATTTTAACTCTGGAATCTTTTACCCCAGAGAATGCCATCATGTTTATTACAATTTAAGTATGCTGTGTACTTGGGAGATAAAGTGGTGGTTTCCCGTTGCCTTCCACATTGCGGTAGTGTGTCTTAGACTGCCATACTGACCCTTATGGTTTCTGCCAATGTAAGAACCGAAAGAGCCGCTGCCCTCTTTCGGGGACCTGTCTTAGTCTGGTTCCTCACTAACGACCCTACTATTTTGGTTGGACCTGTAGTTTGGCTCTTTAGCTCATTAGAATACGCAAGCCATTTCAAGCTGTTCTAGTAATCTAAAACTTCAGTAAGGTGCAGGTCCATTTGAAATGGAAATTCAAATACATTTATAAAAAATTTTCGTTATTCAAATTTGTATTATTATCAATAAAGTGAATATATTCTTTTCCTAAAGCAAAGATTGTATATAACCGAGTATATTTGCTGTGTTATCTTAAACAATAAGAATAAACTGAGGTACTTTGAAGTAAACTAAATTCGCTAATACTATTCTACCGAGTGTTAGAAAAGTACTTGTTTCAATGATATTAGGATGAGCTTTACAAGAAAAATCGATTTATTTAATTATAAAGCGTAATCAGGGCGTTTCTCATGACAGGTAGTTACACAAGATATCGGAACGGAAACATGGGAATATTTAAAAAGAATCCTAAAACGAAAGAAAACATTCAGCAGGGCACAATCGAACAAAACAAATTGATCATCACATACACATATTGAATTAAGCGCCCCAACTACCCACCCACTTACCCACAAATACGCATGCACTGATGCACATACACGAACGAATACACACAAGTACACTCACCTGCATACCCACATTCACATACGAGCCCATGCACATATATACGAGCATGCACATGTATATGCACGGAACTCGTACGCGTACACACACGCACATGTGCATGCACATGCACCTAGAGATGCACCGAGGCATGCATATGCAGACCACACCTACACATTTTAAAGTAAATTGATTGGAACTGCGACCACACCTAGCGCTCTAATTTTTATTGAGCGAAGTTTTATTTCCTTCGTTAAAATTCAGTTTAGAAAACGACTGCATGACGCACATCTACCATGCAGTACAGTTTACTACAAGGTTTTGTAGGCACTAATAAGTAAATAAATACATCACTAATTAATTTTGTCCATATAAATTCAGTCCAGTAACTACCATTGTCTGCGCCAACTAAGATTTTAAATTTTTTACATATTTACTTTGTACTACAAAGTATACTAAACCGACGAGCTATCATAGTAATATCCTATTTCATGAGTAACGAAAATAAAAATTATCATATTTACCTAACAAGTACAGCTACGAAATAACTGCCAAATCTCACACCTATTAAGAATCGGAAAGATAAATAAACATTTTTGATATTTACCGATAGGTTATTAATACAGTAGAGACGTAATCACACAAAGGTTGAAAAACTGTCACATATAAAAATTGAATGTACATTTCCATTGCTCGATACCATTTTGACTTTAAGATCACATCATTCGTCACAGACTTGTAGCATAAAAATAAATAAGTTAAAATAGCAATTCTGTTTATTTTTTCAATAAATTAAAACAGTGTAACTTTGTAGTGGTAAGATCTGACCTTGTAAATAATAAGTAAAGAAGAAGCATATCATGCATTGACTTTGGTAAGAATGTTATTTGTATTATCCTAGCAAAACAAAATGACGCAGCTTCTTTAGTTCAAGACTTAAATTTTTGTCATTTTGAAGGTTATAAAAGACATGGAGGTATAACGCCAAGTAACACGTGTATGAAAGAAGGTATTAGAATCAGCTTCTTCAAAAAATCTCACACCCTATGTGAATAGAACTTGGTTAGGTTTAGGTCAAGTGTTGAATATGTAAAATAAAAGGAACCGTATTTTGTTTACATATCTTAATTTCGCTCTATTGTCTGCGTTAACAATAAAATTCAATTTTTCCAAAATTTCTAAAATATAAACGGTTTAAATGTATCACAATATTTTTCTTATATACTCAATGAATATTCCGGAATGCCGGAAAGGTACTTTACATAGTATACTGATGTTATGCAAACAATAAATACAGTGTCTTTCTACAACATTCGATGGGCCATAAAAAAGTAGGAGTAAAAAACAAAATTAATTTATTACCAACAGTTTGTTACGCGCAGTTACGGCACTTAAGTATTTTCGTTCTTACGTTTAGATTTCACATTTCTTACTTTCCTTTCACGGTCACTTGTGTATTCAGTAACAATTTCTACCGCCTTCACAATTTAAACGATTACTTATTCATCACCCTGTAGGATTTTATTAGGATATGCAGTTATAATTTAAAAATGCTCCAATCTATTTTATTTTAACATAGCGTTTAAATGTGGTATTCGATTATCAGAACATTTGTTTTGAGAAATATTACTTGATGTATGTACGTGTTTTCTACAAGATTGCTTGCGAATACAGATTACGTTCCATTAAACTTTTCCGCTTCGTTACCTTTACACTATATTTAAGATAAATTATAGATTGGTTCATGTTGAGTCTGTTATTTTATGGGAAAAGTTAGGCAACACATCCTATGGGTACTTAATATCTCCATGAGTTTGATGAACTTTCATGTTGTTTTAAAGCGCTAATGGTTCTATTGACAGACGTTATACAGGTTTTCCATTATCGATCGTAGTTCGCTTGTTGAAACAATAGGATAGGTTTCAATATACAAGCTTACGCAAGGATTTTGCAACACACGTTCCATGCAATTAGATTTATGGTTATCTTATAAACAAATGAAGATTTTCAAGAAAACTATTAATGTGATTGGTTTATCTAAAAATACGTGTTGACGAGGGAAGTTACGATTGAAATTTTATTATTATTATTTTGATACTTGCTTTCTGTTATAAAAATAAATCCTGTTACGTGATAAAGTGTGGTAGTTCGTTCTAAGTTTTCTAAAGTTACAATCCGGGTTATTGTTGTCTGTGATACAAGTAATGCAGCCCATGCCATGCAAAATATTAAAAATGTACTTCAAATGCACTTCGTATCGGTTTGTATACATGCAATTACAGTATTGCATAACACATTATTGTACATTTCCGGGTCTTGTTTGATTTTAACTGTTAGATCACGAAAGTTTTAAAGAATTACAGTATTAAACTTCTACAATTTTTTTCAAGCAATTATTTCAGCATATTCTAATATCGGTTTAAATATAGTTAACGCGATTGTAAGTAAACATGAATTTTGCTACATGCAGATTATCCAATAATATAATCATCACAGACGATTTGTTTTATTAATAGCTTAGAGACACGAGAATTGGTTCTTTTCTGCAGCTACAAATTTTAAAACTGCCCTTGTACATCTCGTTGATCATCGACGAAACATGGAAGAATCTGGGTGACCATATAGTGGAGGCGTTGTTGGTTTTGCTAAATTTCGTTCATGATGGTTCTAGGGTCGTAGAATTTTCCAGGGAAGAAGACAGGACGTCTAAAAGAACACCGTTTGAAAGCATCGTTCCACCAGTGTATGTATGTGTTTCCTTTCTGAGTATTGGTATTTTGGTTCTCTGCGTCAGCCCAAGTAGTCGGCTTGATGTATTTATTTATTTGTGTCGTGTTTATAATTTACACCAAAAACTACTTCATTTGTTTGGTATAAACATTTATTTATAAACGTACTTTATTGCGGTCCAATTATTTCAGTGCTATTAATAAGCAAGAGCAAATAGGTTCTTTTACATTTGGTCTTTGCATGATAAAGTTTAAAAATTCAGGTTTCTATTAATAATTAAATGTACTTTTCGATCCCCCTTCGAAGAACATTGCAGCCAGTGACATCTGAACGTTTTAAAGCTGCTCACATATCTGAAAGCTTGAACTTTCTAGCTAATTCGTGAATTCAGAAAAGAAATGAAAAACACTAGGTGCTATGTCAAGGCTATACACCGGATGATCAAATACATTCCATTTAATCTTCCCCAAAAACTGTTGGATTACATGAGCAATGTGAGGATGGGAGTTGTCATAAATGTGGACAACTCCTAAAGATCGTCATGCTTTCCTTTTTGTTTTGAACTTTACAATCGTCACAAAATGTGACAATAAATAACCGCATTTGGTTTCTAGGGTGAACGTACTCAATCCAGATCTCATCACCAATAACAATTGATTTCAATAATTTGGTTAGCGGTAATACCATTCGGTGAGCTTTATAGTCGTCAAATAACATGCCTGGAATCTATCGAGCAGACTTGTTTTTTGTAATATAGATGTTCTGTATCGGTTTTGTAAAAAAAAATGAGCTCGATACTTTAGGAACTCCCACATACAACTCACCTATGCTAGACTTCCGTTACTTTCGAACCACTTAGTTAACTGGTTGAATAGTTTTCCCTTGCGACAGAATTGCCTTCTTATTTCCCATCATCGTATACGTCAGTTTGTTCATCTTTAAATTTTCTACACCATTCACACAATACCATCTCTCATAAAGTTAACACTATATACTCGGCTTATTCTTTGGTAAATTTCTGCTGCACTAACTCCTTCTTTGAAGAAAGCAAATAATACTCCACAATTCGCATTTGGTGGGCATATCAATCGTTTCGACAACGTTTACTTGTCTACAGCTTAAAATGGCCAAATAGCGTCGGTGGTAACAGAGGTAACGGCTAGAGGGATGAGCAGTCGTCCACCACGCATGCACGGCTACTTATGCTTGCTTGACTGGTTAGCAGCTATATCAGAAGTAAAAACAAACTATTCTCGAAGTAAAATGTAGAAGTGTGTGCATATATTTACCAAAAAATGGAAGCACTTTTTTGAAGAAACAAATTTCAATAGATCGGTGCTAATATGTCACCTTTCTTAAGACCCAGATCCATAAGTTATGATTCACCGATATTAACAACGAAAGGTTTTATCATGTGCATATCCAAACTCTAAATTTTATTTATTAAGTTTATTTCAACCATTTTCCATAAAATTGTTATTTCACATTTGTCTGATTCAATCATTTGAAGGAAATCTTTGAAAGTTTTCGCCCCTATGGAATTTTACACTATTTCATTGACTAACAAAGCACGACACAATTTCAGTGTTTATAACCCCTTAGGAATCAAATTTAATTCTTTAACATACCTTTGCGACGTACTTTGTTACCCGTAAAACGAGCGGGCCAGTAAGAAAAGAACGAAATCAGTAACGGAATGCTTGCCCGAATTACGTGTAACAAAGGAGGGGAAAGAAAGGAAACGAATACCACGTTAATGCAGTCGGAGTTGGAGGGAGGAGGATATAAAGAACAAAACAACAGGACACACACGACCCAATTCGCCCTACACATATAAAATATACTTCTAATAAGTAATTTTTATGAATTTAGATAGCAAGACAATATTAAACTGCCGGTTTAAAGACAAACATCTGACTTCTTCACTCCTCACGTACTAATATTAAATATTAATTACATCTAATTAGCAATCAAAGTAAAGGGTGTTTTGAAAATACAGCCCTATGCCATTACACATCTCTTAAATATCGCCGCATACTTTAGTCTAAAACACTAAGTAGCATTTAATAACTGTGATCTGTAATATTTTGCATTGGCACAGTAAATAACTAATTAATTACAACGGCTAGCACAATAACATGATGAATTCAGCTTGCGTCTATTGAAAAATATAGCCTAACTTCTAATACAGAATAACCTCTGCAACTTGTTTAGAGACATAAAACTTAAAAACATATTTCACAGTTACTTATACTTATAAATTTAAATGACCTACAATCATCATTTAGAGTGAAGACACATATAACAAAAATTATATTTTAGCTAGGACCTACTAAGTTAACCAGTTACTGCTTAGAGTTAGAAACAAATTTTTCCGGCCTTTTTTTCAGCAAGGGTTTGAACTATAGGTTCAAAATTAATGGTTATTGCCAGTTTGGATTCAATTGATAGAATTCCAAGGTCGGATAACCATTGCTGTCAGTAGGTAAATAAGGCCGGTCCTAATTCAAAACGCGACAGACGTATTTTCCATGTGTAAAATACGTCTGTCACGTTTTGAATTAGGATCGGCCCTATATAATTTCAATGTAAAATAGTTGTGAAAACATTTCAATGTAAAATAGTTGTGAAAACATGAATTCTTATATACTTTCAATGTAAAATACTTGTGGGCATGTTTTGAATTAGGATCGGGTTTATATTACTTTCATTGAAACACACGTATGTTGAAAAATGTAAGTGCAGAGAAGAATGTGTGTAGCTGTTTTGAATTCGGTTTTCTAGCGAGAAGTTACACGTGCACCGTTTTGAATTAGGATCGGCGTTATATACTTTTAATGTAAAATGTGAAAACCTGAATTCTTTTCAAATGTAAAATACTTGTGGGCACGTTTTGAATTAGGATCGGCTTTATATTACTTTCAATGGAACATATTTCAAAGCACACGTATGTTGAAAAATGTAAGTGCAGAGAAAATGTGTGTAGATGTTTTGAATTTGGTTTTCTAGCGAGACAGTATGACAGATGCAAAATATCGCATTCAAGTCAATTGTGTTTTAATTAAAGTGGATTCTGATTTATGTTTAGAGGCTGCAAATACACATGGGCCGGTTTCAATTCAAAATGAGTTCACTCTTGTGATAGGTTGAAAAGTGGGTTGGCAAAGTACGCAGATGGTGGTAATCTGCTATATAAGGAGATTGCTCCTAATATTAATTTAATTAGTCAAAGAAAAGCAATATGGATTTTAATACTCTTAATAAAACCACATATCGCAAACCTTATGTAAATTCAAAAGATCTTGTAGTGAATAAGAGGTTTGAAGTTTTAAAAGTGGAAACAATCAAGACAAAATATGGAGAAAGAGTATTAGTGGAAACAGAAGAGTTCAAGAGTATATTGCCATTGAGATATATTGAATACCTTCAAGCACATGGAGTGAAACAATTAAATGAAAGTATTGGCTCGAACAAACACGTATACATAACTAGTAAGGGATCGATCGGTCTAACTGTCAACATAGAATTTTCAGAATAATATGTCACTAATTTAAGAAATTAGTTTATAATTATAACACATCTAAGTCGATTGTATAAAGAATGATGTATCAAATTAAAGTGGGTTCTGATTTATGTGCGTTTTACTTTGAGTTTACTACCTTGTTTAGAGAAAGTCTTGTTTCAAAGAGAAACTTTTATAAAATACTTTTTATTTTACAAATTGTTGAATATTTTGATCTAACTATTTATAAATGAAAAGTATTTATTAACTCCGTTCTTGAAGTATCTGCTGCTCCCTCGCTGTTAGTTCCTCTCTTTTTTTGCTTTATTATTTCTAGTTCCAAATCTATACGACGCAGTAGCTTCTCTCCACGCTTTTAAATGCGTTAAGCAACTCTACTGTGTCATCTTCGTAGGATTTGTCATCTTCACAGCAAACAGCCATATTAGATTCTGTACATAACTTTTTCATAGTCGACATGTTTTTGCCTGATCTGTGAGCATAACATAAAAAGATTATTGTAGGTTCACCTTTTCTTTTGTATACTACCTGATGTTTCTGAGAGGATCAGAGTGTATCAACGATCCTACGATAGCCTCAGAATCTCCAGAATGGTTTTTTGATCTAATGTAACTTATAAATTAGTACTGTTTTAAAAACACATGTATAAATGTGAAAAAAAGCACTTACCGTGATATATCTATTACGTTACTATCAAAAATAGCAGCAGTGTTGAATTGAGGCCAAGAACAACCAAAAACTTCTTTAATCACGTCTTCGTCAGAATGTAATATAAATTGCTCTAGAACTTTTACGTTGGTACTATTACAATTTTTGATTGATGACAAGTTACTCATTTTTTAAAAGTTGCTAGTAATAGTAACTAATAATTATACAAGAGATCTGATTGAATACTGTTGGTAAAATCTACGTGAAGTATTTATATTAAATAATAAACTGATCTGTTAGAAAAATTAAAATTTGCATCGTTTTCTGAAAATATTCAGCTCTGTAATCTATTCTAATTAACAAAACAGTATGTAAGCGAATATAATTATACCTCAGCAGAAATAATGAATTAGATTCATTGTCTGAAAAAGAAATTGCAATGAATGCACATAATAAAAACCTAAATTAGATTAATTTCGTTTAGATTACCGCTGACATAATTTATATGCAAATATATAGGTAATTGTGTGTTTATGCGATTTTATGCTGTATAAGAAATTTTTTTAAAGGTACTGCTCAGCAGAAATAATGAATTACATTCATTGACTGAAACAGAAATTGCAAGAAGGCGCATAATAAAACCTAAATTAGATTAATTTCGTTTTATATTACTGCTAGCATAATTTATTTTCCATAAAAAATTAACAAAAATTGACTTTATATGCATATATAGGGATATAGTAATTTGTGCTGAATAAGAAAAATTCTTTAGTACTATCAACGTACTGGAAAATGTTTTTTCTTAATAACGGGTTTTTAAAAAAAACCATGAGTGCGTGTAAATTATGATATTTTCTTCAGATTAATTTTTGCGTTTAAAAATAATGCAATGCAAATAAATCCCTTTAAGTAGTAATATTTATAGAATAAGTTTTTATATTACCGCTGACACAATCAACATGCATATATATATATATATATATATATATATATATATATATAGGTAATTTGTGTGAAAATTCTTTAAAGGTACTGTTATATAATAAAACTGCAGAATGTTTTTTTAATACTGGGTTTTTTAAAAACCATGAGTGCGTGTAAATTATTAAACAAGACGGTTTAATCTGAGACATTTTTTTTTTCAAATTTGCTTTGTTTTTATTTAAAAATATTTCAATGTAATCATAAAAAATAGCGCTGTAATGATAATGTATTTTCTGTACTCATAATAAATCAAAGGTCGTTTAAAAACATTTTTTGTAGTAAACGCATACGGAATGAAAAATGATGTTGAATGCATTCTTTTTGCAGTTGTTTTGCTCAGAGTTGCATTCAGTATGTAAATAATGGAAATGCTTGCATAGCGAATTATTTGTCATAGACACGTACATAGGTAATTGTGTGTTTATGCGATTTTATGCTGTATAAGAAATTTTTTTAAAGGTACTGCTCAGCAGAAATAATGAATTACATTCATTGACTGAAACAGAAATTGCAAGAAGGCGCATAATAAAACCTAAATTAGATTAATTTCGCGCGTTTTCCGTAAACTCAGATGAATGAACCTTTTTTGCAGTTATTTTGCTTACGTCAGATGATATTTTATATAAATAGTAAATAGAGAAAATACTTGTATTATTAAGTAGTGTATTTTGATTTTCTATATAATCATGAATGCTGAAACCGTATCCGAGATTAGTAGCGCAATTTTGAGATTAACTGTAAAATGCGTGAATCTAATTAAATCAGTGAATGAAATAACGAAACACATTTTAATTATCAAAGCAAATATTAGTATATTGAAGCTTGCTATTAGAAATAAGGTATACGAAGACAATAAACAAGAAAATCCTAGTAGGCTGGAATCTAATTTAGCACATCTTAAAAGCTACCTTGTACGATTGAGGCACTTGAAACGCTCTTTGGAATATCGTGGTAAAGGTGTTGATGCAACGCTTTCTAGAGGTCATACTCGAAAAATTTGATTTGGCATGATGTACAATCATGTTTTGGAAGTCGAATAATTACGGGACTTATTACCAATTTAAATTATAGAGATCCTCTAGTGTTCTTAGACAAGGCGTTCGCTAGTTTTAAACGCAAGATTGTTGCTTGCTTAAAAAAGTCAATGTTGAAAGTTAATGTAATATTTGCCGCTAACTTTGTTAAGCCTACAACTGGTGAAATAGATTTGAAAACGTTTCCTACTGCAAATCGTCACATCGATATAAATACCAATCTCAAGCTGTGGTATAAGGAGAACGTATTGAACAAGATTTCGAAGCGATTAGAAGAATTTTGCGAGAAAGATTCTGGTTGGGCAATCCAAGAAGTTTTACACTTGACGGTAAATATAAACAATCATGATCCACTTAAAGGAGGGTGTTCAACGTTTCTACCGGTTCCGGACTTTATAAAAAAAAAAAAGCTGTGGTAAATGTAATAAATAACGATCAACATTGCATTCTTTGGAGCTTGGTTTCCGCTTTATATCCTGCTAAACAAAATAGTCAGAGAATATCTAGCTATCCACATTTTGATACAGTATTACGCTACAATTCAATTCAGTTTCCAATCGCATTAAAAGACATAAAAAAAATTGAGAAGCTTAACAATCTCGCAATTAACCTATATTGTATAGAAAATACTAAAATACTGCCATTTTGTTTAAGTGAAAATTTTAAAAAAATTGAACCTATTAATCTGTTAGTTTTAAATAATGATTCCTTACAATATTCTCGTCCGACAAATGCTAATGAGAATCACTTTCATTTTACTTGGATTAAGGATATGTCAAAATTATTTGCAAAACAGTTGTCTTCACATGAACATAGAAAATTTTTTGTTATAGATGTTTAAATAATTTTAGTACAGCAGCATTACTTAAGCGTCATTCGAATTATTGCGAAAAACAGAATACTTGCTCAATAAGATTACCCGAAGAATCCGAAAAGTATCTAACGTTTAAACATTTCCACTATCAAGAAAAAGTATCATTTGTAGTTTATGCAGATCTCGAATGTATATTAGAACCATGCAATGAGTCGGAGGTAATACTAAACACAGTCTCTTACCAAAGGCATATACCCTTTAGTGTAGCGTATTATTTGAAATGCTCGTATGATAATAAATATTCCAAATTTCAATTGTATCGCGGAAAGGATTGTATAGAATGGTTTGTTGCTCAATTGAAACTGATTTCAGAAACGACTAATAAAATTTTCTGTAACCCAAAACCTATGAATCCTTTAACAGAAGAACAAAAGTTTGCATTTAAATTTGCCCTTCACTGTCACATTTGCAATAAACCTTTTAGTATAGATGATATTAGAGTTCGCGATCACTGCCACTTTACAGGTGAATTTCGAGGAGCGGCTCATCAAGATTGCAACATCAATTATCATAATTTTATATGATACCGGTAGTTTTTCATAACTTATCAGGCTACGATTCGCATTTCATTATTAAAAAATTGCGTTAGGGTTTTCAGGTTTGGTAAGTATTCTACCAATAAATAAGGAAAATACATATCTTTTACAAAATATGTAAATGGTACGAAAGTTACTTTTAGATTTATCGATTCATTCAGGTTTATGGCATCTAGCATCGAAAATTAGCTTCATACTTAGATGATAATAAAAATCCATCACCAGGAAAATTGTAACACCGATAATGAGTTTCAGTTACTTACGCGTAAAGGTATATTTCCTATGATTACATTAACTCTTGGGATAGGCTCAATGAAACCGATTTACCCTGTAAAACAGCATTCTTTAATCGTTTGCGCAATGAAGAAATCTCAGATGAAGACTACAATCATGCTAAACACGTTTGGCAAACATTTAATATAAAAACACTAGGGGACTATTCAGACCTATATTTAAAAACAGATGTACTGCTCTTGACTGATATATTTGAAAACTTTAGAAAAACTTGTATGTTCACGTATAAGTTAGATCCGCTTCACTACTTTACGGCTCCTGGTTTAGCTCTAGATGCGATGTTAAAACGACGAACGTTAAACTCGAGCTGCTTACTGATATTGAAAAATAATGTTTTTAGAACGGGGAATTCGTGGCGGTGTTTCTCAATGTTCGAATAGATATGCTAAAGCAAATAACAAATATATGAATGCAGATTATGATCCAAATTTCGATTCTAAATATTTAATGTATTTTGATGTTAATAATCTATATGGGGCTGCAATGTCTGAATATCTTCCATATGGAGAATTTGAATTTTTAGATGGTACCAGTCCAGATATAGTACGTTTAGATATACTTAATATTCCCGATGATTCTGATGTAGGATATATTTTTGAATGCGATTTACACTATCCAGTATCTTTACATGAAATTCACAGTGACTTACCTTTAGCGCCTGAACATATGATACCACCAGTACCTTCTAATAAATCAAACTTAAAGAAATTACTTACAACTTTATATCCAAAACTCAACTATATTATTCACTACAAGAATTTAAAATGTATTTAAGCTACGGTTTAGAACTGAAAAGATTCATAAGGTTCTTCGGTTTAAACAAGCTCCTTGGTTAAAAGAATACATTGATTTGAATACAAAATTAAGACAACAGTCAAAAACAGTTTCGATATATGCTTTTATAAAAATATGATAAATTCGGTTTATGGAAAGATGATGGAAAACGTACGGAAAAGGAAAGATGTGAAATTAGTGACCAAATGGGAAGGACGGTTTGGAGCTCGTAGTTACATAGCGAAGCCTAATTTTCATAGTTGCACTGTGTTAGACAAAGATCTAGTCTTAATAGAAATGAATAAATTAGAGGTTTACTTAAACAAACCCATTTATGTAGGTTTCTCTATTCTAGATATTTCAAAACCTATTTATATGAATTTCACTATAGTTATATAAAATCGCAATTTGCTAACAAAGCAAAGCTGCTGTACACAGATACGGATAGTTTGATATACGAGTTTAGCGTTGAAGATATTTACTCTTATATCAAACAAGATATTCATAGATTTGATACTTCCGATTACGACCCTCATAACAAATATCATATTCCATTATCAAATAAAAAAGTTCCTGGTATTATGAAGGATGAAAACAATGGTGACATCATGCTAGAGTTTGTAGGACTTAGATCTAAAATGTACACTTACAGAGTTCAGGATAGAATAATAAAAAAGTCAAAGGGATCTTCCTTAGCAAGTATTAAGCAAATTTCTTTTGATGATTATAAGAATGCTTTGTTTTATAAACAGACTGTACAGAAAGAGCAATGTTTAATTAGATCAGTCAAACATGATGTCTGTACTATTAAACAAAACAAAACTGTTCTTAATCCAAGTGATGATAAAAGAATTCTTAGTACCTTAACCACTGATACTAAACCTTGGGGGTATAACTATACATACAGAAATGACTTGTAAAGCTTCAACCACTGGCTCAAATAAAGAATGCAATTTATTTTATCTAGATTAACATATAATATTTTTTAGTTATAAAACTTCAGTGTTATGTTTATACCTGCACAAGTACGCCGTTTTTCGTTTTGGATGTATCTAAAAATAGGATACCTTTCAATCTGCCCGAGTTTTGAACTATATATTATTATAAATGTATTGTAGAGAAAAATAGTAGTAGTAGTAGTAGTAACCGTTCTGTTTAAAAAAATCCAGTTTGTTACTAACATACCAGTTAGTTTATTTGAGAAATGTATAACAAAACTTTTATTTAAAATTGTCAATGTTTATGGCTGTTTACTAAATCACTTAATAATTCAAACATGTAAAAGATATTGTAAAAACATGTAAAAATATTAATAAATAGACTGTGATTGCTAAATGATTTATTGTTTTTTTCATAATTTGTAAAGGTACAGTAATAATAATAAAGTAATTATAATATTCTTATGCTGTTTGAGAGTGGATTGTATTTGACTATCTTATCATGAAGTATAAGTCAATGACAAGATGTATTTGGCAAAACGTTTCTGCTAGTTTCAAATTCTAAACTAATATCGACAGTACCAGATTTTAACGCTTCGTTTTGTCTAGAACAATCTATGACTACTAATGGTGCAATACTTCGTAAATCTTCAGGATTAAAAAGTGGTTCATTTTCCTTTTCGTAGTATGATTGCTGAAACTGAGCATACATCTCATATAACAACGCAGTCTGTTTATTCTCGAACCTCAAATTTAAGTTATCGTACGGGAAAATTTCTGAATTTAAATATAGTTTCATGTTGGTTAAATAGCAATGATCAAAACGACTGTAGTTGCTCATGTATCTATTTTTCGGTTGGTTTGGAAACCAACAATCACAAATCTTGGTTTTTCTAATTGTGTTGTTGTTTTAATGTTCCATGTATGACGTTGCGTTTCTTGTAGAAGTTGATATTCATGCAACTCCCATCCTCTAAACGGAATATGCAAATCCTGATTTTGTGCAACGCATTCTATTAAATTAATTCGTTGAGTATCATCAACGGCTACATGCGGCATTTTCCATAAAACTTTGTTTAAAACAACTTTTATTTCTTCATCGGGTGTAGGATTAATTATAGCATTAGTATCAAAACTAGAACGTAGTAAGACTAACTCATGACGCAGGTTTAAAATAATTTTTTTAAAATCTTCGCATAATCCGAGAACCATTGAAAGGTTTATTGCAACATTAAAATTCCCATTGGCATCAACTATTTGTGAATCATCCATAGGAAACCAGCCAGCGTTTTGTAAATGTTTACTTTGATTGCTATTATATGAAACATATCCCTTCATTATAGACGTTAATCCAGGATTCCGAACACGATCTACAATGATACCACCAATCTCATATCTAATTTCATCAAAAAAGCAGCAAAATTCCATTATTTACAAACTTTGCTGTCTGAGACGGCGTTCCATCTGTTCTAATTAATTTGCCTTCTATGTACAGCATGCTCTTCGATGGTAAGGTGTATACATCTTGTTGTTGTATAGGGATTCGAATTTCATCATTATTGTTTAAAGATGTGTTAGCATAAGGTTGATGAGTATGTTTTTCAATATTAACAATTGCATTGTCGAAGTAAACTTTTTCACGCACGTTCAGTATTTCACTATTCATTCTACTTTTTTTTAATTAAATGCAGTCCTAACGATTGTAGAAACTGCCGGTTTTGTGTTGTTAGCGGTCTTGAAACAATCAATCGAGTGTCGATTGCTTTGAAATTTCCAGCATTTATAGCAATTCTTGACATGTTGCGTGCATTATACTTAATATCCATGGCTATTGCAGATTTTTTTTAAATGCAACCTTACAGTTAGAAGTTCTCCTCTGAAATTAACTAAATTTCCATCTTGATCTAACACTTTAACTATTATTTCATTTATTATACGTGACCTGATTGGTAGATATATAATCGTAGGTGGACACTCGACAATTTTAAAACCTGCAGGTACTTGAGGAAAAATTCGTGTATTACATGGGCTGGTTTACTATTTAAATAGGATCCACTTGCAATATTACAATCGATTAAAACTGCATTCACTTTACAAATGTTGATCGCGTAGTCTGCTTGATGCGTGACAAATGCTAGCAATTTTCGCGGATTGAAACCAAGTAGAGAACTAATTGAATCCTTTTTGGTAAAATCCACATCTAGACTACATTTAATACTACATTTAAGTGTATTATTGTCAGCTGTAATTTCTATATACACTGGCGTCTTTCTAGCGCTTCGTGATTGATCCATACGACCACGCCATCTTTTATCACCTAAAGCTTTTTGAAGATATTTATTAATTTCTCTAATCTCATAAGCACCTTCAGGTATTTCTATGAATTGTCCGTTAGATCCATAATAAAATTTATTATTTATTCCTTTTCTATGTTTGGAATTGTGTTATAAGACTCAAAATTTGTTAATCCTAATACGTACTCCGAATCATTATCCAAGTTTATAGGCGGATTAAAATTGCTTGTTAAAACTGAAGTGTTTCCCGTTAGAGTAAAAGTGTACGACATAACAACTTCGTACGCAGTTCTATGCACTTCTTAGAAATTGTAAGCATAAATGACCGCAAAACACAGTACCGTACGATTGTTCTTGGTTAATGTTATAAAGAATTTTACATTTACCCCGCTATTCAAATAACTTATCAACTCTGTTGGCGGTCGCAGGTTTCCGTAGCTGTCATAGTAAATAGCGCTACTACCGTACTTTTGTAAGAGGTCCAATGCGTGCCTAAACCTTCTATTCCATCTAAATTAATTATACCACATTCTTTTAAATTAACTTTCTTGGGAAGATTGTTTCTCATGAACACTCCACGGAAATATGGTACTTCTAATTGCTTAACAAACTCTATTAATTCTACATTGCTTAGTGCTCGATTAGGTAAAATCAAGTTGCGTTCCTTTGAGGTTTTACAGGGGCTAAAAAACGACCAAAACCTTTTTATAAGGTTTGATGTACATGCCGTTTCCGACTGCAATGTCCTCCATTGCCTTGTTATGACGTTGTTTTTCCGCTAGTTGTTCCTTAGCTATTTTAGTATCTGAAACTGCTTTTGCAACAGCAGCTGCACCTCCAGTAAGAGTACCAAGAGCGCTTAGGCCTGCAAAATTGGTATTAGTGGTAGAAAACCTCCTGTTTTAGGAATTGATATAATACGAGCTGATTTAATATGCTTCTTTTGTTTTGCTGTTTTGGCTGCCTTAATTGCTATGTTGATTGCATCCATAATATTAGATCCTTTAGTCTTTTTAAAGCTGTACGTGCTTGTTTGATAATACTTTTAATACCTAGCGTACTTCTTATTTTACGTTTCTTTATCAGTTTTCTTATTTTATTGATATTTTTTGTTCTCAGTGATGCACAGGCACCCATACCAAGTTTTACTTTAGCTTCCATTGCGGTAGCTACTCCAAATGCTGCTACTTTTTCACCTAAAGACGAGTCACCAGAATTTAGTCTTTCTGTAGCTAACTGAGCTAACTTCGAATCTGCTTGATGACGTTTAGATAGATCCTTTTCTTTGGTGTATGCAATATCGTGCTCCTTACAAGCCTCGTCTAACTTGTTTATTCCTTGTCTCCCCGAGCTAACCGTTCGATTAGTTTTGTACCCGGACCGCAAAATTTGTAACCCGGAATATGCGCTTCAAATGGTAAATTGTTAATTACAGTATTTAATAGTCCGTTCCCAGTAGTTTTAGAATTATTATATGTAATCATTAGCGGACAACTATCCTCTCAAGCTGTGCTTAGTATAATAAATAAAATATTATGAATTAATGATTCTTTATATACTCGCCTGTAAATTCTTATATATATTAAATACTATTATATATATATATATATATATATAGCTTGTATAACTTTTTTTTTTTAACGACCTTACTAAAAAATTCAAATTTGCATAAATAAGTTTCTAATGTAAATACCCCACTGTAACGTAGTTAATTTTATTCACTTTAGTAGTTTGTTAATCAGTTTGTAACGTTTTAGTTATTGCAACTGTGATCAAGCATAAAATATATGCGAAAATTTAGGCCATAAAAAAGAGTTGTTCATCTTATTACCAGCCGACCTAAAACCTGCTAATTTCAACACTAATCGTATATATATATATATATATATATCATATAATTCCACTTTTAACAAATCGTAATTGGTAGTGCAAACATGCGTTAAGTTGTGAAACATTATCAAACACCTTTAACCATAAACAATAATGACATTGGTGCAATCCTTAGCTAAAGAAAAACATAGCGTTCTTCTGCCTTCATCTATTTGATGTCTAGTTGTTGGTCCATCAAATTGCGGTAAAACCAACGTTATGATTGGGCTGATAGAACATCCTAATGGTTTAAAGTTTGAAGACGTATATGTTTATTCTAAATCACTTTATCAACCAAAGTATCAATACCTTGAAAGTCTACTGCAACCAATAAAAGGGATCAAATATTATACATTTTCAGTTCTGATAATATTATATCACCATCTGATGCTCGAAATAATTCTATATTTGTTTTGATGATGTAGCTTGCGATAAACAAGGTATCATTAGGGAATACTTTAGTATGGGGCGTCATAAACAAGTAGACAGTTTTACCTTTGTCAAAGTTATACTCGTATACCTAAGCACTTACTACGTGATAATGCTAATCTTTTAGTTTTATTTAAACAAGATGATTTAAACTTAAAACACATATATGACGATCACGTCAATACTGACATGAAGTATGATAAATTCCGTGAAATATGTGCTGCTTGTTGGCAAGACAAATACGGTTTCTTAGTTGTAGACAAAGATAGTGATCCAGATCAAGGAAGGTACCGAATAGGTTTTGATCACTTCATACATATTTAAACCTTGAGAGACGCAAGTATCGTTAGTATCGAAGAATTTTTTACTACAATAAACTTTTACGCAATGAACAAGGAGGCGATAAAACTTAAAAGAATTTTAATTAAGAAAAGAAACATTGTAAAAAACAAATTGCGTCAGTTAAAAGATAATGAAGTCGTCCAAGTGGAATCAATCTTACCCATAACATCACGATTAGAAACTATTGCTAATAAACTGGATGGGGAAAGTGTGGTAAAGAAAGAAAATTTAAAGAAAAGAAGAACTGCCTCATAGCAGTGTAAAAAAAATTAAACCTAAATTGCTAGAAAGGAACGTTGACTATATTGATTCCCCGGTTATTGCTCAGCATATACCAAATATAAAAAATAATGCCATAGAGGTAGATGATGATGATGACGATGTTGAGAATGAATACGAAGCAGAAATTAATCGAAATGCACAAGAAGCCCAGGAATATATTCAAAGCTTTGCCGATTCACCTGGTATGACACATTATCTCGAACAGCTACATCCGCTACCTCGAGAATATATTTACAATATGTTTAAAGATGTTAAGAACGAATTTGATCATAAATATGGTATTAGGTTTAACCCTGATTCAAATGGTCTTATGATAGGCAATTCGAATTTCGCGTTGGATGATGAAAATGTTCTAATAAATGATTTGAAATATAAAGGTACTCCTGGATTATACGAACTACTGTTTAAAAATATCCTGTCGGGTACAGCCATCAAGATCTAAAGTCGTATCTTGATATTGTAAAAGAACAAATGCTAATAGAAGATATTATTCTGAAACAGAACAAATTCAGGGTAATACTTCATATAAGTACAAAATATAATATCTACATTAAACATACTTCCCAAACACGCCGTAGACCTAGAACATTACCCTATAGAAAGCGTCTTGGAGACGGTATGACAATGGAAGTATCAAATAACGCTATAGATTATTTATATTGGAATGATCCCAATGAACTTGTTGATAGATTATGACTTTTAGTTTCATCTCAGACTGCTGGACACACAGGTCACGGCAACGAAATAAATTCGATCATTGAAGAATTGCGTGAGGCGAAAGTAATTAGATGATATGACAATTGACAAATTTGGAAGGCACTTACATAACCGTAAAATAGATATAAGTGAACAGGAATATGAAAACAAAAGTGAAGGTTTTGAAACCTTGATTGAGTACAAGTTACATATGCTACATTACACGGTAGTAGCAACGTTTTACTCTAATACATTCCTCGACGGTGACAAGACATTCCTTATTTTAAACATTAAACATAATTATGAATTTCCTTATGAGGAAGCAGTCATTGAGAATATTAAAGGATACCCGCAAGACATTGAAATTCTTATAAACGAAAAAGTTATGTAATTGCACAGTTACAAGGATTTTGCTTAAACGTATGGATGTAATGAGCTTTCGTGACAGCGGTGCTATTATAAACAATACCACAATGTTTCTTGATTTTATATTAAAAGTTCCTTTCAAAGCAAGTGGAGCCCACGACATTCAAACATAGAAGTATTTCATTAATTATATTTAATAAATCCTGATTATAAAAAGTATTATGATAGTTGCTCAATCAAAAGTGAAAGAGGATATAGTAAATGAACTTCATAAACCAGCAAGAATAAATTTCAAGAGACGCAAAGTGATAGTAAAAGATTTAAATGACCTTCTTCAGACCGATTTGATTGAAATGCTACCATATTCGCAAACAAACAAAGGATTTAAATACATTTTAGTAGTTATTGATTGTTTCTCCAAATACGTATAGGCTGTACCACTTAAAAGTAAAACGGGTATTGATGTTACTGCTGCAATGAAAACAATTTTAAATAAATTTAAAAATCCGCCAAGAAATTTGCAGTCTGATTTTGGTAAAGAATATTATAACAAACAGTTTCAATCCTTAATGCAGACATATGGCATAAACCATTATAGTGTTTTTTCTACAAAGAAAGCATGCATTGTAGAACGTGTAATTAGAACTTTAAAGGGAAAAATGTGGCGCTTGTTTAACCTGAACGGTTCTTACAATTGGATAAAAAATTTAAGCGATATTGTGAAACAATACAACAATACAGTTCACAATACTATCGGAGTCAAACCTGTAAAAGTTGATAAATCAAATGGAGAAACTATTCTTAAATCATCATTTACCCACATCAAACTTGCAACCAAAATACCAAAATATTCAATAAAAGACAGTGTGAGGATTAGTAAACACAGGGAAGCATTTACGAAAGGTTACACGCCAAACTGGTCAAATGAAATTTTTAAGATTAAAAAGGTAAACGTAACCAATCCTACAACATATATATATATATTAGAAGATCAAGATGAGAAAGAAATCAAAGGTGCATTTTATGAAACGGAGTTGCAAAAGGTTAAACATCCAGGAATTTACCTGGTAGAAGGAAGAGTGGAAATAAAGTATTTGTAAAATGGTTAGGCTTCTCTAACGTACACAATAGCTGGATCGATAAAAATAATGTTTGCTAGAAGTTGTTATAATAATAGTTAATAAGGCTAACATTGTAAAATTATATTAAAATAAATAATACAGACAAAATCTTTCTATTGTTTTTTATTATTATTATTATCAAGCCATTCTTTTAATAAAAAGATATTTTGTTTCGCGCATTGCAAATTATTATTGCTGTGTCTACAACAATGGATGTTATATTTTAAACGATTGTTGATTTTTAACTCCGATAGCTTAGGACAACCTAGTGCAAGCATATCAGTTACAAAGTTTTGCATTATATATGTTTCAATCAATTATTTCTTTTCTAGACCCTTCACAAATACTTCTTCACCGGGTCGGATAATTTGCTTCAAATAAAGCGCTATATATGATGACACCATTCCAGCCGTTGAAGATTCATCCCAAGAAATACCATGAATATTCCTTGTCACCCAGTCGTTATGTTTTATATGATCTTGACTCAAACAACTGGACTGCATTGGCAGTTTAAAAATTTGATGCCAAACATCACCTTTCAACAAGTCCAAAACCGCAATTTCTTTACACACAAACTCGTTTTTCTTGTATTTAAATCCCTGAATATCAATTATATACATGTTTGTATGTAAATATATGCAGTAAACTTCGACTAATTAAATTAATATTAGAGCAATCTCCTTATATAGCAGATTACCACCATCTGCGTACTTTGCCAACCCACTTTTCAACCTATCACAAGAGTGAACTCATTTTGAATTGAAACCGGCCCATGTGTATTTGCAGCCTCTAAACATAAATCAGAATCCACTTTAATTAAAACACAATTGACTTGAATGCGATATTTTGCATCTGTCATACTGTCTCGCTAGAAAACCAAATTCAAAACATCTACACACATTTTCTCTGCACTTACATTTTTCAACATACGTGTGTTTTGAAATATGTTCCATTGAAAGTAATATAAAGCCGATCCTAATTCAAAACGTGCCCACAAGTATTTTACATTTGAAAAGAATTCAGGTTTTCACATTTTACATTAAAAGTATATAACGCCGATCCTAATTCAAAACGGTGCACGTGTAACTTCTCGCTAGAAAACCGAATTCAAAACAGCTACACACATTCTTCTCTGCACTTACATTTTTCAACATACGTGTGTTTCAATGAAAGTAATATAAAGCCGATCCTAATTCAAAACGTGCCCACAAGTATTTTACATTGAAAGTATATAAGAATTCATGTTTTCACAACTATTTTACATTGAAATTATATAGGGCCGATCCTAATTCAAAACGTGACAGACGTATTTTACACATGGAAAATACGTCTGTCGCGTTTTGAATTAGGACCGGCCTTATTTACCTACTGCTGTTCTATTGTTGACCCTATTTTTTATTCTTTTTAAAACACTAAAAGATCTTTCTGCCTGGGCAACAACTACAGAGGTACAACAAAATATGTGCAATGCTACACAAATATTCGGAAATAAGTTTGTAATTTTTAAGCTCACTAGCTTATTTAAAAGTTCGATAGGTTTTAACACATTCTCAGAAATGTTAGCTTTAGAAATGTTTTTCAGATACATCATTTCATCAGTCAATTCCTTTCTAATATCACTGTTATACTTCTCTAAATACGTGCTTAGTCTTCTTCCAGATTCTTGTCGTCCATCTCTGCATACTTCCATAGAAAAGAAAATCTCACATAAATTTCTTTTAAAGCAGTAAACCTGGTTGTCAAACTTACAATTAAATCGATAAGAATTTTGTAAAACATTTCCACCTTAAACTTCTCCTCTGGTGATTTCCAAAGGTTTTCAAACGGAGTTTCTTCGTGAAAAGTTTTCACCTTTCGTACTCCATCTTCAAGGAAGTCTGGATCTACACCATAAACAGTTTCAACAAGTATTGCCTCTGACAAGATATCATGCCATTTGTTGCGTAGTGATTTTAAATCTTCTATGAGGTTCTGGATGTTGTTTATCTCAAAATCTAATGCAGTAGCCATAGTTTGTAACAACATAATTCTGTAATTGATTGTAGTTAAAAATCTTGATCCAAATGGATGTCATGGGAATGTATAAAAATGTCTTGACTTTGTTGATTGTTGACCTTGTTTCAACCGTAATATTTAATTGAAGCAAAGATGCAACAGCTTCTGTTATCTTCCCAATGTGTGCCGCCAGAGACCTCGTAGTCGATTCAAGTAATCCAACGGGAGTTCGACAATGAGTGTAAAGACACGCCTACGACATCTTTCAAAATTTACCATTTCTTTGGGCTACAACTAAGAAGATTGCAGAGCTGCTGGGCAATTTCAAAAAATGCTGGGCTTCAGAATAGCATTCTGCAGCTGAAACGCCACACAAATTAAAACTGTGGCATCCACAGGGTGAGAATATAGCTAAGGGATTCCATTTCAGTATGATGGCCTGCACACCTTTACATTTGCCACTCATGTTGCTGCCACTATCGAAGCCCTAGCCACTAGTGGAATTTCATATTTATCAAGGAAAATTTTGATAAGATTAACAATGTCTTGTCCAGTTTTTCATTGGACTCGGCAAAACCAATAGCTCTTTCATGTATTTCATACATATTCAAACTCATATCCAAACTAATGTATTCCATTACAAAAGAAGTTTGCCCAAATGACATGAGTTTAGAGTTGCATCTACTATTATCAAATATTATTTTGAGTCGTTCAGCTCACGAAGAATCATTTCGCTTACATGATCAGCACAACAGGATATAAACTCACTTTGAGTTTTCCCCCGATAAGTGGTGCACTTGCAGCCGCTTTTTTGAATCGTAAGAGTGTTGGACTTGCTCAAGGTGTTTTGCCAGCACGAGATGGTAATGAATACTTAGTTACAGCTTCTCAAAAAAATTCCATTGATTGGGTCTCCAATTTTGTGTGTAACCCCCCCCCCTAAAAGATAGTCCACGCTCACTTAAAAATAATATCACATCAAGTATTCTGCGTAAGATTTGCTTCCATGTACATATTTCATTACGCAACTGATATTTCAAACTTTGGAAAACCGTAGTAACCTTTATTAAATTTCGTTTCATGCTTTTCCACTTCATAATAACACTCTTTATGAGAAGATTTTTCGAATAGCCACCGACTGAGGCAAGTTTGGATCGGGCTAATTCTGCTTTAGTCAAAAATAATCGGCATGGGTAACACAATAATACTTCCTTCAAATTACTCCAAACTAGCCAATCTCTTGGGACGACTTCATAATTAGGTAGTTTATAATTATATATTGATGTAGAAAAAATTTGGTCTGTTGAGTCAGCAGGAATGGTGTTTTGATGTTTACCCGTTTCTTCCACCACTGTGTGCTCAACGTCTTCACGATCAAATTGCAAAAACAATAATAAACCAATGTCAAAAACTTTTGGTTCGCTTTTGTCTGCGTCTTTGGGTTTAACATTGCTTACATCAGAATTATCCTCCACGTTTTCATTAGGGGCAAGGGATACGTTTATATTATCTGCCTTCATGGACGTTGGATCTGGATCAAGCTGTTTATCAGTTATATTTTTACTAGCCGCAAAATGCCTTAGTAAATTTTGTTGACCCATTTTGGATTTGTCGTCTTTCTCTCTCTCTCTCTCTCTCTCTCTCTCTCTCTCTCTCGCTCTCCCTCTTCCTCTGTCGCTTCACTTTCCGTTTTTGAACACCAGGTGTATGTTGGTAGTCCATTTTAAAATCTAATATAGAAGGATACGTTTCAATTAATCAAAATTTGTTACAAATTTCAATTATTTTTAATTTAACAAGGAAAATATATTCTCTATTCATTACTTACTAAAACTATTTCGATAGGATCAAAATCGTCGAGCTAACCTCAGCTCTTATCTTTTGCAATAAATAACAAATAAAATACCATAGCTTGCCTTATAAGAAAGTGAATTTTGAGTATGTCAAAAACTATACTCGTAAAGTATCACATCAAGTTATTCTTTATTGTTTAATGTCAGAGCAGTCCAATAAATAAAACCACCTGTCACAGTGCAGCGACCGACTTCGAGTAATCAAATTCAAGGGATTGGAATCATCGCAAAAAACTATACGATTTGCCTGTCTCCTATTACCTCCCAATTTCCAAACTTTTATTTCTCTTCTGATATGCGACAGGTTGAGGTTGCATTCCGATGCGATTGCGAACAATACAACATGTGTAACTTGCAACGCTAGATTAATGCTACAGTTATAGGCAAATCACTTTAAGAAGAACCCAACGTCATATGCCAGATTGCGCAGAAATGTAATAACAGTGGCGTAGTTGAGTTATTACAGTATAAACGGAAGATATGGCGTTAAATAGTAAAAAAATAAACAACCAATTAAATTATAATTTAAAATTTTTAATATAATATCGCCATATGAGTTGTGTGCATCAATATCCCTAAAAAATACTGCTATAGCAAGATTATTTTGTAAAATCCGATAAAGCAAATGATTGAATACCATGGCCTACTTAAGTGGTTTCTATCTCATTCTAGTGTTCTGCAAACACATCTGTTGAGTAACTTATTGTTTTATTAATGTTAATTGTTATATACAAGATATTTTATATTAGTTAGATGGCGGTTTAAAACTGTCCGTCTGTGTATCAAGTAAAAATAAATAGTAATGAAATCTAAAACTTTTACAAGGTAATTTCCGATTGGTTGATCATAAAACTCTACGCCACTAAAACCTGAATACTGCCATCCCTAATTACATATAATGAACTGTTCCTAACCAATTTTTGCTTTGTGCGCATGATGACGCTGGATTCTTCTTAAAGTGATTTGCCTATACCATGTCGCTAGATATGATATAATTTTGTATTTTTAAAGGAATTAGTTATCGAGAATTGTTAAATGTCAGTAAATTAAATAATTTATTTTTACCTTTCATTTTAATTTTTGTAAATAAAAAATTTGTGCTTCAAATGATTCTCATTTAATAATAAGTAATGGCTATATTGAATTGTGTTAACAGCAATCATCGAACAGTAGCAAATCCCCTTTCTTAAAGAGGTAATTAAAAACATTAATTTTAATGCGCTGTTGTTGGAGTTAGAATAGTTAGATACATTGCTTGCCTCTTTTACCACCTTTGTAAAGCAATTTGAATACTCCAAATATTAAATACGTGATCATCAGTATTGTAATATTGAATTAATATACTGTTGTGATGACTCGCGTTAGGCGTCGCTAAAAAGTGCTCTGATACGACCGAACGTTGGAGCGTCGCTAAAAGAATGCTGTGACACGGTACAAAAATAGGAAATTGAAATGATTATCTTACCTTCCTTTCCTTTTCTTTGCCTCGTTAGTTCAACGGAAGTTATGGATGTTACAAAATGAAATAAAGCACAGCAATCCTCAGAAAACATCTATACAGTCAAAAAACATTTTTCTTTCGTACAAAACAGTTTATAAAACAATTCACAGTTCCAGCTTATACAGACAATAATCAAAATTCTTACCTAATATTTATTCACAGATACAAAAATAGAAGAATAATTTACCCATTCTTTAATTCCACGCTTGTAAGGGTATTTGGCCAAAAACCCTGGACAGATAGTCTATTTATTAAAGGTCAAAGTATCTCGAACCCCGTCCTCAAAACTTTTATTTATTTATTTATTATAGGATTGAACTTATTCTACCTTAAATTCAAATAACAAAATACACAAATGTCGGTGACAAACAAAGAAATTTAAAATTAATACTTGCAAAATCCAATAACACTTATCCAATTCGTAATTAACGATTAAATTTTCAAAGTACATTTTCTTTTGTATCAAAGAATGTCCAATCTCTATAACATGTTTACAAAGCATCAAATAATTGCGTTTGATAATTTTTTATGTTTGAAACTACTCAAACGTATACATTTCGTTGCAACGCTACATGTTATTTCGTTTTATAATCAAACGCAAATCAATGACCGCGAATTAATGAATTTTACGTCGTCGATCTCGTAAATTGAAACCCTTACATATTGCTTGGTGACGCGAATTAATGAATGAATCGTTTTAATCAAGTTCCGGCTTTTATATTAAAATTATCTCTATTCGAGAATTTTGCTGTCCCGTTTGGAACATAATACACCTTAATGATATCATATTTCCGAGAATGACGTGCTTTATCACCTAATTAGTGTCAGGCAAGGTAACTTACGAGCATCGCAAAGCGTGCCGTTTGCCCTTGTCAATAAACGGGTTTGATGTTCGCGTTGCACTCTATCCTACAGTAATGCGAAAAACTATAAAATCGATTTTATGGGTTTTTAATTGTCGTGCGAGTTCCTTGAATAAACGTTTAAGTTTTAAATGGCATTTCTTATTAATTGACGTATTCTTTTTCTTAGTCCCGAAAATACGAGAAAATCTTTTTATTTAATTTTTAAAATATACACCCTCCGGAGTCAACTAATTAAAACTTGAATGGTTTTGCAAAATGCAAAAAGATCTGCATCCTTTAATTGTAACAAAAGATTGTTTTTTACTGTTCTAGCGCATTTTTGTAAAGATTAAAGCGTTATTCTTAACAATATTCTTAAAAATATTCTTGTTTATAAATAAAATTTTAATTCAAGTTGTTCACACACGAATTTCAGCAAAAAGTAGATTTGACAAATAGTAACACTTTAGGATTTACGTCAAAATTACTTCTTTTTTTTCCCGTCTTACTTATAAAAATGCCCTTATTCAAAGCGCTTCTCTTAGTTAATTTTAACGGAATCTTTTTTATCAAATCAAAAATATAAAAGTAGTGTCGTATTACAAAAGCTGTTTTTCATTTATGCAATAAAATACAGGGTACTCTAATTTAGAAAAAGAGATGCAGCACCCGCTGATTTTTCGTTATAAAGTGAAATCTATCTGATGAGCACGACTGGAAAGAGAGGAAAAAGTTGTTCAAGATCAGTTTTTAAATTCTATGAATGTTTTTGAATCCTGGCGATGAAAAATCAACCACCATTGTATATGTATTATGTGCAACATTATAAACTTTTTTAAGGAACAAGATAAAAACAATAGCTACTATCAAACCAATAGTAGAAATGTATTTATTATGCAACTTAATAATATGACCATGTAATTTAACAATCATTATTAGATACCATTCCAATACTTCCATGACTTACAGTAGTTGTTTTGTTTAAAAAGATATCTGTTGCAAAAGATCACTACTTTCTAGGTATGTTCTCCTTTGCCCCTTCAGAACTAGAAAGACGGCATGGGTGCTTAGTTCTTACTTCTGCATGAAAACTTTTATTTGATCGTTGAGCTATCGAAATGGTTGAACTTTAATATTTCTATCTTTCTTGATGTTTCCAACAGCAAAACAAATATTATACAAAGATTCTTCATTCTCGACGCTTTTCATTTTACGGTTAAATTCCACCAACTTTTTTAGCTTGGCTTTGATAGACGTGATTCTACAAAATTATAAAGTTTGTCTACATTTTTTTTTTAAGTTTCCATCTCTGTTTGGTAATTTTCTGTGTACTTAACATTAACAATGTCAACTTCAAGGTTTTCCGGAAATTATTCTGTTCGCTCAGTCGATATTCGGTGGCTTCTTCAACCATTGGTTTTTCGAAATCTTCGTCAATGATATTAGTGATGATTATATTTTTATCCATGTTCATAAAAAAGTCTTGGTCTATGGTATTTCCCAAAGCCAAAGTCGCTAGCTCTACCCGATCTTGGCACAGTAACTCAAGACTAGTCAACAACTTTACACCGCACATAAATGTTTGCAAAATTTATCACTTGCTCCTTCGAAACAATCACATTGTTTAATTGCAGTATCTACAGTATACGAAACCATTTCTTCAAAAGTACTGACTCTGAATTGACGCCACAGATTTTGCGTACATTGAGCAATGCAGCCTTGTAACAGAATTTCTTAAAATATACTTGTGTAGCCTTGTCCTCTAGATTTGGCGCAACCAATTAATTTCTGTTTATACAACTGTTCTATCATCGAAGAACACACGAAATCCACTAAAGTAGCATCATTGAACGCTTTGCAAGTTTGTAATAATAAGTCTTTAAACATTCCAATAGATACTTCCATTATATTATCTGTATTATGCTCCTTGTATACCTTATTGCGATAACAATGACACCATTCTGATTTTTTTTCTACATGTGATTGAAAAATTCCAAACACTTTTCGTACTTCATTACTATGGAATTGTTACAAAGAGATTCTTTAAAAAGTTCGGAATCGATATTTTTCTAAACGTATAAAACATCACGGAATTGCAACTGGACAGTGTTATTACAATATAATAACACAATCTTCTTTGGTATGAAAGATACACTAGTCGCAAGTCAAAACATTTATTTAATGTTAAAATACACTATCACAACAACTACATTTTGGCAGTAGCCATTGTGTTACTCCCGTGCCACATACGACGTTTCTTGCAACCAATAAAATGTGGAGCGAATTATTTAAATTTAAAACGGTAACAGTAGATAACAAGAATTTTAACAGCAACATGAAAGATTTTCGATCTTCTTTTTCAAACTAGGATTCCATAACCACCTTCAAGTTGCCTGTAATACGTGAAATGTGCATAGTAATGTTTGTGAACTTGAAAAAAAGTTTATTTAATGCTTCTTTCAGTTGCACTATCGTCCGTCATACGTGTCATAAGATATTCTTTTCTGTAGAATCCGTTAATTCTTAAGAGATCTTGAAATTTCTGAAAGCAATATGTATAAACGTCTTCAGTCTGCACTAAAATCTATAAAAAATAATTTCACTGAAAAATTGGATTTTATGTGCTATTAAAATTAGTGGGGTCAGAATTACACAACATAAAGGGTGTTGCGTAATCGACTAATGATAGTTGTAAATGAGTTGAATTATAGATCGGAATACATAATAATCAACTAAGCATCAGACAAATAACTTAAAAACCACTTACCCCAATATTATGCATGTGATCGCTTCAACAACAATACGCCGAATTTGTTATCTTCTGCACCTGTTGGACTTCGAAGCATAACGCCAGATATGTATCCCCCAATATATATGTACCATTAATAGAAAGTATTCCCACAGACTTGTGAGGGGCAGGGACAACATAAATACCCCGGGAGCCCCAAGACCAGTCGGTCAGTCTCAAGTATTTCCGCTTTAACGTTGCAGTTTGCTTAGGCTACTCGCCCAAATTAGTTCAATTAGTAATTCTTTTTCGACTTAGAGTAATTTTAAACCAGTTGCTAAAATTCCATAGTTAATGTCTGATTAAACTAATAAAATTTTTTACAAGTTTTGGAAGTAGTTTTCAAAAACACCGCTCCCAAAGCCCGAAACGTAACTCGCCTTAATGCCAAAAGGAGCCGACGACGTACGAAATACAGCGATAACGAAAATTAAACAACTTCAAAACAAAAGGTAATTTCATAGCAAAACATTCCGCCCACCGTAAAACCCAGTTTTTACCCAAAATTCAAAGGAATACAAGAAAATCGAATATCCGGATAAGGAAATAAACAAAAAAATATAGTCAGAAACAAAGCACTAATAAATTAGAAAGTTTATTGGTTCGGGAGGACACAGTTTTATAACCGGTCGCTTAAACACTCCCGAGCTTGTCCGTACATTCACCATCCGCACCTGTTCATCTGTCCCAGGTTGTAGGACCACTACACGCCCCAATTTCCAATGCAATGGACTTACTAGCTACCGCGGAAGCCATTCGCTGCCGTAGAGCTCTTCCAACAACTTTGGTGTACGGCTTGCAAACGCTGCCAACCGGAACAACTACAAAAAATTACTCTCATCCCAAGTCTCGTTCAAGAAAGTTACCAAGAGCAATAGTGAGAAAGTGACTGGGAGTAGTAGCTTGCAAATCATTAGGGTCCGAACTTCTATCTTCTATCTAAGAAAAACCAGTAGATAATTCTGCGAAGGTTAGCACCTGTTCACCAATAACTCTGTATAAGTGCTTTTTCGCACACTTGATGCCAGCCTCCCATAGACCACCCATATGAGGTGCTGGCAGTAAAATTTGTACCGCAATCACTATATACATGAAAGCGTCCCTACGAGCCAAAAAACGACAAAATGCTGCTAAAAACGCTTCCGCAAATAAATCAGAAACACATTCAAGATAAACCGCTTTAGTGGTAAAGTAGACTAATATGCATAGATAAATTTCAAAACTTTAGCTCCCCTAATCTTACTGGATTTAATCAAAAAGGGGACCCCAAAGTCGACCCCAACAATTTTAAAACTTTGACCTCTGAAACTCTCGGCTCGGCAAATCGGCCATGACAGATGTATACGAAGCACGTTAATTAATCAGATAGAACCGAACGAATTGCTCGATGCGGAGACAAAATCCAAAATTGCCTACACAATAATGCCAGTAAAGTGTTATAACCTGGGTGCAAGTAGAGCTTGTGACAATTCCTCATTTTTCAACAGACGCTTCTCCAAGGAGGTTAAACAACGCTAAGTGGTTGAATAACTTTCTTCAAACCGTGGAGGATATTCTCCCTTAAATGGCAACGAAACAACACATCTACCATCTGAATTCCGACTATGTGTTTGTACAAAATGCTTCACGCACGGTTCTATGTCCCTAGTAGAAGGCACTTGCTGAAGTTCCCATAATTTTTTTTAAATTGTCTACTAAAGTAGATTGAATAAAATAACATGAGGCTTTGTTTCTTTCTTTTTCTGAGACTCTTCCCATAACAATATACCCAAAAATGGTATTTATAGCAGAGGGTCCAGGACCACTTGGACTCGAAATAGCATTGCCCAACAATACTCGAGGAAAAACATCTGCCCCTAATAGCATGCCAATAGAACCTTTCAAATGAAAATTAGGATCAGCTAAATTTAAGTTTAGAATATAATTCCTGGATCTTGACAACTTCTGCTGAAAGCATGTCATTGCAGATTGAGAATAAAACTTGAGCTGTTACTGTAGTTGGTGGGAATTTCCCACTAAGAGGTTGTATCGAACAAACAACCAATCCACGACTATAAGTAGGATTTTGACCAAAGCCCTTAATAACCATTGACGACTCCGTACGCTTAAGTCTTGGACGTTGTACACAATTTTCTGTTATACAACTAGAAGCAACCCAATAGGTGATTTAGAATTCCCTGCTATACAAGCATTAGCAATAGCTGTTCCAAAAAGAACTGTAGATTGGGATTCAGCCATGCCCGAAAGGGCAGTAGAATTCGAGACCTCTACAATAGAGTTAACATTGTCGATAGCCGAAGTACTCTGAGCCTGCGATGGGCTGTTAACTGGTGAAATCAAATTATTGTCACCACTATAGGACTCCTGACTCTTCACATAGTGAAGCAATGTGCAATAACGACCCTAGTAATGTGAGCAAGTAGTATTTTCCTTACAAATATTCACTGGGTGCCCCTTTCTCAAACAAGCTAAATATCGATGGTTACTTTTAACCCATTTGAATCTTTGGTAAGCCGGTTTACTTTTAAAAGACTCACACAAAAATAAATTATGTTAAGTCGAACAAAATGGGCACTGATTTGAGACACTTGCAAGTAGAATGACTCCTTTTTGTTTACCTTCATACTTGTCCCAAGCAGACCTTTGGCTCCCATACTATCAAAAGCATGGCTCTCTTTAGCAATAGACTTGAGCCCCGAATTAATAGAAAGTATCTTACCGTGATCGTCATCGGCAATGTTTAATTCCAATGTTCCCTGGTAAGAGGGTATAACTTTTTAAACAGCAAATTAACTAGCTACAAATTTAGTTGTTCAGCCTTTTCCGGAATTAAAGCCTTTAACGTAGACCAGTTTTCTGTAAATTGAACAACAACCTTTTTATGGAACTAGAAGATCAATCGGCAGCGATGAGTACTTTATATAAATTTTCTAAAAAACTATTAGCAATTAAACGAGTATTGCTAAATCTTTTATCTAAAAGATCTAAAGCAACTTGATAATTAGTTGCAGTAACCTTCAAATTACGAACGAGTGCAAGAACTTTACCTCCGAAATAAGACAAAAGCAAATACATCTTTTCTATATTACTGACCGTTGTCAGCAGTCGTTGTAAATATGAGCTTGTATGATTTACATTCAATTTCAAGGTATATATATATATATATATATATATATATATATATATAGCTGTGAAACCTACAAAAAGCCTCACCAGAGTAAAAAAAAATATTCGAGCCTCTCGAACTGGGCACCAAGATTTGCTGTGATTCTCGCCCTGTTGAATCTCTTCAGATAGTCGCCTTTTTACTCTTTCCGCCTCGGCTGCTCACCTAGTTAAAACTTTCATCCTCATTCATAAAAAAAAACAAACACATTCCTACCACAAACATCAACGTTAACTCTATTTACATCAATATTCATAATACATTAAAATTTCAAAATTAAATTTCAGCATAAATTTCAGTATCATAAAATTTCAAGTTTAAATTTGTCATCATTTTTAATTTGCATCCAGAATTAAAGTCCTGGTGAGATGCATACTAATTAAGTTACAATATGTGCAGACCTAAGTCTGAATAAAAGGGAGCATCTCCCACCCCTTTACGTTAATTAAACAGGTTAGTCTAATTGAGCTCAAAGACAGACCCAAATTTTCGTCATAATCAAAACATAAACTGCTAAATACTCCTTTCTACTTAAACAAGAAAATTTTACCTTAAAATTCAAAATTTGTTGTTTATACAAATTCACCACTGTCCATTTTTTTTTATCAAACAAATTATAAAGATATCCAACACACACCAAAACATTAAAGTTCGAACAAAATTGTATAATTTACCTGAAGGTTACTGCACTCGTGGCTTCAATGTACATCGTCCTTGCTAATTTCACCATTCCAACTGAGTTATGTTTACGTCTTCAGATTCCTGGTCGCCTTTTAAAATTCATCTACAACACCATTCGTTTAAAAAGTTTCAGGGCTTCTCAGGAACGCATCTATGTATATCTAAATCTTGTATGTAGATCCAATCCCGTTTACTAATAACATTTGATTACTCACTCCCGAAAAATAGCACTGAAATTCATACTTCTTTCCCGCTATACCCAAAACTGCCTACTTTTGTTTATTCATTTATCGTTACAAATTTGGATAATTGGTACAGTAATACTCGCAAATATAACTAGACTTTATTACCTTGTATCTTCTTTTCTAAGTGCACTAATGCATAATAACTTGTATCGTAGCACGTATTCTGCTTGAAGTATGGTATCACATCAAAAAAATTAAAGAGCAAACTGTTTTAAAGTATTCAATAATCAAAAAATATAAGAGAGCAAAGCTGTTTAAAGTATTGAATAAAAATCGAAAATCTAAGAGAGACAAACACCTATAATCACGGGTTTATATAATAGCTTGCCTGCACGTCGGTTTTGTCCCTCAATGAACAATTTTCAGAATTTCGCATTCTCTGTTCCCTTTTCGACAGTCCGGCACGCGGTTCTACAAAATTTGCACACGTCCAAGTTGAAAATCTAAGAATGTTCACACGGCTCTCAAACACGTCCGAGAACAACTAATTAATTTTGTATAGAAATCGTTACGTTTACACTTCTCATATCTGCATCTTATTTTCACCAATCGTAAACCTCGTGACGTTGCTCAAGTCACGCCTTTTATTATCCGTGTCTCTGCCTTGCGCATTTTATCCGTCTTTTTCTAACCAGGCCTTAGTGGTGTAAATCGATATTCTTTACTATCGGTTATTTCAGTCCACGTGGATTCCTATGTTAATATAAGCTACGGTTTATCCGACCGTTTGCAATATACGCAAAACTTTCATGTTTATCCTGTAACGTATTTTTTTTCTTGTTGCACCAAGCCTAATAAATTAATAATAAAACAGATAAATTTTAAAGCATTTAATTCGTAAATATTCAGCCAATAAAAAGTAAAGTATAATATTCCCAATAACACATAGAATCTAGGAGATTTATATTCTGTGGCTTGTTGCCAAGCGTAGTCCAGTTAATTATGAGCACTTTTGTTTCCAACGTCGAAGAATCAAGTCGCTTTTTGTAGACTAGAGATAAAAGTCAAGATGGCTCGACTAAAACACGAGGCGTCTAATAGAGTCAGAAAGAAGAACTTGAGTTGAGAACATGGAACAATAATATACATCATTTAAGACAGTTGGTATAGATTAATATTATAAATTAAACTAATATATTTCACTTTAATGCAATATCTAATGGACATATCTACAACAACAATTTTCAATGTTAAATTATAATAAATTTTCGTCGCAGTAATTTAAAGCAGGCAGTTATGGTTTCGTTCTATCTATTTAATACGCCGTATAGAAATGGTTTATTATACAAAGAATCTTGGTACTTCAAACTTACAGATGATTAATACGCTGGAAAAATACAACAGCTGACGTCATGATTTTGCACCTGCAATTTATTTGGATACACGTGAGTGTTTGAAACTTTCCGTAACTTTGAAAGTATTATAAATTATTATAAGATCTCCTACGTTGATTATTAGAATAACACAAATTTAAAGTAGTTTTTAAAGTTAATAACACACCGAATAAATATTTAGTTTGTCAGTTATTTGTACACGCATTCAATGTGTGTCAAGATATTTAGAATGACAACTTGTGTCAGATAAAAAATAGTATAGATTCTGTTTCCTAATCTAGACGCCAGATGCAGTCTTGATTTAATTTTCACATTTTGCTTAAAAACAATTAAGGTCATGTAAAAGCTTTTTATTGGTGCTGATATTCGTGTATATTTTTGTGTAGACAACAGTTAAATTTGAATAGTTGCATTTTATGATCGTTATTTTTCTGATGATCAATCTTTGTTGTAAATGGTCAAGGAAGCGCTTCAATGATTATAGTAAAATAAAATCTTGTGATATGAACAAATAAATTATGATATGTTTGCTTAAACTAAAATTTTATAGAAATGATTAATTTATAAATATTTATTTAGAAGGTTAAACTTCACTAAAATTCTTTTATAAAAAATTAATGACAAGATAGTAAGCATATATATAGCAGTCACATGTATATATATCCGATTTCTACATATGAATAGAATTCATTTTGTTTCATTTGAATGAAGTTTTATTATTCTACATTTAAATTAAGAAAAGAAAACTAGAGCAAATCCTCATTAAGTAAAAAGACAGAATAATGAAAATGAATCCTTTAGTATTTCACAGATGTTTAAATTCATTTATTCTATTTTTGGCATATGCTTTTGAAGACACAAATAGTGTCCATGTGGTGTTTTTGTTTGTTCACAGGTAAAGCTGAGACAACTGTTTGACATCTGGTGGTTGAGGTTTTGGTAAGTGTGTGATAAAGAATGAAATTCAAATATTATGGCTATGATAGTGGTGTTAAGATAAGGTTTCCGCATTTCCTTATACAAACACAGTTAAATTTTGTTGGCACTTGTATTAAAAATACGGTGGCGCCTATTAAAAATATTTTTGGTCGATTATCCACCCATGACCCATGCTCATGATCTACCCAGAGCTAACACTCTACTAGCCGTTTAACCCCTAAGAGTTTTCTTTGTCTAAAGCCGTTTTCCATCTGACATTACCCTGGGCTTGGAGTCTAAAGAAGAAAATCTCGACCTAGTGACATCAGATTAAAAATAGCGAGTTTTAGTCTATAGCTGATAGTCACGAGGATAAAGGGTAATAAAGTTACAAAAGTTTTAATTACCCCCGTTTTTTAAAACTAAAACTAATACTATTACACTTGCGCTCGCAACGTGGGGCTGGAAATTCATTTAGAGGCTGGAATTTCATTTAGAGGCTGGAAATTCATTTAGAGACTCGAATTTCAGTTAGAGGCTCGAATAATTTCACTTAGAGGCTGGAACATTTAGTAGTTATTTTCATCACACTTATATTCACCGACTGAGGTTTGCTTTGATATTAGTAACGTCTTCTTTTAGTTTCATTTTTGTTAAAGTTTGTTACAGTTTATAGTGAGTTCTTCTTTATATAGTTAGGACATTCGTTTGTTTGAGATTTCATCTTCAAAAATTTTATAATTGAGTTACGTTAGAGGTATTCAGATATTTAATTATGGCAGAAACTTATAGCATCGTACATTTACTTAAAATGAGTTAGAATATGAATTGAACATTAGAGGCATTGAAAATTCAAGACCAGTTTCAGATAAAAGGAAAATTTTAGCAAGGTTGTTGGCCAAAGAAACAGATAAACCAGGTTGTTTGATAGATCCTTCTTACTATAAAGTAGATTTCAAAGTAGAGAAAGAAGAGATTGAGTCTAGTATAGAGTCAGTTAAAAACGTTTTGTTAGAATTTATGGATGATCCCGCTGAGTCAATTTTTAAAAGGATAAGGTCAAGATTAGTACATCTTACAGGTAGAATTCAACGGTTAAAGCTCCCTAAAGAAAATTTTGAGGAAATTGTGTAATTTAAAAATGAAAGTTTGGCTACTATTCTTGTTGTGGAAGCAGATCTGCATGAGAAATTAAATAAGGGTACGAGTTCAAATCATAAAGATATTAATATAAATCCTATTGCTGCATCTAATGTGCCCATTCCAACGGTTACATATGTCACACAGTCAGTCCCTATTGGATCTTGGTCGATAAAATATTCAGGAAACCCATCTCTCTTATATCAATTTTTAGAAAACATTAGTGACATTGCACAGTCCCGAAAGGTATCTGAAATGGAATTGTTTAATTCTGCAGTTGAATTGTTTACTGGTGATGCCTTAGTATGGTATCGTTGCGTTCGTAGTTCATTAACAGATTGGAGTTCGTTGGTTAGTAGACTAAAGGAAGATTTCTTGCCAGCACATCCTGAAGACGATATTTGGGAAAAATCAAAATAGATTACAGAGGAATGGTGAATCAGTTGTATTGTTCATTGCTAATATGAAAATTTGTTTAACCGATTACCTATTATTCCTGCAGAACACACTAAAGTTAGAATAGTCAAGAAAAATTTATTGCCATATTTCATTCAGCATCTTGCTCTTACAGAGATAGAGGATATTAGTACGTTAGTTAAATTGTGTAAGAAGTTAGAAGAAGCTTCTTTAAGTAAACATAAGTCTGTTTCAGTTGCACCATATAGTCACAAGCAGCCTATTAATTATTTTAATCCACGTTTTAGAAACAAAACCCCTAGTTCATTTCAGAATGCTTCAAGTCGTGTTTATACCCCTACATCTTCACATTCCCCAGTACAAGTTCTTAATTCTGCTACCCCAATGACAGAAAAGAGTGGAGTAGATAATTCATTTATTAAGCATAAATTGGTATGTTGGAATTGTTCACGTTATGGACATACTTTCAGTGTCTGTAGATCTTTCAAGAGATTATTTTGTTATGGTTGTGGTCGTAAAGGAGTGACTAGTATCACTTGTCCGTCGTGTCCAACTCAACGAGTAGAGGAACAGAAGTTGAGTAGCGAAATTCCTGTTTCTAGATAAAATGATAAAGTTATTTGATATGGATGTTACGAGTTTATTTGATTTTGGATGTATTACATCGATAGTAGGTTCATCTTTTAGTCTTATTAGTTATGTTTGTTGGTCGATTAATGGTACACTAGTTTTTACTGTTGAAATATAGTTTTGAAGATTGCTCTTGTGCATGAGCACGTTTTGGTTTAGTTTGATTGGTTTTGAGTAGCAATTTTATGGTCGCGTTACAACGTAGTATGTTGAGTTAAGTTAGATCTATGCGAGACTTGTTGTGGTTCATCGTGTAGCGTTATGTTAGTCTAGACGAAACTCAGGAAGGGTTGGTCGTTCAGCGTTATGTCAGTCTATGCGAGGGTCGTGGTAAGTTTGTCGCTTTAGCAGTTTTGGCATCGTCACTTGAGATTATTTGAAGTCGGTTATGATGTGATTCGTTTTGCTTATTTAGTTTGTCAGTCTAGATGAGACTCAGAGAAGAGTTTGTCATTCTAGCAATTTTGTTTATAAGTCTAGGTGAGGCTCATAGAGGAGCTTGTCATACTAGCAAATTTATGCGTTGTGAAGCACTTTAGTTTATATCGACAGTTTGATTATGGGTAGAGTAAGCGTGTACCAGAACATTTATTAATAGTTATCATGAAGTAAAGTAGAAAATAATTTCGTATTCAAATTCCCCCTTTTTCATTTATCCGTATCTTCAAATTTAAGTCTAAGAAAATGTTTAGTATCGATAATTCAGCGACAGATGAAGGTGAAAATGAAGATGATAAGAATGTTTCTGATCCTTAAGTACTTCTAATTATAGTTGATGTCAGTAGTAATTCTTTTTGGTCCATGTTTTAAATTCTTAAGTAGGACAAGATTAAAGTTAGTGAAATTTTTTTGATTTGTTTAAAGTAATTTTTGTTTTAGTAGTAATAGAGCTTAATATGTTTGTCGATTTAGATGTTGCATGTGTTAAATGATAATTTTTGATGACGACAAGGATATGTTTATGGATTTTGAATGATGATATGTTTTTTTTTGAGGTGTTTGAGAGTGCAGCATATGTTGAGAGATGTTGCAGGTATATAGAGATGAATATGTATTCGGTGAAGAGGTGCGTATTCAGTTATGAGGTACATGATGGAGATTATAGAGAGTGTTTAGTAAAGTGTTGAGTATAGTTATATAGTTAGAGTGTGATAGAGTATTAAGCATTAAAGGAATGCTTGAGTTTTGGTTTAGTAGTTTGAGACTAGGCCTGATGTGCTTATTTTTATTGAGAGTGTACATGAGCTAAGAGAGTTCATGAAGAGTTTTTTTTGTGAGTTGCTGGTGGATGTCTCCCAGTAGGCTCAAAGTATGATTTATTAGTGGTTTTGGAGTTCTTTGGTGATGAATCACTGATGTTGTAGAATTTTTGAGAGATATAGTTGAGTCTGTAGCATAGTAGTCGTACAGATAATGTTATGAGGTGCTCACTCAAAGATCAAAGGTATCTTGTTGATGAATAAGTATTGTTAATACTTTGTCTGTTTCTCGAGTATTAAAGATTTGTTTCGTGGATGGACTTCGTAAATAACAGCTTTTGGTACTTGTTAAATTCATCGATTAGTTTAAATGTAATTAGCACTTGGAAAGTTATGTACATAAATCCTTAACACAGATATAGTAAATTAGAGAAGAGTATTCGTTGTACAGATTTTTGTTTAATAGTAATTTTGTTATACATTCGATTTTGTTTATTACAGTTCTAATTTATAGAAAAATATTTTTCGCTTCAGGTAAAATTTTTTTACTTTGATATGGTTGTTGCGTTTGTAACTATAGATGTCATGCATCCACTGAGTGTTAGATTCCCCTAAATATTCTTAACTGATTGACGTAAATACTGATTATGACTTCCCGAATTTGTCCCTTTATAGGCGTGTAGTACGCGCAGTTACTAATCACTCAATCCCATGCATTAATATTCCCCCATATCAATTAGTGAATGATTCTGATTTTTTTTGTTAAACTCATCGTTAGTTATAGTTAAAGTTTGTGCTGTTTTGTTGTGAGTTGTTAGAGGTTTATACAGTTAATGAGAGTAATTTTGAAGTTTCAGTCAAAAATTTTTTTTAGAAAAAATTCTTCCATACCTCAATTTTTCTCTTGGGAAGAGGCTGTGTAACGTATTTTTTCTTGTTGCACCAAGCCTAATAAATTAATAATAAAACAGATAAATTTTAAAGCATTTAATTCGTAAATATTCAGCCAATAAAAGTAAAGTATAATATTCCCAATAACACATAGAATCTAGGAGATTTATATTCTGTGGCTTGTTGCCAAGCGTAGTCCAGTTAATTATGAGCACTTTTGTTTCCAACGTCGAAGAATCAAGTCGCTTTTTGTAGACTAGAGATAAAAGTCAAGATGGCTCGACTAAAACACGAGGCGTCTAATAGAGTCAGAAAGAAGAGCTTGAGTTGAGAACATGGAACAATAATATACATCATTTAAGACAGTTGGTATAGATTAATATTATAAATTAAACTAATATATTTCACTTTAATGCAATATCTAATGGACATATCTACAACAACAATTTTCAATGTTAAATTATAATAAATTTTCGTCGCAGTAATTTAAAGCAGGCAGTTATGGTTTCGTTCTATCTATTTAATACGCCGTATAGAAATGGTTTATTATACAAAGAATCTTGGTACTTCAAACTTACAGATGATTAATACGCTGGAAAAATACAACAGCTGACGTCATGATTTTGCACCTGCAATTTATTTGGATACACGTGAGTGTTTGAAACTTTCCGTAACTTTGAAAGTATTATAAATTATTATAAGATCTCCTACGTTGATTATTAGAATAACACAAATTTAAAGTAGTTTTTAAAGTTAATAACACACCGAATAAATATTTAGTTTGTCAGTTATTTGTACACGCATTCAATGTGTGTCAAGATATTTAGAATGACAACTTGTGTCAGATAAAAAATAGTATAGATTCTGTTTCCTAATCTAGACGCCAGATGCAGTCTTGATTTAATTTTCACATTTTGCTTAAAAACAATTAAGGTCATGTAAAAGCTTTTATTGGTGCTGATATTCGTGTATATTTTTGTGTAGACAACAGTTAAATTTGAATAGTTGCATTTTATGATCGTTATTTTCTGATGATCAATCTTTGTTGTAAATGGTCAAGGAAGCGCTTCAATGATTATAGTAAAAATAAAATCTTGTGATATGAACAAATAAATTATGATATGTTTGCTTAAACTAAAATTTTATAGAAATGATTAATTTATAAATATTTATTTAGAAGGTTAAACTTCACTAAAATTCTTTTATAAAAAATTAATGACAAGATAGTAAGCATATATATTGCAGTCACATGTATATATATCCGATTTCTACATATGAATAGAATTCATTTTGTTTCATTTGAATGAAGTTTTATTATTCTACATTTAAATTAAGAAAAAGAAAACTAGAGCAAATCCTCATTAAGTAAAAAGACAGAATAATGAAAATGAATCCCTTTAGTATTTCACAGATGTTTAAATTCATTTATTCTATTTTTGGCATATGCTTTTGAAGACACAAATAGTGTCCATGTGGTGTTTTTGTTTGTTCACAGGTAAAGCTGAGACAACTGTTTGACATCTGGTGGTTGAGGTTTTGGTAAGTGTGTGATAAAGAATGAAATTCAAATTTTATGGCTATGATAGTGGTGTTAAGATAAGGTTTCCGCATTTCCCTTATACAAACACAGTTAAATTTTGTTGGCACTTGTATTAAAAATACGGTGGCGCCTATTAAAAATATTTTTGGTCGATTATCCACCCATGACCCATGCTCATGATCTACCCAGAGCTAACACTCTACTAGCCGTTTAACCCCTAAGAGTTTTCTTTGTCTAAAGCCGTTTTCCATCTGACATTACCCTGGGCTTGGAGTCTAAAGAAGAAAATCTCGACCTAGTGACATCAGATTAAGAATAGAGAGTTTTAGTATATAGCTGATAGTCACGAGGATAAAGGGTAATAAAGTTACAAAAGTTTTAATTACCCCCGTTTTTTAAAACTAAAACTAATACTATTACAATCCAAACAAATTAAACAGAAATTGACTTTTAAAAATACGCAGGTGTTCAATCGTAACATTTTAACCTTCTAGATATATTTGTATGCTAGCAACGCGTCTCATATTTGGTATTATTGGGTTTTTAAAAGCTTTTATGCATATAATACCTTAATAATCTTTCAATTAACTCCAATTGAAATAATGATGAATGGCATTGACTTCTACCCTTTAATTTTTAGTGAATACAAATTAAATATTAATTATTATTTGTACACTTTGTTTAATACCCGTTACTTAAAACTTGAATTAATTAATATAAATTTTGCAAGTAATTTCTATTTGTTTTAGTATTGGAACAATTAAATTACATACAAGTTGAGCATTTTAATTCTGCTTCTTTTTATAGAAAGCGTCTAGTGAATAATTTAAATCCCTTATTTTTAATGAAACGAATACATTTTTATGCTCCACCGTTTTAATAACGCGTATTATCTAATAAACTTCTATACAAACCCTACATTCTAATTGAATGATTTAAATCTTTACACTAGGCATTTAATTACGCGTACTTTTTCCCAAAGCTTCCTTATACACGGTGATTAAAATTATTTGATGTAATTAATTAATTTTCTACCCTGGTCTAAATTTGAGTAATATATATATATATATATATATATATATATATATATATATTATAAGTAGTTTTTTACACAAGGTAAGTTGATAAATACTAACGTATTGAAATTAATAAGATGAAATAATAACTTAGACTTTTAAGTAAAGCCCAAATGATCATTTCAAATCCTGTCCAAGGCCTTATATTTTCCTTCTTTCAATTACTAGCTCGATTTGAAATGATCATTTGGGCTTTATTTAAAAAGTCTAAGTTATTATTTCATCTTATTAATTTTATATATATATATATATATATATATATATATATATATATATATAAATGAATTGAATTAATTTTGCGCGTAGATAATGTGTTCTTTTCTCTATACAGGGTGGTTGAAATGTTATTGTTTACTCCAAATTTAACCCTTTGAATCCACAACAATATATATATCATCATCATCATTAGGTCTTCAGTCCTAGAACTGGTTAGACGCGTACCATCATTGTTTCCTATTCTGAACTAACCTACATCTACCTCTTTTTTCCTATCTCTGCTTGTAATATATCACATACTATTCCCCAAAAATGCCTTAGAACGTATTCCGCCCTACTATTTCTCTTTTTCCCCAGATATCCTTGTTCCCCTACTATTTCTGTAACTTATTTGTTATTATCTTTGTCTGTCCATGCTATCGTCCTCATACATCTGAAGCACAGCATTTCAAAAGGCTGCTACCGTTTTTCTGTCTGCGTTTCAGACTTCCCGTATTTCATAGGCATACTGTGCTGTGCTCCACACATATGCTTTCAACAATTTTCTTCTTATTCTATGTTTGTTGTCTTTCCTCATAGGCGATGTTCTTTCTTGTTAGATGCAGTTCGATCACTTTCTATTGCTTTACAGTTTTATGCCCTATTTCTCCGATTGCCTTCAATTTGTGTTGCGACCTGGGATCGGCTTTCTTTAGGTAGCCAATACGCTTAACGTGAAATCAGCTGATTAATTTTTATTGGTGAATTTTATATAAATTCAATAACTTGGAATTGGAGAACATTTTTTAACATGTTTCTATTTATACAATTGAGAGGATGATTATTAAAAAAGTGTGCGATTGCATTATTGAAAAGCTTAAGTAGTCGTTTTTTTATATTTACTTTGAGGGGGAAAATTCATTATGATTTAAGTTACCTCTTTGGTAGATTTTAACATGGTTCTGAGGCGACTCTATGGAGGGTTTACACTTGTCAGATACCAATGTTGTTCTATGAAGATTGTATATGGATCTGAGGCGACCCTATGGCGGGTTTACACTTGTCAGATACCAATACTGTTCAACGGAGATTGTATATGGTTTTGAGGTAACCTTATTGTGGATTTATACTTGTCAGATACCAATGCTGTTTTACAAGGATTGTTAATATGCTTATTTTTATGTAATTAGTTATTTTATGTATAAATAGAAATCATGTATGTAGGCTGTATTTGATGTTAATATTGCAAGGAAAACCCAGGAAAAACTTGCAATGCTACCTAGATATTGTGGGCATTTGATTTTCATTTGTTATTTCTTTTGTTATTTCTTTTAGTAATGGAATCCATTGTTTACTGAAAGTCACGGATTCGTTTGCAACTCAGTTATTTTTATGTAGGGTTATATAAGCAGCTTCTTTGATTTTGCGTTTTTGGTGGCTTTCTTCTTTTTCTTCTTTTCAGGGAGTATGTGTATTCAGCTCGTTCCCTTTCTATTGTTTTCTAATTTTATACCCTATTTTACCGAGATTCAGTGAAGGAGGTTAAGCAACCTGTGGCTACCAAGATCCCCCAACACTTAGACATTTGCCGAAATAGTGGTTTTCCAGTAAATCCTTTCACACACTTAACATTATTCGAGAATATTGCCCAACCAATTCTTGTAGTTACTTATAATAATCATCATGTTTAAGCACAGTTATCTTTTCGTCATTAGTTTATCCATCTTGGGATTGGTTGGATGCGTACCTCCATTGATTTCTATTCTGGGCTAGCCTACACATCTCCCTGAAGCCTCTACAGCCTACATCTTTTACTATCTGTGTGCAGTAGTCTAATCTAGGTCTGCCTCTTCTTCTCTTTTTTCCTATCTCTGCTTCTAAAATTTTCCGCACTATTCCCTCATGCCGTAGTATGTGGCCTATCATCCTATCTCTCCTATTTTTTACCGTTTTCCACATATTTCTTTCTTCCCCTACCATTTTTAGTACCTCTTCGTTCTTAACTTTGTCTGTCCATGATATCTTCATCATACGTCTGTAGCACCACATTTCAAAGGCTTCTAACCTTTTTCTTGTCCGCTTCTACTACTGTCCCAGGCTTCACAGCCGTACAGTGCTGTGCTCCACACATATGTTTTAAGCAATCTTTTCCTTGTTTCTATGTTTGTGGTCTTTGAGCACAGTAGTTGCTTTTTCTTGTTAAATGTAGCACGACCTTGTGCTAATCTTTGTTTTATATCATTTGTGCTTTTCCCATCTTGCGTTATTTGGCTTCCTAGGTAGCAGAAATCGTTAACCTCTTGTAAGTTCGTGTTAAATACTTGTATTCTTGTTTTTGATTTATTTTCCCCACCTTTGCAAACTAGAACTTTAGCTTTAGTTTTGTTAATTTTCATACCGTATCTCTCTGTTAGAACCGTTTCCATTTCATTAAGAGCAGCTTCTAACTCTTCCTTGCTAGACGCTAATACCGCTATATCATCTGCAAATCTAAGCATATAAATTTTTTGTCCCTGCATAGTAATTCCAAATGTCTTCCTGCATTTGACAGTATTCATTGCCTCTTCTATGTACAAGTTAAAAATCAATGGATATAGGGCACATCCCTGTCTCACCCCTTTCCTAATGTTTACTTCTCTACGTTCCTGCTCTAATATATATATATATATATATATATATATATATATATATATATATATATAATAGTATCGAACAAACCAAGTTACAATGATGGTTGTATAAAGTGGCTGCAGCAGTTTTCAAGTTATACCTGCACACAATAGATTGTGGCTAAAAATTGGCCCAAGATACAGAAGCTAAAGTTTACAAAAGATTTTGTGTGGGAACACAATGCTAAATATAAGAAAAACGCAATGATAGCGGCAGGGATAGAAACAATGATTGCAAAGCAAACATATGCTTTAAGTTGAAAAAAAAAATACTAAATTCACCCTCTATAAGGGTCGTTACTAGAAAGATAATTTAAATGCTGTTATATTGGTAAGATACACATATAGTTATCATACGTACGTAATGCTCATATTAGTTTTTCGAATAACTTTGAACATAATCACAAGATAAATGTGGTAGAAGCTTATAGCTTTTTACATATATCAATAAAAAAAAAAGGGAAACTCCAAAAATATTTTGAAGATGATATAATACCGAGCAACTAGAGAGGCAAAGCACTTTCACAGGGATTTTTGTCGCATCTATACCGACGAAAATGTATGCCAAGTTCTTGCAAAAGAACATATTAATCCCACCTATAGGAAAATATATGATATTTATGATGAATGGAGGTAATAACAAGCTTACTTACTGTTTTATTTTGTTAAAATTTAATCTAGCTGTAGGAAAGAAAATTATGGTGAGAGTACAATTAAAGGCGTAACGTAAAAACTGCAAGAAAAAATTCCAAATTTTGTAGCAGATATACAAAATTAGTATTAGTAAAGACCCTTTGTTTTGTTATGAAGTTACTTTTTGTTTTGAATTTGTTTAATTTTCGTTATCGCTGTATTTGGTACGTAGTTGGCTCCTTTTGCCATTAAAGCGTTATGCTTCGAAGTCCAGCAGGTGCAGAAGATAACAGATTCGGCGTATGTTTGTTGAAACGATCACATGCATAATATTGGGGTGAGTGATTTTTAAGTTATTTACTTGATCTTTAGTTGATAATTAATTATGTATTCGGATCTATAATTTAACTCCTTGGCGACTATCATTAGTCGATTACGCAACATTTCTTGGTCCTTCGGCCGGGTGTCGATGTTAACGGCATATTTCGTATTGAAGTTATGTCAAAACGTGAGTTTCGTGAATAATAAGGCTCATTTTCGCGTGCACATCGAGTGACATATAAGCTTAAATATTTGAACAATATTCATGGGTGCGTTCAGATTCGCGATCTAGTATACATAGTGCGCGGATTAAATAATCGATTTATTAATTATCAAATATTAAACATCAAGTGATCAATTCAAAATGGAAATGAAACGACAAGGATTGTTGTTGAAATTGGAAAGAATGATTTCCTCAGGTGACCGTTTGTTAGAGCGTATGGGTTTAGCAGAAAGCAGCAATGACGTTCAAGTTATTGAAAATGCCATAATTAGAGCGGACAGCTTTACCGAAATGTTAAAAGAATTTACGGAAATACACGTGGTGGTATATTCGAGAGCGGGTTCGTCTGAAGCAGCCTTAGAAAAAGCGCATTCACTCTTACAAACATTTGAGGATATATTTTATTCGACTTGTGTAAAACAAAGACATTTACAAAGAATGTTAGAAAAAATACTTAATATGCAAAGGGAACTTAATGCCTCGGGCAGCATGGTTGACGTCCGGGAGCCGTATATTAGGTTACCCCCTTATAAATATGATGATCGTATAATGAACGTTACTTCAAATGCTGCTTCAATTTTCTATGCGACTGAAGCTACTTAGATGTATTCTGAAAATGTAGGTATCTAAAAAGATTTAAAAAATGGATAACATAAATTAGGTTTTCACATCCTATACGGGTATGGCAAACGGTAGTTGAATTAAGATAGGAAACAGAAAAATACCTACGGTATGGTATACCATAGTTTTTTAAAACTTTGAGATAAAACAAAAACGTGTTAACACTAGTTAAATAATATTTAAGACAAGATAAATTGCTTGCCTTGGATGAAGAAAAATAATGCTAGTGGTAACTCACTGACAAACGTAGGCCTTAAGATTTATAAAACTAAATAACATAAAGTCTAGTGTCTAAATACAGACGCGCCGGTGTATAAAATACACCATTTCTACTAAAAAGCGGTAAAACCCGATGCGGTATCCCCCACTGGTGCTTCTCAATGTAACCCATGACCGATGAGTTTACTAGGTGCTCAGACAGTTGTGCGTTGCGGCTGGAAAGTTGGTTGGTTTTATTGAAAAATTTTTTAGTGCACAACAGTGTGGTGTATGAAATACACTGGCACGAGTAGCTATATAAGTAATATCGACTGCCAATTAACACATGCGAAATTAGAGGAGCTGGCTCAAGTGATTTTCGACTCCGATTCGGAAGAAGTATTACCCGACAATGATGTGATACTTCTTCTGAAGACTACATAGAGAACACTAATCGAGACTCCGAATCAGAAATCGAAAGTAAAGACTCCGATGATTTAGACGATGTTAAAAATAGCAGTAACTTCATTGCCAAAGATAACGTGACTAGATTGAACAAACATTCGCTAAACACAAATTTAGTAAAGTTAGTGCTAAGAATCTTGCGAAAATCTTTCCCGGTGCCAAACAACAAGCAAAGAATATTCAAAATGAATTAGAGGCCTTTATGACAATATTTACAAATGAACTGATAGAGTACATAACCGAATTTACCAATTTCAAATGTTAAGTCTCAATTTATGAGAGAACGTGATGCTAAAGACGTATCAAAAACAGAAATGCAAGCATTCATGGGTTTGCTATTATTATCTGGATATAAGAAGCAAAATCATACACACCCTTTAGAACTCTGGATAACAGATGGTACCGGTTTAGAAATATTTTGTACATATATGAGTAAAAACCATTCCTATTTTTACTTGCCGTTATACAATTTGATGATAAAAGTACAAGAAATGAAAGAAAAAAGGATAAATAATTTAGTTGCAATAAAATGGGTCATAGCTAAATTCGTAAAGAATTGCAAGAACAACTCCTTTGTGGGCAAATTTTTAACGATTTTTCTTCACTATCTTCTGAACAAACCGGCGAAGTATGGACTGAAAGTTTTTGTATTGTGTGATGCAAAAACATATTATGTGTCAAATTTTGAAATTTATTGCGGTAAGCAACCCGAAGGCCCCTACAGTATGCTAAATACACCTACTGCAATTGTTCACCGTTTGTTGAATGAAGTGAAAGGTAAGAATCAGAATTTGACATGTGATAACTGGTATTCAAGTTATCCACTAGCGAAAGAATTATTGGAAAATAAAATTACTATGACTGCGACCATGAAAAAAAAGAAACGCGAAACACAGCAGACTTTTTGCGTCATAAAAGTAGACCTGTGTTCCTCGTTGTTGGGTTCAAGAAAAATGTAACAAGTTTCCTACGTACCGAAAAAAACTAAAGCGGTCGTAATAAACTGCACAATGCACGAGGATGGAAATATAGATCTAGTTTCGAGTAAGCCTGATATCATCTTACAATATAACACCACCAAAGGAAGAGTTGATACTGTTGTTAAAATGTGGGGCAAATACTCAGTATCAAGAAGAACAAGAAGATGACCTTTGGTTATATTTTTTCTGATGAACATCGCGGAAATCAATGGACAACTGTTCTATAATGCAACTTATATCAATGTAGCTTACAAGCACATAAGAGAATTTTTGAAGGTGCTCTCCTAG